>JAWNOO010000052.1:0-575873 GCA_035045905.1 Drosophila anomelani
CAGGCAGACAGGCAGACAGGCAGACAGGCAGACAGGCAGACAGGCAGACAGGCAGACAGGCAGACAGGCAGACAGGCAGACAGGCAGACAGGCAGACAGGCAGACAGGCAGACAGGCAGACAGGCAGACAGGCAGACAGGCAGACAGGCAGACAGGCAGACAGGCAGACAGGCAGACAGGCAGACAGGCAGACAGGCAGACAGGCAGACAGGCAGACAGGCAGACAGGCAGACAGGCAGACAGGCAGACAGGCAGACAGGCAGACAGGCAGACAGGCAGACAGGCAGACAGGCAGACAGGCAGACAGGCAGACAGGCAGACAGGCAGACAGGCAGACAGGCAGACAGGCAGACAGGCAGACAGGCAGACAGGCAGACAGGCAGACAGGCAGACAGGCAGACAGGCAGACAGGCAGACAGGCAGACAGGCAGACAGGCAGACAGGCAGACAGGCAGACAGGCAGACAGGCAGACAGGCAGACAGGCAGACAGACAGACAGACAGGCAGACAGGCAGACAGGCAGACAGGCAGACAGGCAGACAGGCAGACAGGCAGACAGGCAGACAGGCAGACAGACAGACAGACAGACAGGCAGACAGGCAGACAGGCAGACAGGCAGACAGGCAGACAGGCAGACAGGCAGACAGGCAGACAGGCAGACAGACAGACAGGCAGACAGGCAGACAGGCAGACAGACAGACAGGCAGACAGGCAGACAGACAGACAGGCAGACAGGCAGACAGGCAGACAGGCAGACAGGCAGACAGGCAGACAGGCAGACAGGCAGACAGGCAGACAGGCAGACAGACAGACAGAGCAGACAGACAGACAGACAGACAGACAGACAGGCAGACAGACAGACAGGCAGACAGGCAGACAGGCAGACAGGCAGACAGGCAGACAGGCAGGCAGGCAGACAGACAGACAGGCAGACAGACAGGCAGACAGGCAGACAGACAGACAGGCAGGCAGGCAGGCAGACAGGCAGACAGACAGACAGACAGACAGACAGACAGGCAGACAGGCAGACAGGCAGACAGGCAGACAGGCAGACAGGCAGACAGGCAGACAGGCAGACAGGCAGACAGGCAGACAGGCAGACAGGCAGACAGGCAGACAGGCAGACAGGCAGACAGGCAGACAGGCAGACAGGCAGACAGGCAGACAGGCAGACAGGCAGACAGGCAGACATGGCTAGATCGACTCTGCTGTTGATCCTGATCAAGAATATATATACTTTATAGGGTCGGAAATGCTTCCTTCTACCTGTTACATACATTTCCTGCCGGCACAAAGTTATAATACCCTTCTACCCTATGGGTAGCGGGTATAAAAATGAAAATGCAGTTCGAATTATTGATCTGTCAAGAATTTTTAAAAAATATAAAAGTGGTCATTTTAACACTTTGGTTTTTGTATTTTTGGCCAATGAAATCAACCAGTGTGCAAGGGGCCAATTTGAATCGTCGAGCGGTCAATTCTACAGCCGCGCGAGATAGGAGAGCACAAAGATCAGGCGAACAAATCGAAGACAATGAAAATGCGCGTGTAAGCATGGCACAGTTACGTCAACAGTACGATATTGCACAAATTACAGCTATTGTTAGTCGCAATGTTCCACTACTTAATGACGAACAAAAAATTATTTATGAGCGCAATACGCTCACAGTTGCGGCAGGACATGGAGGATTATTATTATACCCTTGCAGGGTATTATAATTTCAGTCAGAAGTTTGCAACGCAGTGAAGGAGACATCTCCGACCCTATAAAGTATTTATATTCTTGATCAGGATCAACAGCCGAGTCGATCTAGCCATGTCCGTCTGTCCGTCTGTCCGTCTGTCCTTCTGTCCGTCTGTCCGATTATACGCAAACTAGTCCCTCAGTTTCAAAGCTATCTGAATGAAACTTTGTAGTTAGCCTTCTATATACTCTCACTCGTACATAAGTCGGAACGGGCCGGATCGGGCGACTATATCATATAGCTGCCATAGAAACAATCGGAAAAATCTACGACGACTATATCCTATAGCTACCATATGAACAATCAGGAAAATAAAAAACCATAGCTTAGCCGTGTTTCAAACCATTGCCATCAAATTCGGGATTTGGCAATTGATTATTATTTCAGAATTTCGGTTTTAATTTTTTGTTTAAATTCTGCAAGGGTATACAAACTTCGGTGAGCCGAAGTTAGCTTCCTTTCTTGTTTTTTTTATGCACTAGGTGGAACTGGCAAAACATTCCTTATTTCGCTAATTCTTGCCGAGATACGATCAAAAAATGGCATTGCATTGGCATCTTCTGGCATTGCAGAAACTTTATTAGATGGAGACAAAACAGCTCATTCAAGACTAAAGCTGCCATTAAACATTCAAACTAATCCAGCTACAGTGTGCAACCTAAAAAAACCATTGTCTATGGGCATAGTGCTGAAAAAATTTAAAATAATTATTTGGGATGAATGTACTATGGCACATAAACATTCGCTTGATGCATTGGATAGAACATTAAGGGATATAAAAAACAATGATAAACTATTTGGAGGCTTTGTACTGCTTTCAGGTGATTTCAGATAAAACCGTTATTCCAGGTTCAATGTACACTGATGAAATCAATGCTTCCTTAAAATCATCGAGACTGATAAAATCATACAAATGACGAAGAACATGGGCGTTCAAATTCTTCGGGATCCATTCGCCGATGGGAAAGTCGCTGTACATGAAAATACTGGATGTATAAAATTACAGATGGATTCCACACAATCATCGACTCGCAAACTCATTGATCGCATATTTCCCAATGTACACTCACAATATAAAATTCATAAATGGTCGACAGAAAGAGCGTTTTTGTCAGGCAAAAATGTGGACGTCAATGCATTTAATTTACAAATACACAAATTGTTGCCTGGGGACTTGGTGTCATACAAATCTATTGATGCAGTTTGTGATATTAATGAAACTGTGAATTATCCAATTGAGTTTTTAATTTCATTGAATTTGCCAGGCATGCCACCACACAATAGCAATTGAAGGTTGGAGCTTCAATCATTCTACTTCGTAACTTGAACCCACCACTGCTATGTAATGGTACACGATTAGTAATCAAGAAATTAATGAAAAAAAATACTCTCATTGATCGCATATTTCCCAATGTATACACACAATAAAAATCGTAAATAGTTGTCAGAAAGAGCGATTTTGTCAGCAAAAAATGTGGACGTCAATGAATAAAATTTACAAATATAACAATTTTTGCCTGGGGACTTGGTGTCAAACAAATCTATTGATGCCGTTTATGATATTAACGAAACTGTTAATTATCCAATTGCCAAGCATGCCACCACACCATTCGCAATTGAAGGTTGGAGCTCCGATAATTCTACTTCGTAACTTGAACCCACCACGTATGTAATGGTACACCATTAGTAATTAAGAAATTAATTAAAACAAGAAAGGAAGCTAACTTCGGCTCACCGAAGTTTGTATACCCCTGCAGAGTTTAAACAAAAAATTAAAAACGAAATTCTGAAATAATAATTTGTTGCCAAATCTCAAATTTGATGGCAATGGTTTGAAACACGGCTAAGCTATGGTTTTTTTATTTTCCTGATTGTTCCTATGGAAGCTATAGGATATAGTGAGCCGATTTTCATGAAATTAAAATTAAAATTCAGGAATAATAAAATATGGCTAAATATCAAATTTGGTGAAATTATGTTGAAAACTGACAAAGTTATGGTTTTTTCTTTTATTTTCCTGATTGTTCCTATGCAAGCTATAGGATATAGTCAGCCGATTTTCATGAAATTAAAACCGAAATTCGGAAATAATATTAAATGACCAAATATCAAATTTGGTGAAAATTTGTTGAAAACTGACAAAGTTCTAATTTTTTCTTTTATTTTCCTGATTGTTCCTACGGAAGCTATAGGATATAGTCAGCCGATTTTCATGAAATTAAAATCGAAATTCAGAAATAATAAAATATGGCTAAATATCAAATTTGGTGAAAATATGTTGAAAACTGACAAAGTTATGGTTTTTTCTTTTATTTTCCTGATTGTTCCTATGGAAGCTATAGGATATAGTCAGCCGATTTTCATGAAATTAAAACCGAAAGTCAGTAATAATAAAATATGGCTAAATATCAAATTTGGTGAAAATATGTTGAAAACTGACAAAGTTATGGTTTTTTCTTTTATTTTCCTGATTGTTCCTATGAAAGCTATAGGATATAGTCAGCCGATTTTCATGGAATTAAAACCGAAATTCGGAAATAATACTAAATGGGCAAATATCAAATTTGGTGAAAATTGGTTGAAAACTGACAAAGTTATAATTTTTTCTTTTATTTTCCTGATTGTTCCTACGGAAGCTATAGGATATAGTCAGCCGATTTTCATGAAATTAAAATCGAAAGTCAGTAATAATAAAATATGGCTAAATATCAAATTTGGTGAAAATATGTTGAAAACTGACAAAGTTATGGTTTTTTCTTTTATTTTCCTGATTGTTCCTATGAAAGCTATAGGATATAGTCAGCCGATTTTCATGGAATTAAAACCGAAATTCGGAAATAATACTAAATGGGCAAATATCAAATTTGGTGAAAATTGGTTGAAAACTGACAAAGTTATAATTTTTTCTTTTATTTTCCTGATTGTTCCTACGGAAGCTATAGGATATAGTCAGCCGATTTTCATGAAATTAAAATCGAAATTCAGAAATAATAAAATATGGCTAAATATCAAATTTGGTGAAAATATGTTGAAAACTGACAAAGTTATGGTTTTTTCTTTTATTTTCCTGATTGTTCCTATGGAAGCTATAGGATATAGTCAGCCGATTTTCATGAAATTAAAACCGAAAGTCAGTAATAATAAAATATGGCTAAATATCAAATTTGGTGAAAATTGGTTGAAAACTGACAAAGTTATAATTTTTTTTCGTAGATTTTTCCGATTGTTCCTATGGCAGCTATATGATATAGTTGTCCGATCCGGCCCTTTCCGACATATGTATGAGTGAGAGTATATAGAAGCCTAACTGCAAAGTTTCATTCAGATAGCTTTAAAACTGAGGGACTAGTTTGCGTAGAAACGGACAGACGGACATGGCTAGATCGACTCGGCTGTTGATCCTGATCAAGAATATATATACTTTATAGGGTCGGAGATGCCTCCTTCACTGCGTTGCAAACTTTTGACTGAAACTAATATACCCTGCAAGGGTATAAATATCATTGAAGCCATAATTTTAAATGGAAAGTTTCGAAGCGAAAATGTGTTGTTGCCACGAATACCTATGATTCCGACAGATGTGCCAATTGAATTCAAAAGGACTCAATTGCCAATTCGATTGGCATTCGCTATGACGATTAATAAGTTACAAGGCCAAACATTATCTGTATGTGGCTTAGATTTGTAAATAACATGATTTTCCCACGGACAACTATACATGTGTGGCATGTTCTCGCGTGGGAAAACCTCAAGTTTATTTGTATTGGTTAAAGACGGACTAACAAAGACTATTTTACACTCCATCCACCTGAATTTGAGTATTGTGATAGTGTTTTAGATGTTTGAAAGATACAGATATTGAAGAAAAAGCTCCTGACAGAGATAGTGAGGAAGAAGAATCTGTTGAAAGAGAACTTAATGTTATTAAAAAAGGAAGAAATGAAAGAGCGAACTGGTAAAAACTTTGTGATAATGTAAAATCACGTGAAATAAACAACAGCTTTTATCAGGGAGTGTGACGCATTCAACATAAGTTAATCCCTTTGGTTTAATAAAAATAAAAAAAAAAATAAACGGAGAGACAGAAGTTTGACGACTTGTTTTCTAATGAAAATATGAGTTAATATAGTTCTGTGCTGAGGAAAGGCAAGAGTTAAAAGTAAATATACATATATAAGAATATAAAAACTGTGTTTTATATTTAAAAGAAGAAATTTATTTTGGTCATTATTGGACGATGCCGTGCTAACCTCAGGATGGCCTGGTAAGAAGGTTTTTATTTTATATACCAGGCTGTCGATCTAGACGCGATTTGGTTGGGTGAGTGAGGGTCTGAAGACACAGCGACAGCCGCTGATGCATGAGCAAAGCTTCTGTTTGAGGTAGAACTCTTACTGATTTTATTAAAGAAACTTATCAGTATTTATAGGTAAAAAAATGCTTATGTTCACAGAAATAACGTATAATAAATAATGTGTGTTGTCGCTAGCAACTGAGACCATTGCCCCAGTTCATTTCCTCGTATTAGCAGAATATGCATATTCGCTAGACCTGGTAATTGATACTTTATTTACGATAAATGCATGTTGCTGCGACTCAAGAGTTTTTACATAATTTGTGTTGTGTCTGGAATATTATTGCTTATAACTAAATACTGCTGCGACTGAACATTCTCCCGGCCGTTGAACAAGTGTTCAACCTTCGCTAAGGTCGAATGAGAAACTTCGTGAGGTAGGTTCTGGTGCGGGTTGTTCCGTGTTCTGCCTTGGTTTGGGTGTCAGACGTATTGGTGACCATCTGCCGACCGTTCGTCTGAGAGCCCATGCAATGCCTAATTCGATTGACATTGATAGGGCCACATAGGCAGCTATTTGATGATGCTGGGGAGCGGTGATTTGATCCTTTCAGTTGGGCTCTTTTAATTTGGCCAACTGATGTTCCAAAACACCCAATTCCTCTAAGCTTACTTCCTTGGCTGTAAAGGTACTTATTGTTTATTTGTGAGCTATTTCTATTATTCTTAAACAATTTGTAAATAGCGTATATGGATTAGTGGACCTTCCGGGCTAACAGCTGCCCAAATGTAACCTTCTTTAGTCTGGTTCTGGTGCTCCTACGTGTCCATTTTTTGGTATACTTAGAATATGTTTTTAGATTTTTGGTGTTAATTTCATACCGATATGACAACTAGAAGTATTTATGGCCGCGTCTCTATAAAAGCGGAACGACTGTGGGCTGGGCCGATTTGGCTCAAATGTTTTTCCAGTTGTTTATAATTGCCAGAAGAAGGTTATTACTTAAGAAAATTTTGGAAAAGCCTTCTGGAAAAGTTGCTCGCGGCATTTTTTTTTTATTAGAATATTATAATAGAAAACTATTTTTTTTTTTTTTGACAAAATCAAATAATAGTAGGCGATGTGGTGTTATTTATACTGTAGTAATAATATAGTGTACACATATGTATGTTTAATTTCAGTCGAATTTCCGGGCTAACAACTGCCCAAATGTAACCTTCTTTAGTCTGGTTCTGGTGCTCCTACGTGTCCATTTTTTGGCCAGCGGGTTAGGGTGTGTCTGAAGCCTCGCTCGGTGCCGTTTTTTCTCCGTACAAAAATAAGGACCATTTTTGTCGTCTTGTGTTATTAATTACAAACCAACCCCGGCAAACGTTGTTTTGCCCCTTTTTTCTTTTCTAAAAGGGCTAGTTGTTTTCTTCTTTCATTTATTTTGGTAAATAAATATTTTGTTGGAAAAAAAAAAAGATTATTGTTATTGTTCTGCCTTTATGATAATAAATAAGATTGTGCAGATTGTGTTTTTTTTATTGGAAAAAATACAACAAAATTAAATACCTACATTAATCATTCATTATTATTTTTGGGTGGGAGATACCAGTAGATAAAGTAGTATTTAACTACATTTTATGTAAGTAAAAAAATAAATACCTTAAATGTCGGATTAAATCCTCGTTCTTTGATAACCATTGTATTTTTGAGTGTTTGCAAAAAAGTGGCGTGAGCAATGAATACAATGGCTCATGTGGTGGTTTCTCCGGGAAACTTTAATGCACTACAATACTCACAAACAACGTCCATTTTCCCAATGCAAACGCTAGGATGCAAGCTGTAATCATAACTGCAATCGTATCGAAACGCTGCTCGATTTAAATCAGCACTTAATAATCTTTCTCTGCGTCTCAAATTTTTTATTTGTTGACCTCTGTTGTTCGCTCGAGGATTCCGCATTGCTGCTTCACGGGCTGCTTCACGAAGTCTAGCCCTACTATTGTGACGCTGTTCACGTGCAATTTCTTGCAGTATTTCGTATTCTTCTTGCATTACGGCTTTGTCGGGAAAGATCCGATCGTCTTGCTCGCGGCATTATTACTGTAGAACAGTTACCGGCAGGGCCCTATTCCAGGGGGCATATGGCACACACATAAATGTACGATACGTTACGCTCACAGCCTACGTACTGTTAATTCATTACTATAAGTGGAGTATAATATAACGGGAAAGCTGTCTAACGGGATAAAAAGTATCCTATGTCCATCTCCTCCGTCTCTCCTCACCCAAATCTGTTCTGCCGTTCTTGAGTTCTAAGTGGTGTGACACAAACACGACTTTCTTTTATATATATATATTTCGACCATCTTCTGAAAAGCTAGAGTTTTTTCGAAAACTATTCTCTTATACACTCTGTATCATAATGATACGACACCCCGAATATGCAAGTTTGCGTTGTTTAAATCATAACTTTTGAACAAAATAAGATAATCCAATAATTTAAACGACATTTGACAGTGAATTGATGTAAAATTTATATATCAAGTGGACAATGTTCGTTCGATTTTTTGGCATGGTTTTTGGGAAGGGGTTTTTTAAAGGCTCCTCTGAGAATGGACTGCAGTAATTACAGCATGTCCCGAATGTTCCTTCGTGCCACAGGCCTTAAATAGGAATATATCATTTAAAGCAGAATTCATTAATCTTTCATTCTGTATACTTGGTTTGGTTATATTGTGCTTCCCCATTATCCTGCGACGCTCGAAACTTGCATATTCGGGTGTCGTATCATTATGATACAGAGTGTATGGGCAAATCCCACGTGTCGCACGCTACATTCGCTTGATTTTAGATAATTTGGGTGGTTTTTTAAAGATTTACCGAAAACTTTTGTTATGTTTTTATAGTGAATTGAGAGTACTTTCGTTATAAGGTTTAATTTTTGTGGAGTCACTGTTTTGAAAATAATTAATAAAATTGTGACGTGTCGCACGCTACACGCCGCGGAAGTGAGTTTCAAAATTTTTATTTCAAACGCAATTTTTAGCGAATTATGCAATATAAACCCTATGAAATTTAATATCCAAAAGAAAGTTAAGAATATTAGAAGACAATAACCGATCGTTTTAATGTTTACGGATTTTAAGCAAAGCCGTAAATTCATTGTGTCGCACGCTACGTGTCGCACGCTACATTTTTTCCATCGGACTTTGAAGCCTAACTGCAAAGTTTCATTCAGATAGGTTTAAAACTTAGGGACTAGTTTGCGTAGAAACGGACAGACGGACAGACGGACATGGCTAGATCGACTCGGCTGTTGATCCTGATCAAGAATATATATACTTTATAGGGTATATAGAGATGCCTCCTTCACTGCGTTGCAAACTTTTGACTGAAACTAATATACCCTGCAAGGGTATAAATATCATTGAAGCCATAATTTTAAATGGGAAGTTTTGAAGCGAAAATGTGTTGTTGCCACGAATACCTATGATTCCGACAGATGTGCCAATTGAATTCAAAAGGACTCAATTGCCAATTCGATTGGCATTCGCTATGACGATTAATAAGTTACAAGGCCAACCATTATCTGTATGTGGCTTAGATTTGTAAATAACATGCTTTTCCCACGGACAACTATACATATGTGGCATGTTCTCGCGTGGGAAAACCATCAAGTTTATTTGTATTGGTTAAAGACGGACTAACAAAGAATATTTTACACTCCATCCACCTGAATTTGAGTATTGTGATAGTGTTTTAGATGTTTGAAAGAGACAGTAATCAAAATGAAGCGCTTGATAGATTTTACGGATTTACGGATTTTAAGCAAAGCCGTAAATTCATTGTGTCGCACGCTACGTGTCGCACGCTACGTGTCGCACGCTACATTTTTTCCATCGGACTTTGAACGTTTTTTTTTTATTATTTAAATACATTGGAAGATCATATATGCATTTTATATTGAATATTTGCATTCTTCTAGAGATGTTAGAAAATAAAAGTCAAAGTATAAGTCCTCTGTTTAGAAGAAATAAGCAAAAGAAAACATGCCCTTTTTTTGGCCGTTTTTCATTAAAATAATGAAAAATTGCGATTGCGAGAATATGCTATCGAATATTTTGAAATTTGATCAATTGGACCAGAAGTTTTTCACTTTTGGCCGAGGTGGACAATTCCTGGGATTGGCCCATGTTTGCATTTTCTTATAAAGCGCGACAGCGAAAGTAGTTTGAGGTGTGACGAAAATCCTTCGATGACATCTATGTAATCTGAAATTTCTTCAGCAGCGTTCAGTCCGACCGTAGTCTTCCTTGCTTTCTCACGCAAGAATTCCTCATCCAGCTCAAAATGCGCTTATTTGGGTCAGTTTTCCCTCTCGTCCTTTAAGAACAGGGATCGACAACGTAGATGTATGAGATCGGATCCAATGGAGAGTAAATACCGAATCGATTCATTCTAACATATTATGCCAACGTTGCTGCAATAAGATCTTTCCGTCAATTACAGTGGGAAATAAGCTTAGAAGTTTCCGATAATGTGTTCCGTTTCGTCGTTTGGAGACCTATGATAGAAATATTTATTTGAAGGCATCTTTGCTAAGCAACAGCTTGTATAATTCTAAGAATTCAGATGTGTCTCTTCTCACTTTGTTGACGTACTTTGGGGCCTTAACGCACATTGATGGGGAATGACATAATGTGGTGTGAATGGGATTTGGTTGTCTGTAGTCGACATATGACATAAGGGCAGATGTTGTTCCACGAGTTTAAAGTAATATGCTCTGTATGTTAGTATCTCGAGACCCAACCCATTTCGGCGATTTAGTCTTTTTTTTATACCCTTGCAGGGTATTATAATTTGAGTCAAAAGTTTGCAACGCAGTGAAGGAGACATCTCTGACCCTATAAAGTATATATATTCTTGATCAGGACCAACCAGTCGAGTCGATCTAGCCATGTCCGTCTGTCCGTTTCTACGCTACGTTTTAAAGCTATCTGAATGAAACTTTGCAGTTAGGCTTCTATATACTCTCACTCGTAAATATGTCGGAACGGGCCGGATCGGACGACTATATCATATAGCTGCCATAGGAACGATCCGAAAAATCTACGAAAAAAAATTATAACTTTGTCAGTTTGCAACCAATTTTCACCAAATTTGATATTTAGCCATATTTTATTATTCCTGAATTTTGATTTTAATTTCATGAAATCAGGCTGACTATATCCTATAGCTTCCATAGGAACAATCAGGAAAATAAAAGAAAAATTCATAACTTTGTCAGTTTTCAACATATTTTCACCAAATTTAATAGTTACCCATATTTTATTATTCCTGAATTTTGATTTTAATTTCATGAAAATCGGCTGACTATATCCTATAGCTTCCATAGGAACAATCAGGAAAATAAAAGAAAAATTCATAGCTTTGTCAGTTTTCAACATATTTTCACCAAATTTGATAGTTACCCATATTTTAGTATTTCTGAATTTTGATTTTAATTTCATGAAATTCGGCTGACTATATCCTATAGCTTCCATAGGAACAATCAGGAAAATAAAAAAAACCATAGCTTAGCCGTGTTTCAAACCATTGACATCAAATTTGAGATTTGGCAACAAATTATTATTTCAGAATTTCGTTTTTAATTTTTTGTTTAAACTCTGCAAGGGTATAAAAACTTCGGTGAGCCGAAGTTAGCTTCCTTTCTTGTTTCTTTTATTTTCCTGATTGTTCCTATGGAAGCTATAGGATATAGTCAGCCGATTTTCATGAAATTAAAACCGCAATTCGGAAATAATACTAAATGGGCAAGTAGCAAATTTGGTGAAAATTGGTTGAAAACCGACAAAGTTATAATTTTTTTTCGTAGATTTTTCCGATTGAACAATCGGAGGGACTAGTTTGCGTAGAAACGGACAGACGGACAGACGGACATGGCTAGATCGCCTCGGCTGTTGATCCTGATCAAGAATATATATACTTTATAGGGTCGGAGATGCCTCCTTCACTGCGTTGCAAACTTTTGACTGAAACTAATATACCCTGCAAATGTATATAAACTAATTTGTGAAATAATAAGAAGTCAAATTCCAAATTGAATAAACATTTGTTGAAAAACAAAAAAATTATGGTTTTTTCACATATTTTCCTAATTGAACGCCAAAAGTGTTGCCTACTTTGGGGCGTGCGTGACGAAAATGCTAGGCAGCCCACGCCATGGATAAGATATAGTAGTCCGATTTTCATAAAACTAACAAAACCGAAATTCAGGAATAATAAAATATTGCTAAATCTCAAATTTGATGAAAATCTGTTGAAAAATTTCAAAGTTATAGTTTTTTCTTTTATTTTCCTGATTGGGATATAGTAGTTCGATTTTCATGAAATTAAACTCGAAATTCAAGAATAATAAAATATGGCTAAATCTCAAATTTGATGACATATATTTTGATAACTGACAAAGTTAAAATTTGTTTTCTAAAAATTGTCCGATTGTTTCTATGGCAGCTGTATGATATAGTCGTCCGATCCGGCTCGTTCCGACGTATGTACGAGTGAGAGTATATAGAAGACTACGTTTGGGACTAGTTTGCGTAGAAACGGACAGACGGACATGGCTAGACTGATTTACCTGTTGATCCTGATCAAGAATATATGTATGTTTATACTTTATAGGGTCGGAGATGTCTCCTTCACTGCGTTGCAAACTTTTGACTGAAATTATAATACCCTGCAAGGGTATAAAAAGGTTTTTTTTTCCGAAAATCTGACTTTGAAATTTTGTTGAATAGTTTCCGAGAATTGACACCGATTTTGAAAATATCAAGTAAAATGCATACATATACTCGTATGTACCTGATATGAGCCCGGGTTTTCTAGTCTGAGCGTTCGAACAATTCTATCTCCGTTAGTTTTGCTCGGAACGACTTGAAATTTTGTTTTTTTATCGAATAAAAAATTCTATATTTTGAAAATTTTTTACCCGCATAAACCTTTAAAGTTTTTGATACGCATGCATTAAAATTAAAACAAGCTCTTTTAAAATATGTATAACTTCGTCTATTTTGATATCATTGATGTAAAATATTGATACAATTTTCTTAATATATTGGACATTTATAATAAAAACTAAAGATAAAAATTAAAAAAAAAAACATTTAATAATTATTAAACAAATAATTAAATAATTATTCGATATATTTTTTTATCTTACAGGCTGTGTGTTCACGTCATGGTTTGGCTATTGGTGCTAAAACCATTTTAATAACCAAAACTGTTATGGCTATTACAGCTCCTTTGTCGTATCCAGTGTCACGAATTCTCGATAAGTTATTGGGTGAAGAAATTGGTAACGTTTACAATAGGGAACGTTTAAAGGAACTTGTTCGTGTAAGTAAATAAATCCCTTTACATGTTTTACTTTAAAATTTAGCAATGCATCGAACTTTTTATGTTGACTTCTTCGTATTGTCTGCTTGTCCGTCTGTCCTAATATACGTAATCTATGCCTACAGCTTTCGAGCTTTCTGAATAAAACTGATCGGATAGTCTTTTTAATATTACAGACATATTAACTATTAAAAAAAATACAAAATCGATTGATTAATATAAAAATAAATAATAAAATGCGTTTAATTATTTTCAACTGTTTAGGTAACAAATGATGTTAACGACCTTGATAAAAACGAAGTCAACATTATATCTGGAGCGTTGGAGTTACGTAAAAAAACGGTTGCGGACGTAATGACTCATATAAACGATGCTTTTATGCTGTCATTAGAGGCGGTACTGGATTTTGAAACTGTTTCGGAAATTATGAATTCAGGTTACTCTCGTATTCCTGTATACGACGGCGATAGAAAAAACATTGTTACACTACTCTACATTAAAGATTTGGCCTTTGTTGATACTGATGATAACACGCCACTGAAAACTCTATGCGAGTTCTACCAAAATCCAGTTCATTTTGTTTTTGAGGATTATACTTTAGATATTATGTTTAACCAATTTAAAGAGGGAACAATTGGGCATATCGCGTTTGTTCATCGCGTAAATAATGAGGGAGATGGAGACCCGTTTTATGAAACTGTAGGCTTAGTTACACTGGAAGATGTCATTGAAGAGCTGATTCAGGCTGAAATAGTGGATGAAACCGACGTTTTTGTTGATAACCGCACAAAGACAAAACGAAATCGTTATAAGAAAGCCGACTTTTCTGCGTTTGCTGAGCGACGTGAGGTGCAAGCTGTTCGAATTTCTCCTCAATTAACATTGGCTACTTTTCAGTACTTAAGCACAGGTAACTACAACAAAAGTTGACACTTCGAATTTTCGCATTTTAATAAAATTTTTTGTTAGCTGTTGACGCTTTTAAAAAGGATGTCATTTCGGAACCAATTTTGCGGAGACTACTTAATCAAGACGTCTTCCACAATATTAAAACAAAGGGGAAAAGTAAAGACGACCAAAGTTTATACATTTTCACACAAGGGAAACATGTGGACTTTTTTGTACTTATATTGGAGGGTCGCGTAGAAGTTACGATTGGCAAAGAAGCTCTTATGTTTGAAAGTGGTCCGTTTACATATTTCGGAACACAAGCCTTGGTGCAAAATGTTGTTATTGGTAAGTAAAAATCTGAGTTATTACACTTACTATATTACATCCAGTACCCGAACAGTGGTGGGCGTTGTATGGAGATAGCTCTCAAAAAGAGTACTTACCGTTAAGTGTATCCCCCACATGTAAACAGTGAAAATATGAAAATTTTTTATAAATTTTTTATGAATTTCTTGTGAAATTTTAGAGATAGATTAAAATAATATCAAAGATGACAAAAAACCACATTATACAAAATGGCGGACTTGTAGCAGCGCAGCTGCAGCGCCTAGATTTTCGAGGTGCCCCCATTATGGACACGATTCAGCCCGAAATCCCAAAACAACATTTATTAGTATTTAAATAAGTCTATCTTCTATTTTAACCTAAAAAAATCAGTGAAATGAAACACCATGTAGGTAAGTTAGCTTCCTTTCTTGTTAGTTTTTGAAGGCTTTCAATGCCTTCTATACTACTAAAAAGGCGATTGTAATCAGTATATAAAACCCTAAAGGGTTCATGTACTTCAAACTCACGCCTACTGTGGTTAACTACTAACGGAATAAAATCTAGAACAGATGTAAGACAGGGAACATGGAAATTGAACTGGCCTAGCAGGTAGGGGCTCTCCACATTACCGTGAATAAGTTTATGTAAAAACACGAATCCAAACATCGTCTTACGGTTAGCTAAAGAAGGTAAATTAAGTAGGAGAAGTCTACTAGAGTAAGACCGTAATCTCAAGTCAGCCTCCCAGGGTAGGCCACGGAGGGCGAAATGCAAAAAGTTCTTTTGGACAGATTCAATGCAAATTCGTTACATAAAGAGAATCGAATTTCTTCGACCACCTTTTAATGAATCCAAGCATGCCTCCGGCTTTGTTAACCATACACCATAAATATGTTCTGAGAACGAAAGTTTAGGATCTAGGCGGACACCCAGATCATCGACAATAGAAATTCTTTTCAAAGAGCAATCATTAAGCATATAAGTGGCAAGCTGGGGAGTGACACGTGAAAATGTCATCAGTTTGCATTTAGAGTTGTTGAGAGGTAAATCGATAGCATTACACAATGCTTGGAAATTGTCAAAATCCGATTGTAGGTCTGATTGGCATGAACTGTCCCTATACTGCAAGCAAAGTTTAACGTCATCCGCATGCATGAGTACTCTGGATTTAGTTAGAACCAGCGGCAAGTCATTGATAAACAATGTGAATAGCAGGGGTCCAAGGTGGCTACCCTATGGGACGCCAGAAGTGACACTGAGGCTAGTGGATAGAACGTTTCTCAACAGAACCTTTTGGGTCCTGTCACTTAGATAACTCGAAATTTACTTAAGAAGATCACTAGGAAACCCCATTGAATCAAGTTTCCTAACCAGAAGAGAATGATTAACAGAGTCGAAAGCTTTACTAAAGTCCGTGTAAATAACGTCGGTTTGAGAGTTTTGTTGGAAGCCCCTAATAACGAAAGAGGTTAGTTCCAGAAGATTGGTCGTGGTTGATCTTCTCCTCATAAAGCCATGCTGACATGGAGAAATGACGGATCTGCAAAGATGTTGCAAGTGAGGAGTGATTACATTCTCGAAAAGTTTGGGGATTGCCGATAACTTAGAGATATCCTTATAGTTACTGGCCTCCGATTTGCTACCATTTTTGTGGAGAGGAATAACAAATGATTCCCGAAAGAGGTTAGTTCCAGAAGATTGGTCGTGGTTGATTTTATCCTCATAAAACCATGCTGACATGGAGAAATGACGGATCTGCAAAGATGTTGCAAGTGAGGAGTGATTACATTCTCGAAAAGCTTGGGGATTGCCGATAACTTAGAGATACCCCTATAGTTACTGGCCTCCGATTTCCTACCATTTTTGTGGAGAGGAATAACAAATGATTCCCTCCAAATAAGGGGAAATTCTGAGGATTCTAAAGATAAGGTAAACAATTTAAGAAGGGGGTTACACAGCGCCTCGGAGCTAAGCACAGAGCCTGGTATTCCATCGGGACCTGGCGAATATACTGGCTTAACTCGTTGAAGATCATGAATAAGTGAGCTTTCATTTAAAATAGGACTGAAGATTAAGTACGAACTGGGTATAGCTGGAGAAAATGTATGATCTGAAGATGTTGAGGGAGAATATGTAGTTTTAAAAAACTCAGCGAAGAGATTGGCTATTTCTTGATCAGAATTTACAGTGGTATTGTTAAATGACAGAGAGGGAGGGTACAACGTGGGTTTACGTTTAGAGTTAACAAAGTTATAAAATTGTTTAGGGTCCTGCGTGAACTGGACCTTGCAACGAGTCAAATAATTTTTGTAACACTGAGCGTTAGGCACGGTAAAGCTAGATCAAGCACTAAGGAAAGATGAGGAAGCCGTTCTTGAACCAGTGAGTTTATATTTATTTTAAAGCCTAGATTTTACGTTTTTTAAACGTGTCAGCTCTTTGGTAAACCAAAGTGGTTTATTAAAAACCGACGGATTGGCTTCAGGAACTCATATAAAAGATATCAACGGCTGTTGTCATGTCAGAACTCATATAAAGATAAGACCAATAAAATTCAGCTATTAAAGAGTTTAGCCTCTGATAGTTAGCCTTACGGAAACAGCGGACTCCGTTTAAACTACTACCAGATGATGTTGCTAAAACTGTCCCAGTGTCGATAGTCACATCGAAAGTAGGATGATAAGGATCATCAGGTTGCGTCATTGGCGGAACTCTAGTTAGGTTTACGCCTGCAGGATCAGAGACAAAGCATAGATCCAGTAAGCGGTTTAAAGAATTAAAGACATGGTTAACTTGAGATAAAGATAAATCAAGCAAGCCATTTATGATGTCATGCTGCGCCACTGTATGAAGGACATTTGACCCACCATCAGAAGACCAGTGAGCTCCAGGTATGTTGAAGTCACCCAAAGTCACTAATTGGTCCCTATCAGAAAGCCTATTGGAAACTGCCTGAATTACCGAAAGGTGTTTCCAATAAGTTGGCTCTTTCGAAGATGGAGGAATGTAAGAGCAGGTTACATAAATGCAACTACCTGTAAAAGATAGTTTTACGCAGATAAATTCGATGTCCAAAAAGTCATTAGATAACACTCGTTCCGAGATGAGGCAAGAGTCAACGGCAATTAAAACTCCGCCACCACGCTGGAGAAGACGGTCTAATCTGTAAATTGTGTACTTACTAGAAAGAATTTCAGAGCAGAGGATCTTCGGCTTCAACCAGGTTTCAGTAAATACAATCAGCTGGGATACAAAAGAAAGGCTATCCGAATGAATCTTGAATGACAAAATGTCTCTGGCATACGAAAATTTGAATTTTTCCACCTTGATATTACCAGCTTGTGTTTTGCCTTGTATATAGGCTAGAACATCTTCCGATGCGAGATCAGCTGCAAGCCTCGAAGCAAATATTGTTTTCGAAGGTGGGACTGCTGTAAGGGTGTAGTATTTTATATCTTGCGATCCATGTTCCACCAGTAATTAGTCAGTTAGGGATATTTAGTTCTTCATTAATATAATTTTATTCAAATTTTATATGGGTTGAATAATTTATGATTTTGAGCTGAGCAGCCGTTTTTGCCGCTCTGAGCTCGTAATTAGTTCTTAATTTATCAATTTACTTATGGGCTAAGGAAAGCTAAATATGATAGCCGCGCTGCCAACAGCGGCAGCGGGAAGGCAGCTATGTATTCTTAAGTATATAGCTATGCTCGCTTAGTTTGGAGCGCGGAGGTATATGCACATGCATACGTAAGGTCCGCTCGTGGTGCATTTACGCTGAGGTTTATGACCTGGCCTTGGGTTGTATAACCCTTCAATGCATTTAAGTATGTTTAGATACAGTGGATTGCGTATGTCTGATATATTTATATGTGTGCATATTACAAGGGGCTTACGTAACGAATTGTTACCAACCACGGCCGGTATTCCGGGCATTGTTGGACCCTGGGACCTGGACCCTTTTTCTACGGAGATTTGCGGAGCCAAAGATTTGGGCTCCGCAGCGGACACAACAGACGACGCGGAAATTGCTGGCTGAGCGGCTGCCGATACCCCAGCGTCCGATTCGGTTACCGAATCTTTCCTCGTTCCTGATCTCAGCACCATAGGAGCGGGGACCAGGAGCTGAGGCGCAGGAGAGTGGCAGGAAATCGGTTGCTGTGTCTCACACAGTTGCAGCCGACCAGCAGCAGATTTTTTGCGTTTCGGCGACTCATTTAATAGCTTCATACTATTAAATTGAGCGTCAAGCGCGGAGAATAGGTCATTCGCTTTGCGAAAAGTGGCCATGATCTCAGAAAATCCACTCCTGGTCTGACACATGAAGGATGATATCTCCTTCTCAACGGTCGACAGGCCTCACAACAATAACGCAGGCCCTTTTTGCTAGACACTGCCTCAGCTATTCGACCTGTCATTTCGATGCACAAAGTTAACAAAGTTATAAAACTGTTTAGGGTCTTGCGTGAACTGGACCTTGCAACGAGTCAAATAACTTTTATAAAACTGAGCGTTAAGCACGGTAAAGTCAGACTGAGCACTAAGATAAGATGAAAAAGCTGTTCTTGAACCGTTGAGTTTATATTTATTATAAAGCCTACATTTTTTAATTGGCTTTCAATCGATTCTAT
Organism: Drosophila anomelani; assembly: GCA_035045905.1. Lineage (NCBI taxonomy): Eukaryota > Metazoa > Arthropoda > Insecta > Diptera > Drosophilidae > Drosophila > Drosophila anomelani. The sequence continues at coordinate 19,276 of JAWNOO010000052.1, forward strand.
ATCCCCAAGGAAATATCATATCTGCATTTGCTTTTTTAGACCCATGCAGGGTATTATAATTTTAGATCGTTTGCAAAGCAGTGGCAGAGACATTTTCGACCCTATAACGTATATATATTTCATTACTAAAAAGGTGTTTCCTCCCCTCAACATTTTTTTTTAAAATATATTTTTAAAAAACAAAAAACGGAGACAAATTTACATAGGATGCAAATGTCTTCCAATCAAAGAGCAAAGTCGATAGTTCAGTATAGCTCAGCTGCACATATATTTTTGTAAGCATTTGGCGTGTGTGCGATTCTGCCGCCAGGCATATGAACATTTTTAATTTTTAATAATTAAGTATAGTTCCTTGATTGCATATTTTTTTATTTCTTAGTATTAAATACTATAATTTTTTTGATTAACAGAAAAAAAATTTCAACAAACAATCAAAAATTATTTGCTAAAAATATAAGAACTTTGACTCGCCGCAATCTTCAGCTTAGCCAGCCACACCACTAACCAATTCGAAATGAGTAATCTTATTTTCATAATAATGTGAACATAACTAAAATGTATAATGAACGTTTTAATTTATTTGGAGTCCTTTTGCCTAGCCTGCTTCTTGTATACATAATATGTATAAAGTAAACAGCCTGTATCTTCGCTATTTATGGCACGATCGCAAATTTAGATTTTGATAAAATACATAAACGTATAAATTTGGGAATTATACGGTTTTTTTTAAATAGCTCCCCAAAAAAAAGTAGCAAAAATGGAAAACAAACTTGATCTGCGTGCAGATATAAGACGTCTGAATCCCAAGTTTGGTGTCTCTAGCTCTTATACTCTCTGAGATCTAGTCGGTTATACAGACAAACGGACGGACAGACGGACATGGGTATATTCCTTTAGAGGTCCTGACCAATATTTAGGTAACTTTTAGGGGTCTGCCACGCCTCCTTCTGCCTGTTACAGATAATCGGTCTCGAATAACATTATAATACCTGTGTACCTTTGTTAAGGTGTGTACTATGACCTTTTGAACGATTTCACTTGTGGCTGGAAATCAGGAAAATAATATAAAAAATCATAACTTTACAGATTTGTCCTACGTTTTGATCGTAATCTTTGATTTCCTCAATTTCGGTACCCTTATTGACCTTTATTCAATACTTTATGCAGTTGATAGCAGTACTAAAATAGCGGTCGCAAAAGAACTGTTATTAGCTTGGTCACCTTGTTGATCAAATAATTACTACCGTGACTACTACAAGTCGTAAGGAGAAGATTTCCTTGATAACGATGTTTTTCTGACAACCTCGATTATCGACACTTGACTCCGAAAGACTGAGCGAGAACTTGTAGCAAGACTAACTCGTCTTCCTTTATTCTGTCTTCTTTTTGATATTCTTACGAAAGTGTAAATCAGAAAGTATTATATAATATATATGCTTAGAGCGGCTACAATATATTTTTATAAACCAATATGCTTAGACCTACTAAATTCGGCAATTCTGACCGACAAGGATCTCCTGATCCTGGCTTATTTTGTGTTACATTCTTTTCTTCCGTTTTTGCTTCTAGTAATGTACACTGAAATATTTAATTAGTTTATTAAATAACAACCGAAAACTTGGTGGCAAGAATAATTTATTTGGCGAGAAAAACGAGACGAAAAATTGACTTGGTTGATCGATTTCAATTTTACGAGTGTTCTATTTCACATTATAATAGCTCTTATGGACTAACTTAACGAAAGTTGGCAAAGACGGGGCGAATTCGCAAATAGAGCGGGAGATCTTTATGATTCGCAAAGAGAGCGAGAGAATTTTATTATGCTCCCGACTTCGCCCTAAACTAGCTTACAATAAACTTCAAGTTTTTTCATAAACAATTTATAATACATGACTTTGTCCAACACCGGCCCCGTTGAACGCCTCCCACGGCTTCAACACACTGGCAGCGGAGCCAGCTTGTGTATGGCCTTCCGGAAGACAGCTTCATCGCTCCTCCTAACGTCGTCGACCCTGACCATTCCGTCCTGCCATGCGTGCGTCGCGACGATCCTCCCTAGGAGCCACTGTTGAGGCGGCAGGTTGTCCTCTGCCACGACGACGGGCTGTCCTTCCTCCACATATTGCAAATGGGCGGAGAGCACAGAGGTATCTGCGGGAAGATTTGAGTTATTAGTCCGAGCTTGCATTTAAAACGCCGCACACACGATCGAACTGTTTGACTCCAGAGTTCCTGAGCGTTTATGGTCCAAATACGCTGTCGTAGGATGCTCACTAGTGCTCTAGGACCGACATGAAAATTAGTATGGTGCAGATGCCGGAGCTCTGCACAAACTTGGCATTGTATGATATTGGAGCGTTTGCTAGTCGCCCCCCAACTCGCAACAACGAAAAGTACTCGTGTCTGTATCGATGAATGGGTTCAATCACTGAAGACTTGGCCCGACCTCGGCGCCTTTATGAATTTTTTCAATTTCTATTTTATACTCGTGCTTTTGACTTTATTCGACAATCTTATTAAATGCTTCATTATATTCAGTCGGTGACAGGGTTTTTTCGAAAACTACATTCCTGTCTTTGTATTTTCTTATGAAGCGGAACATGTAAGCTAATACTCTAAGCAGTTTTAGGTGTGACGAGAATCCCTCGATGGCGTCTAGCAAATCAGAAGTTTGCGCAGCAGCGGTCAGTCCGACCGTAGACTTCCTTGCTTCCTAAAAAAAAAAAAAAAAAAAAAAGAAACTCTGGTCCTGTGAACCAGATTGACGGCCCAATTTCGTCGACGTCACAACCTCTAGAAACTATTTTTGCTGGGTTCTGCTTTGTTGGAACATGCCGCCAAGTAGCTTCTTCTGACCATTCTTGAATCTCCGCAACCCTGTTCGAAGCGAATGTCGACAACGAAGAGGGATGAGATCAGATCCAATGAAGAATCCGAATTTGACCAGTATACTATTTGCTCTATAGGGACTCTTACTAACGGTTTGATTCTCTGGCAGATATCTGCGGCACATAACTCTAGCCTTGAGAGCGTTTTGGTCTTGAGCGGCGCTACCGTCTAATTTGAAGTCAACAACGACACTTTATAACCTTCTGCAGAATTGCTACGAATATATACACACGCTCCATAAGCTCTCAAGGATGCGTCGCCAAAGGCATGTCACTGCATCGGTGACATCGGATCAGTATGCACAAACCGAGGAATAGCTATCTTGTCTAATTGAGACAGGGTGCTTTTCAGCATATTTCATGCTGTTTCCGAATGTAGAGGAATTGACTCATCCCAGTCTAACCTGTATCATATAGCTGCCATAGAAACAATCGGAAAAAAAATTTTTAGAAAAAAAATTTTAACTTTGTCAGTTATCAACATATCATCAATTTCAATCAATATAGACAATTTCAATAAAGTAAAGATTTAGTCGTTTTTTATTATTCCTAAATTTCGGTTTTAATTTCATGAAAATCGGCCGACTATTTCTTATAGCTTCCATAGGAACAATCAGGAAAATAAAAAAAAACATAGCTTAGCCGTGTTTCAAACCATTGCCATCAAATTTGAGATTTGGCAACAAATTATTATTTCAGAATTTCGTTTTTAATTTTTTGTTTAAACTCTGCAAGGGTATACAAACTTCGGTGAGCCGAAGTTAGCTTCCTTTCTTGTTTTTTGTTTAAATTCTGCAAGGGTATACAAACTTCGGTGAGCCGAAGTTAGCTACCTTTCTTGTTTGTTTATAAAATATATCAACATTGCATTCGGTCGCTGCTATCCTGCCGTATGGGCGTGGCTGAGATGTCTCGGGCTTCGCAACCGGCGGATGGCTGGCAGTGGATGGTTTTCTCCGGGTGGGCGCGGAGACTAGCTGTGGGTGGCGGTGCCAGATGGGCGCGGCTGACCGGGCCCAGGGCTAGCTACGAGTCAGCGACGGGGATTAACGGCTGCTCCGATTGGGTTCGGAGGTGGACGGTCGCTACGGTTTGTACGCGGAGGCTAGCTACGAGTGGCGGCGCCGGATGGGCGTGGCTGGTCGGACCCGGAAATTCTTCGAAGGGACGGGGAGACTAACTAATGTTGAATGTTGCTTAAAAGAATATGAAACAGTTCAAAAAATAGGTCGATGTCGAAAAGTTGTCAGTAATATTGTTTGTACGTAGTTTAACGGTGATTGACGGGATGGGACGAATTCGCTAAGGGCTAGAGAGAGATAAAGTTCCAGCCTTCGCCCTAAACTATCCTAACTCAGACTTTTTTACTCCATCAATTACAAAATTCATTTAAAACAAGATGGACATACAGTCGGGTGTCCCGACAGTAGAATACCATGTACCATTACAAGGCGCGTCCCAAAATTATATAAAAGAAAGAGAATAAGAATCAGGAGCAAAGTCGATAGCTCAGTGGGTAAAGCTGCACATACATTTTTGTAAGCAATTGGCCTGGGTTCGAATCAACCGCAGGCATAAGGGCAGGCATATTTTTTAATTTTCAAAATATTAAGTACAGTTCTTTGCTTGCATTTTTTATATCGTAGTATTTAATTACTGGAAAAAAAAAATATTTGCTAAAAATATTTGAACCCGTGACAACTAACATTTCAAAAAGACTCCAGCTTAGCCAGCCAGCCAGGTGGTGCACACCAACCAATTCAAAAAGAGTAGTCTTATTTTCATAATAATGTGAACATAACTAGAATGTTTAATGAACGTTTTGATTTATTTGGAGCCCTCTGCCTAAGCTGCCTCGTGTACACGTAATGTGTATAAAGTAAAAAGCCTTTATCTCAGCTATTTATGGCACGATCGCAATGAAATTTAGACAATCTGTGTATTTTGATAAAATACATTAAGCGTTTTAATATGGTTTACATAACTTAATAAATTTAGGAGCTATACGTTTTTTTCAAATAGCTGCTCCAAAAAGGGGAGCAGCATAAATTTAATTCAAACTTGATCTGCGTGCAGATATAAGAAGTCTAAATCCAAAGTTTGGTGTCTCAAGCTCTTATAGTCTCTGAGATCTAGGCGTTCATACAGACAGACGGACAGACAGACGGACGGACGGACGGACAGACGGACATGGCTATTTCGACTCCTTTAGTGGTCCTGACCAATATTTAGGTAACTTGGAGGTCTGCCACGCCTCCTTCTGCCTGTTACAGAAAATCGCACTCGCACAAAACTATAATACCTGTGTACCTTTGGTACTTGGTATAAAAACAAACAAAACTACAAACGAAAATAATATATATGTATGTTAATATACGAGTAGTATTTTTTGAGGAAGTTATATTCAAAATTTCACGATTCCAATAGATCCAGTCAATTTAGAGTGTACCACAACATTCAAAATGACACTTTGCTTTAAGGGCTTATGCGGGTTTTTTGGTCTGACAAATTTGTCATTTTTGGAATTCTTTTTCAGTCTGCTGAGTAAAGTAAAGTTTATCTGAATAGTTATAGTTTCTAGTATTTTTGGCTAAAAGTATAATATAAAATACTAGAAAGAATGCCCATGTCAGCGGTTTTTCTAACCCACTGTCTGAAAAAAGGCTTTTGCGGTGTCAAGAAATTTTCGAAAATGAATTGTCGAATATCAAAACAAAACGGATACCATTACTAGAAAGATGCTTCCTCCTCCCAACGTGCTTGTTTTTGTGGATTTGAGGACGCTTTTAGTAGAAAACAAGGCTCACCGAAGTTTGTATACCCTTGCAGATTAAATTAAATAATTAAATAAATTAAATCACAAAATTAAAAACAAAATTCTGAAATAAGAAAAAGTTTTGCGTTCTTAGGGGCGTGCGTAGCGGAAACGCTAGGCAGTTACGCCAGGGCAGGGCCACTCGGATGAGGGGAAGAGTGGAAGGCAGGGCGCCACCTACCGTCCACACCCGGATAAGGGGAAAGTGGATGGTAGGTAAGGATTAGGGGAGGAGAGCCCGGAGCGAGTGCCTCCACCCATACCAAGGCAGAAGCAGGGCTCTGGCCTTGAAAGCGGCTCTTGACCTCGGAAGAGTGGAGAGTTTGCGAGAGGAAAGGGAATCGACGGGAACCGAGCCCATAAATAGGGCAAGGTAACGGCCATTGGCAAAAAACCGAGCCAGTGCGTTGAATCCCGTGGTCGAACTCGCGTAGTTCCCACCAAAACTAGATAAACATAGAAAAAAAAAAAAGGTTAGCAAACGTGAGTGTGGTGTCCCGGTAGAGAAGGTGCAGTGGAATTAATTTAACAAAAATAAACCCAAATAGGAGGAAACCCCGATCCGGAGACTAAAGGTGCTCAAGGAGTGGACCAGGCAGGGAAGGCGAAGAACAGAAAAGTGAGTCCGTTCCGAGCGGGACATTGAATGTTTTAATTGTCAGTCTGGCGGGTTCCACAGGGCAAACGCCTCATCCCGGGAAACCCAGTTTGGACCCGGGAAAACCCTTTTTCTGCCCGGTAGAAGAGGGTTCCAACTTAAAGTAATCCGCCAAATCCCCGGAGTGGTCGACCGTCATAGAACACGAGACTGGCCAGCGGCGATTATATAATTTTATTAAACTTATTTATTTAATTTATTTCCTTATTTATTCAACCTATTTATTTATTTATTTAAATTATTTATTTATTCAAATTATTTATTCGTCCAAATTATTCATTTATTTATTTAATTGTTTGCCTGTAAAATTATTTATTTAATTGTTATTTATTTATATGTGCCAGTGCTAATTATTTAAATGTGTGGTCGATTTGTCTGTGCGTAAATACCCATATTTATTTAGTTATTTATTGCCTCGGCGCTAGGTAGCCGGCAAAAATGCACAACTATTAAACAAAGACAATCAGACGGAAACACAAGCACCCAACCCAATTTAAAAAAAAGAAGGCACTAAATTACAACAATTTAAAATAATAATTTATTAAAATAGTGGCAAACATATGGCAAGTCGGAAAGTAATGATCTAGTTTACATACATATATATATATATAACAACACACGTGAAAACAAACTTACATCCTAATTTATGCTAAATCCTTAAATCTTAAAATCGAAGATGGTGATCTGTCCAGGCCGATCCATGTAGGGGTGTTTATAGTTGTCCTTTCCAAACTACGACCCGTCTCAGCCCCCTTATCTGTATTGGAGCTCCAGTTAGGACGACATAGCTGAAATAAATTGAGGGTTAATTAATAAATCATATACATATTTATAAACAGATTCATTTATACATACATACCCTTACATTTTGTCGTGTCCTCGCCGTATTCCTGTTAATTCCTTTTATTCGTCGTTGATGCACATTTAATTGGGATGTCGTTTTGTTTCATAATTTGCCTGTAATGAAAGTTAAGAACAAATTTGGATGTTAATATAATTAAGTTGGAATATGTTGAAGAATTAAAAAAAATGTTTGTAACGATGAGTTGCTAAGTGTTTTACGTGGGGGGGAAGAATGATGACCGGATGAGTCCGTGACCAGGAAGATGCCGTGACAACCGTCTGGATTCCAGGAAGGGAGGGTGCGTTGAAGGGTAACAACAGCCATGCCCAGGGCCTACATCTGAGGAGGTGGAGGATTGTTAGTTGTGCAGTTTATTTTTTTTGTTTGATTTTTGAGTTGTTTACCTTTTGTTATTGTGTTGTGGATTCCAGATCTTCTGGAACTATGGTGTGACCTGTGGGCAGACGGGGAAAAATCCCCCCGAGATGGACTGGCTAGCCGGCCTTGCCCCATCAAAAAAGCAGGTTGCAACAACCAAACGCTTAAGAGTGCATTTGGCGAGTTTTACAATGTCTGATTTAATTGTTCTGAGAAGTGCCATCAAATTTTGATTGGCGGAAAGAAATTTCGGCTGCGGAAACGTTAAGGATTTTTGCAGAAAGCCTTTGGTGATTTTACCACGTCCCAGAAAAATGTTTATAAGTGGTACAAGGACTTCAAAAAAATTCCGAATAATGAATTTTCATGTTACAAACAAAGTCACCTTACTTTTTGCCCACAGTACTATTGTAAGTAATCCCCTCCCGATAAAATACACTTATGCCAACGTTTTTTCCAATCCTCGAAACAGGACAAATAGTCCTTTTTCGGTATAGCCATGAGCGCCTCGCCGATTCCGCTTTTATCTCCTCAATCAACTCGAAACGGGTTCCCCGGAGTGGTTTCTTGAGTTTTGGGAATAGCCAGAAGTCACTCGGAGTCAAATCAGGAGAATACGGTGGTTGCGGAACGATATGGGTCGAATTCTTGGCGAAATGGTCACGAAAAACGAGTGCAGTGTGAGACGGTGCATTATCGTGATGCAAAAACCAAGTTGTTTGCCCATAATTCTGGTCTTTTTAGACGAATTGCTTCACGCAAACGACACATAACGCTCAAATAATATTCCTTATTAACAGTTTGGCGAGGTTGAAGGAATATTTACACCACGAAAATTAAAAAAAAAAAACTGTCATCATGACCCTGATTTTTGACGTGCTCTTTTCGGAATTTTTTTGAAGCCTTTGTACAACTTTTCAAATTGTTTCTGGGACGTGGTAAAATCACCAAAGGCCTTCCGCAATAATCCTTAACGTTTCCGCAGCCGAAATTTTTTTCCGCCAATCAAAATTTGATGGCTCTTCTCAGACCAATTAAATCATACATTGTAAAAATAGCCAAATGCACTTTTGATCGTTTGGTAAACACAAGCGTAAATATGTATAGTACTGATACTAACTTTGCCAGGAAATTACCCCCAGATGTCATTAATAGTCCCGGCAACTAAAAAAAAAAAAACTAGTCTGCCATCTTAAGCCCACAAATTTTAAATTGAAAATTCACCTTACTTTTTGCCCACAGTAGTAGTCAACCGATTTTCATAAAATTAAAACAGGTTTGTGGTTTTAAAGGAGAAGTTTGGAGGGGTGTTTTTTGCGATCAGTTTGTACCATTCGGATGTTTGGTTTCGTAGTCTATTCTGTTTGAGGGTATAGTGTTTCTTGAGGTGTTGTGTCGGTTCTCTCATTGCCCTTTATGCCAATGTGGCTTGGGATCCAAATGAGTTTAATTTTTGGGAAGAGTTTGGTAATAGTGTTTCTGATTACAGTGGGGTAGTAGGAATGGTTGTCGGAGTTAGTTATGGATCTTAGGGAGGATAGGGAATCGAAGTATATAGCGTATTTGCCTGTATTTTTGCTCCAGAATTTGACGGCTTATCTGCCGAATTTATTACAAGGAGTTTCTATTGAGTTTTTGGTTGGAAAATTTTTTGCCAAATAAATTATTTTAAAACGCGAAACTGACCGTCGTGGGATCTGTTTTGTTGGGCGCCAATTATTAAAGTTTGATTTTACCCTGTTTTACCTTCACCAATCGCCTGTTTAGGCGATAGCTAATAAGTAGATCAAGGATTACAAAGTTTACAATGTTTTATTTAATCTTTTAATAGGGTATTCCCCACACAGCTACATCTAACATCCCACATCCGTTTGACGGATGTTCTATATGTATTTCTCGTTCCAAATAGTTTCATTTCGTTCCACATCCGGTGTACATCCGTTGTACCATGGTAGAATTATAATTCTACCATGCGTTGTACATCAGAATTTGATGTACTCGTTTTGGCGATAGTCACGCGATAGTTACGCGATAGTTTTCCAAAGCCAATTAGATTTATTCTTATTCCCTGTGAAAAATGTTTAAAATTGACAGTTGGAACAATGAAATTGGTGCATTTGAAAAATGGAAGGCTCCGAATCAAGATATAAAACTGGAACCAGAACATTCTCTTTCCTCAAGGGGAACTCAGGCCTCCAATAATCTGCCGCTTGCAAAGCGTGATAAGCTGGGCAACGACAAGAGGCTTGTGGAAATTGTGGAAATCCAAAAAACAAAAGAACTAGCTTTTAATTTCAAACATTTATTTAATTATTGGGCAATTGCAGATCTTATTTTTTCTGCAAGGATGTAGCTGATCCTGTAGGTCATAAGCTGGCAGCTGCGAATTATCTCTGATAACGCTGTTCTCCTCTTTTTGAGAACTCTACACTCCACAGGCTTCTTGGCATTTGCTCAATAGCCTCGAAGTCGTCGCCATTTTCTGAGCTTACTGATGTAAAAGCTTTGACCAATCAAAAATCTTCCATTTTTAAATACCTTTTTTTACGTTACTTATGAGTGATAGCTTTCAAAAGCAGTCAAATCGGATGGAGGATGTAGATGTAGCTCTATGGGAATACGAGTTTCACATCTGTTAAAAATCCCAACTGTTTCAAACGAATGTATATATCATATAGCTGCCATAGGAACAATCGGAAAAATCTACGAAAAAAAATTATAACTTTGTCAGTTTTCAACCAATTTTCATCAAATTTGATATTTGCCCATTTAGTATTATTTCCGAATTTCGGTTTTAATTTCATGAAAATCGGCAGACTATATCCTATAGCTTCCATAGGAACAATCAGGAAAATAAAATAAAAAACCATAGCATTGTCAGTTTTCAACATATTTTCACCAAATTTGATATTTAGCCATATTTTATTATTTCTGAATTTCGATTTTAATTTCATGAAAATCGGCTGACTATATCCTATAGCTTCCATAGAAACAATCAGGAAAATAAAAGAAAAATTCATAACTTTGTAAGTTTTCAACATATTTTCAGCAAATTTGATAGTTACACATATATTAGTATTCCTGAATTTCGATTTTAATTTCATGAAAATCGGCTGACTATACCCTATAGCTTTCATAGGAACAATCAGGAAAATAAAAAAAAACCATAGCTTAGCCGTGTTTTAAACCATTGCCATCAAATTTGAGATTTGGCAACAAATTATTATTTCAGAATTTCGTTTTTAATTTTTTGTTTAAACTCTGCAAGGGTATACAAACTTCGGTGAGCCGAAGTTAGCTTCCTTTCTTGTTTGTTTTTTAATATTTACATTTGGTTTATTATATTCGCCGGAATCGTTCAGTGCCATCTGAACATAACCGGACGTTGGGGATGGGGAGGTGGGTATGGCACATAGGAATATGGGCCTGGACGAGCTACTATATACAATTATTTACAAATATTTACAGAAATGTTTATAATTAGATTACAATCAGCTAGTCATTATTGTATCATTCGGAAAGACAGATCGCTGGTCTTAGTCTTCTAAGACATTGCTGGTCGGCAAGACTGCTAGCCAGAGGGTTTGGGTGCACGATTAGCCTGTCTGAGTACCGCCTGCTGTGCTCATTTAATAGGTCGCCCACAGGAGTCAGGCGTAGATCGTTAAGGATGGCCTGGTTGCTCACGTACCAGGGAAGTCCGGATGCCTGTCGAGCACCACGTGCCTGCACTACCCGCAGTCTGTTCAGCTGATGCTTGGATGCGGTGCCCCATACTTGTATCGCGTACGTCCAGGTTGGCGTTAGAATTGCTTTGAGCAATGTCGATCAGCAGTCGGAAGGAGAAAGTGACACATGCCGACTTGTTGCAATTAATGCCTATGTTCCATTGCTTGATCCAGCGCACGCAGCCAGTCTTGAACTGCAGCCGAAGCTGTCAGCTGAGACGTGTGGGGCGCAAGCAGGGCCGTGTCGTCAGCGTAAGTTGCCAGAAGCATACGGGCGTCTGTATTGGGCGACGGAACTGGCATATCACTTGTGTACAAGGTGTATAGTGTATTAGATGAGTAGTAGCGTCCCCAGGATATCCATTCCGCCATGTATTAGAACAAGTCAAGTTGATTCGAGTTTTGATTGTCAGATTTTATTATTATTCATTTTAGTTCAAAGTTTAAACAATCGTACATAGGAGGCCAGAGCAACCGTTATTATCGCTCTTAGCTCAGAATTGGTTCTTGTTTTATCAAATAACTTAAGGGCTAATGAAAGCTAAATATGATAGCCGCGCGGCCAACAGCGGCAGCGGTAAGGCGGCTATGTATTCTTAAGTATATAGCTATGCTCGCTTAGTTTGGAGCGCGGAGGTATATGCACATGCATACGTAAGGTCCGCTCGTGGTGCATTTATGCTGACACCTGCACTTTCTGCGTGCGGTGATAAGGGTGCGCGACGAGGGATTCATATTTCGGCTGAGGTTTATTTCCTGGCCTTAAGTTGTATAACCCTTCAATCCTTTATTTAAGTATTTCGTATGTCTGATATACATATTCAAATGTGTGCATATTACATCTCCCTCCTTTTGAAAAATAACGTAATATAATGAAGTTATTTTCTACTATAAATTTACGAATTTTAAAGATATTTTAATTATATACATATTTCCTTCCTCAATTTCTTGATTTAATATCAGAATTTGATTTTTTACCGAGGGAATTTGTATTTCACGGACAACTTCAGAACGAGTCGGGAGTACTGTGGCATTATTTTCACAAGTATGAAATGTAATTTAATTGGGTAGTTTAAGTTATTTGGGCGAAGAATCAGGGAGTCGCCACTTTGGGTGAAGTCTAGTTGGCAATTATATTGTTTTATGAAGTCTATTCCTAGTATGCCATCACTATGTATTGGGAAATTTTGATTGACTAAATAGAAGTCGTGCGGAATTATGTATTTGCCTGTAGTGAGTTCTATTGAGGCTAAGCCTTTTGAAGAAATTGTTCCTTTCCCAATTCCCGATATTTGGGTGTGAATTTTATCATTAATGTGTTCAAATTGATCTATGTTTTATTTTAATATAGATATGTCTGCGCCAGTATCAAGCAATAGCGTATAAGATTTGCCTGTTCTTTCATTATTTATTTTCACAAAGATACTTAGATTAAGATTGATGGTTTTGATTGAGCTGGTTGTTGGCTCTAAACATCTGAAGGGTTCTGTTGGTTTCCCGAGTTCCCTTGGGCTACTCGGACATTGTTTTTAATGTTATTATTATTATTAGAATTTCCGTTGTTGTTTCCCCCACGGCTATTTCCGCCGCGGTTGTTTCCATTACGGTTGTTATTCCTATAATAATTATTATTCTGGTTATTTTGATTATTATTATTATTTCGGTTATAACCATTGTTTTGGTTATATCCGTTGTTCTGGTAATATCCGTTGTTTTGATAATTACCTCTATTATTATTTCTACCGCGATAATTGTTTTTATAATAGTATATAGTTATTATTATTTTTCTGCGTATACAATATAGAATTGGCGTTACCTGTCATTTCAGTACTACAGTGTATGTACTTAGTACTATACTTCATTCATTGTTGAGAAGTTGCCTGCTTCTAATATTGTTTTAAGTCGGCTATGTTCACAATTTTTGACCACTGTGGTGATGGCTTCCTTTGTGCTGAATTTGTCAGCGTGTTCGGCTGATAGGCCTTCATCAATGTACGCAGCTTCGAGAAATTACCTTTCGTTAAATCTACTAGCTTTAAGGCAGTTACGAATCTTTGTAAATGGATTTTTTGTCCATTAAATTCGGGTATGGCATTTGATATGTCCTTTATAAAGGCTCGCTGTACCGCCGGATCTGCCATCATGCTGATTATTGTGTCCAACGAGCTTAATAGAATATCAGGGGAGGATAGCGAATTTGATTCCTCTTGTTTCTCTTCCTCTGCTACTGGTATTATAAACACAGCAGGAATGGTTAGGTTGATTAAATCTTGCTCCTCTACCTTGGGGTCAAGATTTAGTTCTTCTTCTAGTTCTTCCTCTTTTGATTATGCTTCTTCTACTTCCTCGTCACCGGCTGGCTCGTCGTTATTTACGACGGATACCGAAGTATTGAGGACAGTAGGGATAGTTATATCTAGGTCGAACTTCTGTTTGATCGAGATTAGGTTTTCCCGAAGTTTGGTTAGGAATTTTGATACCTTAGACCAATGATCGTTAGGTAACCTATCTCTCTGATCATGTATTATTTCTCGTGCTTCGTTAAAACACTCCACTAATACACCTGTATGTCTTTTTACTGTAGTTGGCTGGATTTGACGGTTTTGCGTCAATGCTTTATATGACTTGTCGAACTCAACTTTTATTGCTTTTAACTCGTCAAATATTTCGCTCCAGTCCATTACAATACAGACACTGACATATATATATTACTAAATCTGATTTTTGTTTCATAGTCGTACATGCCATAGAGGATTTCCTTTGCACGCCATGTACCTAGAGGCTACAGGCGCAATAGTCAGTATCTCAAGAGCTAAATCTCGTTGCGTCCGGTATTTACCGTTCCTGCATACTGAGATTATTCTTTCTTTTATATTTTCTGGTGAGTAATCTAACTCTCCTGCTTCTACTGCCATTTGTATTTTCTGATACAGTTTCTTTTCATATTCTTCTGTTATCCTCCTATTCGACTTCTATTACGCTATTAGTGTAACATGTTTCTGGATATGCGGCCAAATACCGTGTAATTTCGAATTCAACAATTTCTTGTTGCACACGTTTTTTCCGCTGTTTCAAATTTCTCCTGACTTCTTCATGATAATAAAATATAGTACAGTTTATTAAATTTTTATATTATTTTTTTTTTGTTTTTATTTTATTTATATATATATATACTCATTTTTTCGAGAGTTCATTACATGGATATACATATATCTTGCTGTCAATTATTATCTTTTATATCTTGTCCAGATCATTGGCCTGGCTTCTGGTTATTGCTTTTTTTATACCATGTACCAAAGGTACAAAGGTATTATAGTTTTGTGCGAGTACGATTTTCTGTAACAGGCAGAAGAAGGCGTGGCAGACCCCCAAAAGTTACCTAAATATTGATGAGGACCACTAAAGTAGTCGATATAGCCATGTCCGTCTGTCCGTCCGTCCGTCCGTCCGTCTGTCCGTCTGTCTGTATGAACGTCTAGATCTCAGAAACTATAAGAGCTAGAGACACCAAACTTTGGATTTGGACTTCTTATATCTGCACGCAGATAAAGTTTGTTTTAAATTTTTGCTGCTCCCCATTTTGGAGGAGCTATTTGAAAAAAAACGTATAGCTCCTAAATTTATAAAGTTATGTAAACCATATTGAAAAGCTTAATGTATTTTATCAAAATACACAGATTGTCCAAATTGCGATCGTGCCATAAATAGCGGAGATATAGGCTTTTTACTTTATACACATTACGTGTACAAGAAGCAGCCCAGGCAGAGGGCTCCAAATAAATCAAAACGTTCATTAAACATTTTACTTATGTTCACATTACTATGAAAATAAGATTACTCATTTTGAATTGGTTGGTGGTGCAGCTGGCTAAGCTGAAGTCTTTTTGAAATGTTAGTTGTCACGGGTTCGAATCCCGTCGGCGACGAGTGAAAACTTTTTCATTTTTAGCAAATTTTTTTTTTTTTTTGCAGTAAATTAAAATAATTACAGTATTTAATACTAAGAAATAAAAAAATGCAAGCAAAGAACTATACTTAATGTCTTGAAAATGAAAAACTTCCTTATGCCTGCGGTTGATTCGAACCAGAGACCTGCATCGTGTAAACTTTTTTAATCATACTCGAGTACTGAATCAGTACTCTGTTTGATTTATTCCGTTTGCTTCGGGTATACGTATTGAACTTTTCGTTTCCAACTCAATGTTAACGAACAAGTTTCAATCACGAGTAATCGGCCCGTACCTGATTTTTTCACGAACGTTACCAATACCCAAAGTTCAATCTTACTCGAACATGTTAGATTTGAATTCTATTCTGATTTCGGTCACATTTTGTCCTTTACAAGTGTCACTTGTAAAGTTGTACTGTTTTCTGCCGAATTTAACCTGTTTCTTTCGCTTAAATAATGAAGGAAAACAATAAAATTGTGTTAGAAAAAATTAATTGCAGTGACTACAGCCTTTCTGGTCAACGTAAAGGACGCAGTTATCTGTGGAACATTCTTTGTGAAATAAAAATTGAACTTGACCAAATTGTGCCCGGTTTTGTGTTTTGCCGTAATTGTTCGGTTGTGTTAAAATACAAAAATGGACAAACGTCGAATTTGCAATGGCACAAATGTTGCAAGCAACTAAATAAAAAAATTGTTCCAAAACAAGTGTCTGGTGAAGACAAAACGGAGGCAACCAAAGTTTTTGCTGACTGGATTATTAAAGATTGCCGACCATTTTCTGCCGTGAAAGGTGATTTATATTCAAATAATTGATACAACTTTTTTTATAATTATTACTTACATATATTAAAGGTACTGGATTTATGAAAATGGTGCAGTTTTTTGTTAAACTCGGGGCACTTTATGGTCCAAATGTTGATTTGGAGGACGTCATTCCAGATCCAACAACAATATCAAGGAACGTGCAAAAAACAGCAGAGGAGAAGAAAAAGCACCTGCGAGGAGAAATTTCTGAAATTGTGCGCAGTGGCGGAGCATCAGCCACAATTGAGATGTGGACTGACAATTATGTCAAGCGCAATTTCTTAGGCGTTACATTGCACTACACGGTGGACAACGCAATAAATAATATTGTAATGGGCATGAAGTCTATGGACTTCGAAAGGTCAACTAGTGACAATATTGTAAAAAAACTGAACAGCATTTATTTGGAGTTTGGAGTAGACAATATAGATCCAATTATGTTTGTCACTGATAGGGGTTCCAATATAATTAAGGCTCTGCAAAATAATATTCGCATCAACTGCAGTAGCCATTTACTGTCTAATGTATTAGAAAGATCTATATCCATTACAGTCGAATTATCAGAGACAATAGAGGCTTGCAAGAAGCTAACAAAATATTTTAGAAAGGCAAATTTGGAGCACTATCTACGTCCTTAAAAAATCAATGCCCAACCCGATGGCATTCACATTATAGGATGCTGAAATCAATTAAAGATTGGTCGGATGTAAATACGGTTTTAGAATTTAATGATGATAGCACACGCTTACTTAACATTAATATAGGCATAGTAAAGTCATTAGTAGAAGTTTGTGAACACATTGAAATTATTTTTAAGAAACTTCAAACGACAAATTCACCATCACTATGCTTTGTGATTCCATCAATTTTAAAAATTAAACAAAATTTGTGTCCAAAACCCAATGTTATTCCAGCAATCATTAAATTAAAACAAAACATTTTACAAAACATTGACGAGGTTTGGATGAAAAACCTTTCTTTGTGGCGTAAAGTTGCATTTTTTTTGTACCCTCCAGCTATTTCAATGCAAACAGTTGATGTGGATATAGTAAAAGAGTTTTGTGTCTCGGTAATTGCTGATAAACCAAAAAAATATAGTAAAGAAATACCCACAACTCAAACAGAATCTTCCATATGTTCATTTGATAGTTTCAATAATGATTCTTTAGATTCAACAAATACTTCAAGCGATGACTATTTCTTTTCAAACTTAATCAATAAATCAGCATATAAGACAGAAGAAACCGCAAGCGAAGAAGTTGATAGATATGCCAAAGAAATTGTTGAAATGTCGAATAATTTTAATTTAATTGATTGGTGGAAAACAAATAAAACCAAATTTCCAAAATTGTATAAGGTTGCAATGAATTTACACTCCATACCAGCTAGTAGCGCAGCAGCAGAGAGGTCTTTTTCTTTAGCTGGTAATATAATAACAGAGAAACGAAATAGACTTGCACCTGGCTTTGTTGATGCCATTATATTTTTAAATTCAATTTTTAGAAATGAAAATAAATTAGATAATTTAATTTAGATTAATTAAAATAATAGTTAAGTTAGATTAAATATATAGATTTGAAAATAATGTAAAAAGCGAAAATTAGTTTTGTAATGTATTATATAAAATATAAAACGACAATAATAATTATTATAAATACTACTTTTGCTTTAATTTATCTTAAAACAATTTTAAACATACATACATATATATACAGGCTGACAGAGCACATACTTACTATTGATATGCATTGAACACATCAAAAATTTCTATCACACGCATCATAACATATTAAATCGAGTAAAGAACAGATGATTAAAATCAAAACAATTATACTCGAGTAAAATGCCTTGAATTCTGACATCAAAACGGTCCAACCCAATGAATTGTTAAGGGGCCCATCCACAGGCCAGCATGTTGGCCGAGCATGCTGAGTTCGACGAAATTTTCATCGTTAGTTACAGTGCTCGCGTACAAATTTCGTGTTCGCCGAGCCGCTCGAACTAAATAGAAATCATTCTATCTTGCTTGTGTTGTCAACAACATGCTCGATAATGGATGGCAACACTCGCACGAACGTCACTTGAAGCAAACGTTTGTAGCGACAACACGTAGTAGCGCAGCTTTACAATGTCAAAAAAATGTATGCAAGATTTTATTTATTTGACATGTTGACTGTTTGAAAATTCGTTACAAATGATGTTCGCGTGCATGTTGGCACTAGTTAGTGGGCAAATGAAATGTATTAGAACAAGTCAAGTTGATTCGAGTTTTGATTGTCAGAGTTTATTATTATTCATTTTAGTTCAAAGTTTTAACAATCGTACTTAGGCGGCCAGAGCAACCGTTGTTGTCGCTCTTAGCTCAGAATTGGTTCTTGTTTTATCAAATAACTTAAGAGCTAATGAAAGCTAAATATGATAGCCGCGCTGCCAACAGCGGCAGCGGTAAGGCGGCTATGTATTCTTAAGTATATAGCTATGCTCGCTTAGTCTGGAGCGCGGAGGTATATGCACATGCATACGTAAGATCCGCTCGTGGTGCATTTATGCTGACACCTGCACTTTCTACGTGCGGTGCAAATGCGCAACGAGGGATTCATATTTCGGCTGAGGTTTATGACCTGGCCTTGGGTTGTATAACCCTTTAATGCATTTAAGTATTTTGTATGTCTGATATACATATTCAAATGTGTTCATATTACAATAGAAAGGGACACTTCCTGTATAGAAAGTACACTTCCTTGGGGCACACCTGCGTGAATGTGTGCCAAGCTACTTCAAAGGTTCGATCGGCAAAACGAATGTACTGTGTGTTGGAAAAGCACATAAGATGAAGGATTACAAAGTTTACAATATTTATTTAATATTTTATAACACAGCTATGGCTGTGGACAAAATTTTGATCGTTGTATTTTCAGCTCTACTTGGGAGTTTTCAAAAAAATTATAATCAATCGTTATCGTTAATCGTTAAAAATACATAACTGGCGAATTAAATTGCGACGAAGTCGACGCCAACACGCAACGTGCGACGAGTTTTATATATCAGGTCTTTGTAAGACTTTTTGTAAGACTACGTGTTCACCACGGTGAAGTTTGATCGAGCCGTTATGTAATTGTATAAAATTTAACCCTGCAACCAGTCAAATAGTTTTTGTAACGCTAATAGAATGGTATAAGTATCTGTTTTGGAGGTGTTATAGCAATAAGGGCATTAGGCAAGGCCGCATATTATTAAACAAGTTTCTCAAGTTAAGTTATTTTTGTAGTATAATTTTGTACAATTTTATCCATTCCTTTAGTTATGTTTTTTATACTATTTTATGTTTATGTTATTTTAATGCTTGTACATTTTTCTTTCTTATAGATTCTCCAACTCAACTTGGATCCCTGCAATCACTTAATATGGATTCGAAAATTCGGCAGTCATTTGTACCTGATTACTCTGTTCGTGCTATATCTGATGTCATATATATTGCAATTAAAAGGGTGCTATATCTAACAGCGAAAAAGGCTACATTGTTGGAAAAGAGTCGAAAATCCGGAACATTCTCAAGCGAAACATTCGATGACGAGGTGGAACGCTTGTTGCATTCTATAAATGAAGACCAAAAACCCCAATTACTTACCGCGAATCAAAGTTCAAAGCACCATTCGAAACCTATTCGAAGTATGACTTCTTCGCCTACCAATATTGAGTTATCTCATTATGATAAAAGTAATCAAAGCGTTGGTGGAGTCATCGAAGACGACACAAAGATGATCGTCTCTGAGCACACGGATAATGCCTCAATAAGTAGTTTGGTTGTTTCAGAAGTGGGAGGATATCTTCAAAATGGGGAACAAGATGACAGGGAAATGACGGTTGCTTCCACGCCCCTTCTACCGAAGCCAAAAGATAGACCTGAAAATAGGGAACATAATCCCAAATAACATACAATTTTGAAGTCGTTTGAACGCCAACTTTAATATTTGAGCTTATTGAAAAAATCCAATGTCCAGTCAACTTATAATTTCTTAATTATCCGTTAGACTTATAGCTTATTTCCACAAATATTATAATTTGATATACATTTGTTTGCAAATTCAGATAACACGGAGCTTAGATTTTTAAATTTTCGAAGATTGTTAAATTCTGATATGTTAAAATGTTACATTTTCTTTTAGTCCATTTCTGAAATTAAAAAAGATTGTCTATAATCACGATAGCCGAGTGGTTTATATAGGTTTTCCTTATAATATATATTATTGTGTTACCTCATAAAATATGTACTTAAGAAGTTATTTAGGAACGGCCACTTACCTAGCCTTGCTTTGCTTACACTCTATTCTGTATTATGAATTTAGATGCCTTTAATAACAATATCTTCATAAAACTTAAACAGTTTATTTTTTACATTACAATAAAAAATATTATTATTTTCAGTATGTTGTGAGGCGCTGTTTATATAACCTAATCCGACATTTTTAAAGAGTAGTAAAATCAGAATAGTTTTCAATTATATTCAGGCCTTCCTACCCTATAAGTGATTATTGTAATGTAAAGACGACAGCAGTTCGTGTCGGTTAAGTTTTTGCTGACCGCCATTAACTAAAAAATTTAAAAGATATTTGATGTGTAAATACATCCCAGACACACCTAAGCAAAAAATAGTGTTCATATAACTATTGATGTATATATGTAAGTGTTCTTTTAAATGTAAACATTGTAAAATAAATAAGGCGGTCTGTTGAATACTATAACCCATATACAATTATTTCTGAATATTTTGTAAATACTTACACTTACACTTAAAGAAGAACTAAAAACTGATATGTTGGGATTGCTGTTATCCTTATAAATAATTTGATACTTAAGGAATTTCAGATTACAAATTTGTTAAAGCCACAGTAGTTTCATATTTAATAAATGTTCCGCAAACAAATTTTATTGTTGTTTTTATCAATATATTTAGCATGTAAACAACTTATAATTTAACAATCAAATTATGAATCGGTAACCTCAGGCAAGTTTGTTGCGATATCTAATTAATATTAATAATTAAATTATTATAATTAAACAATTAGAGCTCGCAAATAGATGTGAAACATTTTGACGGAAATATGGAAGGTAAAAGGGGTGACTTCGTGCTATTTTGCAAAACTCAAAAGTGGAAAACACTTAAATTGGCAATACGTGTAAATAATATATCTACAAATAAGTTATTTTTAGACTTTGTTTAACTTTCAATACAAATACGCTAATATATCACTCAGCGTGACCAAATTGTGTACTTTAAATGACAAAATATTATTGAAGTGAAAACTTGTTATGGCGCGTTGGGCACGTTTTAGGTAAGCATTTTCTAACGATTTCGCAACAGATGAGATTTTACACAAAAATACACCGCGTGTATATATATATATATGTATACTCAGAGTGTATAGTGGGCATTCGTTCGTGCTCTCGCGACAGAAGTGATTGAGAGTTTTTTATAGTTTTTGTGTTGCTGCGCTATAGTATATGTTTAGCCCTAATGTTTCGAATATTGGTGATATACTTTTGTATTTACCAATGCCATTCTAATGGATAAACAATAATAATAGCTGCCATTTATATTTCACCAATAAAGTCTTTAAAAGCAATACGAGAGTTCTTGTATTCAAATTTATTAATTTCTTCTAAAGCTGCTTCCGCACTATTTATGCTGAAAATCAATAGAAGATATCCTATGATTTAGAGTGGAGATTTTAATATAAACTTTGCAGATGTCTAAAATCAATCATAAATTGAATTTTTACATGAAGAATTTGATTTAACAATGTCCAATGATCGCTATCTTAGCACAACAAAATTCAAAACTACTATTGATGCAGTATTCACAAGACAATAGTGCTAAACATACTTGTATATTTCGTATGCACTTCCATATGATGCGAGCGCATCTAA
Source organism: Drosophila anomelani (assembly GCA_035045905.1). NCBI lineage: Eukaryota > Metazoa > Arthropoda > Insecta > Diptera > Drosophilidae > Drosophila > Drosophila anomelani. The sequence goes on from JAWNOO010000052.1 coordinate 41,271, forward strand.
GAACGTGCCCAACACGCCATAAGTGCAAGTTTTCACTTCTGCCTGCACTCCCGAGTGCAACCCCCCTTGTTTTTTTTTTGGTAATTTTTAATTTTTTTTCCAGCATTATGTTGCGGTGACAGTGCATATTTTTTCGAATTTAATTTGCGATTGTTATAAAAACGTGTGTAAAATTAGTACACAATGCGCTAAGAATATAAAAAACTTTTGCGACATAAGGTATACATTATACATTGGTTATTCTAATTAAATGTGGTCGATATTCATTAATAATATTAGACATGGAATTTTTTTGCTATGTTGAAGCTAGAACAAATTTTTTGGGAGTTACATCTAAGTTATCACATTTTGTACTGAGTTCCAGGGCTACAACATAGCAAAAAAATGGCTCAAAAGTGAATTGACTCGGATTTAGAAAGGCTGATTTTGTTCCGCATTAAAATAATTAATTGTTTATATGGAGAATCAATGAAATTGAATCCTAAATTATTTTTATACCCTTGCAGGGTATATTAGTTTCAGTCAAAAGTTTGCAACGCAGTGAAGGAGGCATCTCCGACCCTAGAAAGTATATATATTCTTGATCAGGATCAACAGCCGAGTCGATCTAGCCATGTCCGTCTGTCTGTCTGTCCGTCTGTCCGTTTCTACGCAAACTAGTCCCTCAGTTTTAAAGCTATCTGAATGAAACTTTGCAGTTAGGCTTCAATATACTCTCACTCGTACATATGCCGGAACGGGCCGGATCGGACGACTATATCCTTCCATAGGAACAATCGGAAAAATCTACGAAAAAAAATTATAACTTTGTCAATTTTCAACCAAATTTGCCCATTTAGTATTATTTCCGAATTTCGGTTTTAATTTCATGAAAATCGGCTGACTATATCCTATAGCTTCCATAGGAACAATCAGGAAAATAAAAGAAAAATTCATAACTTTGTCAGTTTTCAACATATTTTCACCAAATTTGATATTTAGCCATATTTTATTATTCCTGAATTTCGATTTTAATTTCATGAAAATCGGCTGACTATATCCTATAGCTTCCATAGGAACAATCAGGAAAATAAAAGAAAAATTCATAACTTTGTCAGTTTTCAACATATTTTCACCAAATTTGATAGTTACCCATATTTTAGTATTTCTGAATTTTGATTTAAATTTCATGAAAATCGGCTGACTATATCCTATAGCTTCCATAGGAACAATCAGGAAAATTAAAAAAAAACCATAGCTTAGCCGTGTTTAAAACCATTGCCATCAAATTTGAGATTTGACAACAAATTATTATTTCAGAATTTCGTTTTTAATTTTTTGTTTAAACTCTGCAAGGGTATACAAACTTCGGTGAGCCGAAGTTAGCTTCCTTTCTTGTTGAAAATAATTGTTGCGGAGCCGAAAAAGTATAATTGAACTTGGCTTGAATTTGACACAAAATAAATACTTAATAATAATTAATAGTTTGACTAATTGTTATGGAGCCGGAAAGGTGGAGTTGAAACCTCGGCTTTTGTTCGGACGGATGTTAATATTTCAAATTATTAACAATCTTCGAATTTAATTATTAAGTGGCCGGAACGGTGGAACTAAACCCTCTGCTGCTTCCCGGGCGAAAATTAATAATTAAATAATTTTTAGTATTTGTTCCACTGAATTGTTTTAAATTTATTTAGCCTGACAGATGGAATTAAAACCCTACGATTTGTTGGAGCGGAAAATGTTTACTGGGTTACGTCGACGGCAGAGCACTGCGTAAGTCAACCAAGGGAAAAAACAGCAACACTAAAAAAACACCAAAAACACCGGCGGCTGAATTAAGTCCTAAGGATCACGGAGTTTAAGTGAACTTGCGCTTTTATATTCGTCGAATTATTATTCGTTTTATTCATTTCTGAAATCGGAGGCAGAAAATATATTGAAATATTTATGGCCATGCATTAAATACGGAGATATGTATGTATTTATCTGTAAGGGCATTCGTTGGCACAGTGGAGCCTTGATAAGTGGACTGTATATAAGTGGGGGAACAGACATGACGTAAGTGGTTGTAATGCGGATCGCGCACAAATAATGAATAAAGACTAAAGACTAGACAGCTATCGGGAGTGGTACGCCTCAAGCAGCACACTTCCAGTAATCCGCAGCCAAAAACACTTTTTGGGTGAACCGAATCTTCGGATTTGGTTTGCAATACACAGTCCGACAGACTTTCGACTCGCGGCAACAATTCGGCCCGCCGAATTCTCTCTGAAGACTTTCGAAACCGCCTCTCTCTGAAGACCGCCTTTCTCTTGAAGACTTCCGAGTCCGCAACTGAAGACTTTCGAGTCCGTCTCTCTCTCTCTGAAGACTTTCGAGTCCGCCTCTCTCTCTCTGACGACTTTTGGAGTCCGCAACTGCTGACTTCCGAGTCCGCCTATCTTTCTCCGAAGACTTTCGAGTCCGCCACTGAAGACTTTCGAGTCCGTAGCTCTCTCTCTGTCTCTGAAGACTTTCGAGTCCGCCACTGAAGACTTTCGAGTCCGTCGCTCTCCCTGAGGACTTTCGAGTTCGCCTCCTTCTCCGAAGACTTTCGAGTTCCGGGTAAGCCGCTATCAGAGACGGATCATCTAGACGCGAGAGGCCGAGACGACGGAGGGGACGACGTTCCCGAGCTCCGACGCAGGCTATCTGAAACTCTGTTACCTAATCACTGAATAAAGATCTGAACCTACTTAAGTTAACAGAATTCTCTTCACTGTTCTCATCGGGCAACTTCTCTTACAGCTACCACTAGGACTAAATTTAGTGAGCGGACTCTGGCGGCAGACCGTCACAGTTGGAGTGGTAGTAAGAGAAAACCCGATACCAGGAGAGCATGTCCAGCTGGGTGTACATGGCGACAAAATCCGATTTGGCCGAGTATGCGGAGGAATTCAAGTTGAAAGACTTAATGAAGGAACTGGCAACATTCTGTAAAAAGACAGACCACACAGAAAGCATAGAACAGAGACTAGCAACCTTAGCATAGAAGTATTGAAGAGAAAAGAGCCCAGCAAGAGCACCAGTGATCATAGTAACGGGGACAGAAGCCAGCGAGATGGAGATCCCAAGGGAGGAGAAGCAAGGGAGAAAAGTGGAGACGGAAATCATTGACCGGGTGCGAGGATGGGGGATCAGGTACCGAGGAACAACAAATCCACTGGAGTTCTTGGAAAAGATGGAACAATGGACGGCAGGGTACGTTATGAGAAGGGACCAGTTGATCCAAACCATGCCATTCATCCTCGAGGGACTCGCAGCCGATTGGTGGAACACGACTCAAACAGAGATCAAGTCCTGGGAGAAACTAAGAGAGGAACTACTAGAGTACTTTCTACCACAAGGAGGAGCGGATTCAGCACGTTGACAGGATTCCTGAAGCTAGCGGAAGAAGTAGAGGAGATTGAAACCATGGAAAACACGATACGACCCGGGAAGCAGCAGATAAGGCAGGAGATGTGTCTACGATGCGAAGGCCCAGGACACGCAGCACGCAATTGTGGGAATCCAGCGAGACTATTCTGTTGGGTCTGTGGGAAAAACGGTATAAAACCTACCGAATGCTGAACAATTGAAGCTGGCAGCTCAGTCCACACTGCAAACGCCAGACCTAAGGGACGATTTAACGTCCGACGGGTTCCAGATTGTGAAATAACACTCGCCAACGATATAAAACATCAGGCTATAGGAGAATTTCACGCAGAAATCCAGTTCGGAGGATCCTCGTTCGGGATATCGTTCATGATCATGTCAGAGGTAGCTGGAGGCATTTTATTAGGCAAAGGCACGAAGTGTACTGCGATGCGGGAATCTCGGGTTGGAGATAAAAGAGGTTGGATGTTGCAATGACGAGGAGATGGAAAACCAGGAGTACGACGATACGCTGGAAGACAGGATACACAACTTGCTCCAGAAAAATAGGCAAGTATTCGAGAAAATGCAGGGGGTAGGCAACGCCGCGTCCCACAGAACATACCTGAAAAACGATAAACCAATCAAGCAGAAAGACACCAACGCGCATTCGACAGCTTAAAGAAAAGCCTAACGCAAGCACCGGTTTTGGCTTGTCCGGACTTCACGAAGCTGTTCAAGTTGCAAACGGATGCAAGCGACTTCGGAGTAAGAGCGGTGCTGACGCAGGAAGCAGATGACGGGGCCATTTATTTGGGACCATTCATCGAGACCGCTACCACGTACAACGCACGGAAACACAATGTTACTGGTGTAAGTCGATAAATACTCCAAGTGGGTGGAATTAGCAGCAATCCGGCAAGCTACAGTAGAATCATTCCTGAGGGTGTTCCGAGAACGAATAATCGCAAGATTCAGAGTCTTGAAGATCCTGATATCAGACAATTGAGTCCAGTTCATGGGGAGAAAAACGAAACGAATGGTAGCCGAAAGTTGGCGGTCGGGTACTGTGCAAAACACACCACCTGTCGAGCGCAATAAACATATTCAACGCCAAGTTGGCACCAAAGTATGACGGCCCATGGAGGATAGTGGAATTCACGTCCCCAGTAATCGGTGACACGAAACCGTATGTTGGGTTAGGTTAGGTTAGTCCGGGCGGCCCTCATGGGGTGGCTACGCATAGGCCAGTATGGCCCTTAGTTACCCGGGGGGACTTTTCCTTGAATGGACCTGGAGTCGTTTACGTGGTTTCGAAGTCCTTGAGGATCGAGGCGCATTTCGCGAAGGCGAGCAGTTTATCTGGCGTTCTCTTTGAGGCGTCTCCTAGCGAGGCACAGTGGTTCCCCCAAGGCCAAAAATAAAAAAAAAAATTGTAAATTATAGCTAAAAATTGGTCACACCTGTCTTCTAAAACCTCAAACTTTATTAGTACAACGGAATTTTTGCTTTGCTCGAGCGTTCCTCTTCAAGAATAACTCTTAGGCTGATGTCAGAGTGCGCGCGAGATGCGATGCGATAATATTGGGCAAGAACGAGCGATAAACCACTGCAACCTTTTTCATATGCAATCGCTCGAAAGATGTCAGAGTGGAAGCGAAGCGAGTGGCGAGTTTAGCAATGCGCGAAAGCAGTTTGCAACCTGCTTTATCGCTTCAACTCGCTCAGAATGTACAATTGTTTTGTTGCATTCTGAGCTTTTTTTTTACAGGTTTCATGCGTTTTGTTTCCTTTTTATTGCATTTGGTGTCATTTATGAGAGAACCCCAAAACGAAATGGACATCGAACATTTAATATGTGAAGTCTTTTTACGTCCAAATCTATGGGACCAAAAGAGCAAAAATTATCACAATAGAATATTAGTCGAAAAAAAGAACTTAATGTAGCTCAGCTCGCTTCTCTCAAAGCTTTCACTCTGTCACCTTCTCTCTTTGCTCATCGCTTCTCGCATCGCTTCGCTTCGCTTCTCGCGCGCACTCTGACATCAGCCTTAAACATAGAGCAATAAAATTCAATTTGTTTTAAAGTGCGCAGCGGTGTAAGTGTCTTTGAAGTTTAAAATATTATAACACTTAAAGTGAAACATTGAGTTGTTTCACATTTCAAAGAAAGGTATAGACTATTTAAATTAAATATATTTATGTACTCAGCGTGTTCCGTTTATTTTTAATAATTATTTTAATGTGGGTCCAATTTTGGTTAAAATTTACATAAAAATTATAAGTTTACTTCGACTTTTAGTTGTGAAGTTTCGAGTCCGCAACTGCCGACTCCCGAGTCTCTCTCTCTCTGACGACTCTCGAGTCCGCAAGTGCCGACTTCCGAGTCCGCCTATCTTTCTCCGAAGACTTTCGAGTCCGCCACTGAAGACTTTCGAGTCCGTAGCTCTCTCTCTCTCTGAAGACTTTCGAGTCCGTAGCTCTCTCTCTCTCTCTGAAGACTTTCGAGTCCGCCACTGAAGACTTTCGAGTCCGTCGCTCTCCCTGACGACTTTCGAGTTCGCCTCCTTCTCCGAAGACTTTCGAGTTCCGGGTAAGCCGCTATCAGAGACGGATCATCTAGACGCGAGAGGCCGAGACGACGGAGGGGACGACGTTCCCGAGCTCCGACGCAGGCTATCTGAAACTCTGTTACCTAATCACTGAATAAAGATCTGAACCTACTTAAGTTAACAGAATTCTCTTCACTGTTCTCATCGGGCAACTTCTCTTACAGCTACCACTCGGACTAAATTTAGTGAGCGGACTCTGGCGGCAGACCGTCACAGTTGGAGTGGTAGTAAGAGAAACCCCGATACCGGGAGAGCATGTCCAGCTGGGTGTACATGGCGACAAAATCCGATTTGGCCGAGTATGCGGAGGAATTCGAGTTGAAAGACTTAATGAAGGAACTGGCAATATTCTGTAAAAAGACAGACCACACAGAAAGCATAGAACAGAGACTAGCAACCTTAGCATAGAAGTATTGAAGAGAAAAGAGCCCAGCAAGAGCACCAGTGATCATAGTAACGGGGACAGAAGCCAGCGAGATGGAGATCCCAAGGGAGGAGAAGCAAGGGAGAAAAGTGGAGACGGAAATCATTGACCGGGTGCGAGGATGGGGGATCAGGTACCGAGGAACAACAAATCCACTGGAGTTCTTGGAAAAGATGGAACAATGGACGGCAGGGTACGTTATGAGAAGGGACCAGTTGATCCAAACCATGCCATTCATCCTCGAGGGACTCGCAGCCGATTGGTGGAACACGACTCAAACAGAGATCAAGTCCTGGGAGAAACTAAGAGAGGAACTACTAGAGTACTTTCTACCACAAGGAGGAGCGGATTCAGCACGTTGACAGGATTCCTGAAGCTAGCGGAAGAAGTAGAGGAGATTGAAACCATGGAATACACGATACGACCCGGGAAGCAGCAGATAAGGCAGGAGATGTGTCTACGATGCGAAGGCCCAGGACACGCAGCACGCAATTGTGGGAATCCAGCGAGACTATTCTGTTGGGTCTGTGGGAAAAACGGTATAAAACCTACCGAATGCTGAACAATTAAAGCTGGCAGCTCAGTCCACACTGCAAACGCCAGACCTAAGGGACGATTTAACGTCCGACGGGTTCCAGATTGTGAAATAACACTCGCCAACGATATAAAACATCAGGCTATAGGAGAATTTCACGCAGAAATCCAGTTCGGAGGATCCTCGTTCGGGATATCGTTCATGATCATGTCAGAGGTAGCTGGAGGCATTTTATTAGGCAAAGGCACGAAGTGTACTGCGATGCGGGAATCTCGAGTTGGAGATAAAAGAGGTTGGATGTTGCAATGACGAGGAGATGGAAAACCAGGAGTACGACGATACGCTGGAAGACAGGATACACAACTTGCTCCAGAAAAATAGGCAAGTATTCGAGAAAATGCAGGGGGTAGGCAACGCCGCGTCCCACAGAACATACCTGAAAAACGATAAACCAATCAAGCAGAAAGACACCAACGCGCATTCGACAGCTTAAAGAAAAGCCTAACGCAAGCACCGGTTTTGGCTTGTCCGGACTTCACGAAGCTGTTCAAGTTGCAAACGGATGCAAGCGACTTCGGAGTAAGAGCGGTGCTGACGCAGGAAGCAGATGACGGGGCCATTTATTTGGGACCATTCATCGAGACCGCTACCACGTACAACGCACGGAAACACAATGTTACTGGTGTAAGTCGATAAATACTCCAAGTGGGTGGAATTAGCAGGAATCCGGCAAGCTACAGTAGAATCATTACTGAGGGTGTTCCGAGAACGAATAATCGCAAGATTCAGAGTCTTGAAGATCCTGATATCAGACAATTGAGTCCAGTTCATGGGGAGAAAAACGAAACGAATGGTAGCCGAAAGTTGGCGGTCGGGTACTGTGCAAAACACACCACCTGTCGAGCGCAATAAACATATTCAACGCCAAGTTGGCACCAAAGTATGACGGCCCATGGAGGATAGTGGAATTCACGTCCCCAGTAATCGGTGACACGAAACCGTATGTTGGGTTAGGTTAGGTTAGTCCGGGCGGCCCTCATGGGGTGGCTACGCATAGGCCAGTATGGCCCTTAGTTACCCGGGGGGACTTTTCCTTGAATGTACCTGGGGTCGTTTACGTGGTTTCGAAGTCCTTGAGGATCGAGGCGCATTTCGCGAAGGCGAGCAGTTTATCTGGCGTTCTCTTTGAGGCGTCTCCTAGCGAGGCACAGTGGTTCCCCCAAGGCCAAAAATAAAAAAAAAATTGTAAATTATAGCTAAAAATTGGTCACACCTGTCTTCTAAAACCTCAAACTTTATTAGTACAACGGAATTTTTGCTTTGCTCGAGCGTTCCTCTTCAAGAATAACTCTTAGGCTGATGTCAGAGTGCGCGCGAGATGCGATGCGATAATATTGGGCAAGAACGAGCGATAAACCACTGCAACCTTTTTCATATGCAATCGCTCGAAAGATGTCAGAGTGGAAGCGAAGTGAGTGGCGAGTTTAGCAATGCGCGAAAGCAGTTTGCAACCTGCTTTATCGCTTCAACTCGCTCAGAATGTACAATTGTTTTGTTGCATTCTGAGCTTTTTTTTTACAGGTTTCATGCGTTTTGTTTCCTTTTTATTGCATTTGGTGTCATTTATGAGAGAACCCCAAAACGAAATGGACATCGAACATTTAATATGTGAAGTCTTTTTACGTCCAAATCTATGGGACCAAAAGAGCAAAAATTATCACAATAGAATATTAGTCGAAAAAAAGAACTTAATGTAGCTCAGCTCGCTTTTCTCAAAGCTTTCACTCTGTCACCTTCTCTCTTTGCTCATCGCTTCTCGCATCGCTTCGCTTCGCTTCTCGCGCGCACTCTGACATCAGCCTTAAACATAGAGCAATAAAATTCAATTTGTTTTAAAGTGCGCAGCGGTGTAAGTGTCTTTGAAGTTTAAAATATTATAACACTTAAAGTGAAACATTGTGTTGTTTCACATTTCAAAGAAAGGTATAGACTATTTAAATTAAATATATTTATGTACTCAGCGTGTTCCGTTTATTTTTAATAATTATTTTAATGTGGGTCCAATTTTGGTTAAAATTTACATAAAAATTAAAAGTTTACTTCGACTTTTAGTTGTGAAGTTTCGAGTCCGCAACTGCCGACTCCCGAGTCTCTCTCTCTCTGACGACTCTCGAGTCCGCAAGTGCTGACTTCCGAGTCCGCCTATCTTTCTCCGAAGACTTTCGAGTCCGCCACTGAAGACTTTCGAGTCCGTAGCTCTCTCTCTCTCTGAAGACTTTCGAGTCCGTAGCTCTCTCTCTCTCTCTGAAGACTTTCGAGTCCGCCACTGAAGACTTTCGAGTCCGTCGCTCTCCCTGACGACTTTCGAGCTCGCCTCCTTCTCCGAAGACTTTCGAGTTCCGGGTAAGCCGCTATCAGAGACGGATCATCTAGACGCGAGAGGCCGAGACGACGGAGGGGACGACGTTCCCGAGCTCCGACGCAGGCTATCTGAAACTCTGTTACTAATCACTGAATAAAGATCTGAACCTACTTAAGTTAACCGAATTCTCTTCACTGTTCTCATCGGGCAACTTCTCTTACAGCTACGACTCGGACTAAATTTAGTGAGCGGACTCTGGCGGCAGACCGTCACAGTTGGAGTGGTAGTAAGAGAAACCCCGATACCGGGAGAGCATGTCCAGCTGGGTGTACATGGCGACAAAATCCGATTTGGCCGAGTATGCGGAGGAATTCGAGTTGAAAGACTTAATGAAGGAACTGGCAACATTCTGTAAAAAGACAGACCACACAGAAAGCATAGAACAGAGACTAGCAACCTTAGCATAGAAGTATTGAAGAGAAAAGAGCCCAGCAAGAGCACCAGTGATCATAGTAACGGGGACAGAAGCCAGCGAGATGGAGAGCCCAAGGGAGGAGAAGCAAGGGAGAAAAGTGGAGACGGAAATCATTGACCGGGTGCGAGGATGGGGGATCAGGTACCGAGGAACAACAAATCCACTGGAGTTCTTGGAAAAGATGGAACAATGGACGGCAGGGTACGTTATGAGAATGGACCAGTTGATCCAAACCATGCCATTCATCCTCGAGGGACTCGCAGCCGATTGGTGGAACACGACTCAAACAGAGATCAAGTCCTGGGAGAAACTAAGAGAGGAACTACTAGAGTACTTTCTACCACAAGGAGGAGCGGATTCAGCACGTTGACAGGATTCCTGAAGCTAGCGGAAGAAGTAGAGGAGATTGAAACCATGGAAAACACGATACGACCCGGGAAGCAGCAGATAAGGCAGGAGATGTGTCTACGATGCGAAGGCCCAGGACACGCAGCACGCAATTGTGGGAATCCAGCGAGACTATTCTGTTGGGTCTGTGGGAAAAACGGTATAAAACCTACCGAATGCTGAACAATTGAAGCTGGCAGCTCAGTCCACACTGCAAACGCCAGACCTAAGGGACGATTTAACGTCCGACGGGTTCCAGATTGTAAAATAACACTCGCCAACGATATAAAACATCAGGCTATAGGAGAATTTCACGCAGAAATCCAGTTCGGAGGATCCTCGTTCGGGATATCGTTCATGATCATGTCAGAGGTAGCTGGAGGCATTTTATTAGGCAAAGGCACGAAGTGTACTGCGATGCGGGAATCTCGAGTTGGAGATAAAAGAGGTTGGATGTTGCAATGACGAGGAGATGGAAAACCAGGAGTACGACGATACGCTGGAAGACAGGATACACAACTTGCTCCAGAAAAATAGGCAAGTATTCGAGAAAATGCAGGGGGTAGGCAACGCCGCGTCCCACAGAACATACCTGAAAAACGATAAACCAATCAAGCAGAAAGACACCAACGCGCATTCGACAGCTTAAAGAAAAGCCTAACGCAAGCACCGGTTTTGGCTTGTCCGGACTTCACGAAGCTGTTCAAGTTGCAAACGGATGCAAGCGACTTCGGAGTAAGAGCGGTGCTGACGCAGGAAGCAGATGACGGGGCCATTTATTTGGGACCATTCATCGAATCGCACGGAAACACAATGTTAGTGGTGTAAGTCGATAAATACTCCAAGTGGGTGGAATTAGCAGCAATCCGGCAAGCTACAGTAGAATCATTCCTGAGGGTGTTCCGAGAACGAATAATCGCAAGATTCAGAGTCTTGAAGATCCTGATATCAGACAATTGAGTCCAGTTCATGGGAAGAAAAACGAAACGAATGGTAGCCGAAAGTTGGCGGTCGGGTACTGTGCAAAACACACCACCTGTCGAGCGCAATAAACATATTCAACGCCAAGTTGGCACCAAAGTATGACGGCCCATGGAGGATAGTGGAATTCACGTCCCCAGTAATCGGTGACACGAAACCGTATGTTGGGTTAGGTTAGGTTAGTCCGGGCGGCCCTCATGGGGTGGCTACGCATAGGCCAGTATGGCCCTTAGTTACCCGGGGGGACTTTTCCTTGAATGGACCTGGAGTCGTTTACGTGGTTTCGAAGTCCTTGAGGATCGAGGCGCATTTCGCGAAGGCGAGCAGTTTATCTGGCGTTCTCTTTAAGGCGTCTCCTAGCGAGGCACAGTGGTTCCCCCAAGGCCAAAAAAAAAAAAAAAATTGTAAATTATAGCTAAAAATTGGTCACACCTGTCTTCTAAAACCTCAAACTTTATTAGTATAACGGAATTTTTGCTTTGCTCGAGCGTTCCTCTTCAAGAATAACTCTTAGGCTGATGTCAGAGTGCGCGCGAGATGCGATGCGATAATATTGGGCAAGAACGAGCGATAAACCACTGCAACCTTTTTCATATGCAATCGCTCGAAAGATGTCAGAGTGGAAGCGAAGCGAGTGGCGAGTTTAGCAATGCGCGAAAGCAGTTTGCAACCTGCTTTATCGCTTCAACTCGCTCAGAATGTACAATTGTTTTGTTGCATTCTGAGCTTTTTTTTACAGGTTTCATGCGTTTTGTTTCCTTTTTATTGCATTTGGTGTCATTTATGAGAGAACCCCAAAACGAAATGGACATCGAACATTTAATATGTGAAGTCTTTTTACGTCCAAATCTATGGGACCAAAAGAGCAAAAATTATCACAATAGAATATTAGTCGAAAAAAAGAACTTAATGTAGCTCAGCTCGCTTTTCTCAAAGCTTTCACTCTGTCACCTTCTCTCTTTGCTCATCGCTTCTCGCATCGCTTCGCTTCGCTTCTCGCGCGCACTCTGACATCAGCCTTAAACATAGAGCAATAAAATTCAATTTGTTTTAAAGTGCGCAGCGGTGTAAGTGTCTTTGAAGTTTAAAATATTATAACACTTAAAGTGAAACATTGTGTTGTTTCACATTTCAAAGAAAGGTATAGACTATTTAAATTAAATATATTTATGTACTCAGCGTGTTCCGTTTATTTTTAATAATTATTTTAATGTGGGTCCAATTTTGGTTAAAATTTACATAAAAATTAAAAGTTTACTTCGACTTTTAGTTGTGAAGTTTCGAGTCCGCAACTGCCGACTCCCGAGTCTCTCTCTCTCTGACGACTCTCGAGTCCGCAAGTGCTGACTTCCGAGTCCGCCTATCTTTCTCCGAAGACTTTCGAGTCCGCCACTGAAGACTTTCGAGTCCGTAGCTCTCTCTCTCTCTGAAGACTTTCGAGTCCGTAGCTCTCTCTCTCTCTCTGAAGACTTTCGAGTCCGCCACTGAAGACTTTCGAGTCCGTCGCTCTCCCTGACGACTTTCGAGTTCGCCTCCTTCTCCGAAGACTTTCGAGTTCCGGGTAAGCCGCTATCAGAGACGGATCATCTAGACGCGAGAGGCCGAGACGACGGAGGGGACGACGTTCCCGAGCTCCGACGCAAGCTATCTGAAACTCTGTTACTAATCACTGAATAAAGATCTGAACCTACTTAAGTTAACCGAATTCTCTTCACTGTTCTCATCGGGCAACTTCTCTTACAGCTACGACTCGGACTAAATTTAGTGAGCGGACTCTGGCGGCAGACCGTCACAGTAGCATAGCATAGAACAGAGACTAGCAACCTTAGCATAGAAGTATTGAAGAGAAAAGAGCCCAGCAAGAGCACCAGTGATCATAGTAACGGGGACAGAAGCCAGCGAGATGGAGAGCCCAAGGGAGGAGAAGCAAGGGAGAAAAGTGGAGACGGAAATCATTGACCGGGTGCGAGGATGGGGGATCAGGTACCGAGGAACAACAAATCCACTGGAGTTCTTGGAAAAGATGGAACAATGGACGGCAGGGTACGTTATGAGAATGGACCAGTTGATCCAAACCATGCCATTCATCCTCGAGGGACTCGCAGCCGATTGGTGGAACACGACTCAAACAGAGATCAAGTCCTGGGAGAAACTAAGAGAGGAACTACTAGAGTACTTTCTACCACAAGGAGGAGCGGATTCAGCACGTTGACAGGATTCCTGAAGCTAGCGGAAGAAGTAGAGGAGATTGAAACCATGGAAAACACGATACGACCCGGGAAGCAGCAGATAAGGCAGGAGATGTGTCTACGATGCGAAGGCCCAGGACACGCAGCACGCAATTGTGGGAATCCAGCGAGACTATTCTGTTGGGTCTGTGGGAAAAACGGTATAAAACCTACCGAATGCTGAACAATTGAAGCTGGCAGCTCAGTCCACACTGCAAACGCCAGACCTAAGGGACGTCCGACGGGTTCCAGATTGTGAAATAACACTCGCCAACGATATAAAACATCAGGCTATAGGAGAATTTCACGCAGAAATCCAGTTCGGAGGATCCTCGTTCGGGATATCGTTCATGATCATGTCAGAGGTAGCTGGAGGCATTTTATTAGGCAAAGGCACGAAGTGTACTGCGATGCGGGAATCTCGAGTTGGAGATAAAAGAGGTTGGATGTTGCAATGACGAGGAGATGGAAAACCAGGAGTACGACGATACGCTGGAAGACAGGATACACAACTTGCTCCAGAAAAATAGGCAAGTATTCGAGAAAATGCAGGGGGTAGGCAACGCCGCGTCCCACAGAACATACCTGAAAAACGATAAACCAATCAAGCAGAAAGACACCAACGCGCATTCGACAGCTTAAAGAAAAGCCTAACGCAAGCACCGGTTTTGGCTTGTCCGGACTTCACGAAGCTGTTCAAGTTGCAAACGGATGCAAGCGACTTCGGAGTAAGAGCGGTGCTGACGCAGGAAGCAGATGACGGGGCCATTTATTTGGGACCATTCATCGAATCGCACGGAAACACAATGTTAGTGGTGTAAGTCGATAAATACTCCAAGTGGGTGGAATTAGCAGCAATCCGGCAAGCTACAGTAGAATCATTCCTGAGGGTGTTCCGAGAACGAATAATCGCAAGATTCAGAGTCTTGAAGATCCTGATATCAGACAATTGAGTCCAGTTCATGGGAAGAAAAACGAAACGAATGGTAGCCGAAAGTTGGCGGTCGGGTACTGTGCAAAACACACCACCTGTCGAGCGCAATAAGCATATTCAACGCCAAGTTGGCACCAAAGTATGATGGCCCATGGAGGATAGTGGAATTCGCGTCCCCAGTAATCGGTGACACGAAACCGTATGTTGGGTTAGGTTAGGTTAGTCCGGGCGGCCCTCATGGGGTGGCTACGCATAGGCCAGTATGGCCCTTAGTTACCCGGGGGGACTTTTCCTTGAATGGACCTGGAGTCGTTTACGTGGTTTCGAAGTCCTTGAGGATCGAGGCGCATTTCGCGAAGGCGAGCAGTTTATCTGGCGTTCTCTTTGAGGCGTCTCCTAGCGAGGCACAGTGGTTCCCCCAAGGCCAAAAAAAAAAAAAAAATTGTAAATTATAGCTAAAAATTGGTCACACCTGTCTTCTAAAACCTCAAACTTTATTAGTATAACGGAATTTTTGCTTTGCTCGAGCGTTCCTCTTCAAGAATAACTCTTAGGCTGATGTCAGAGTGCGCGCGAGATGCGATGCGATAATATTGGGCAAGAACGAGCGATAAACCACTGCAACCTTTTTCATATGCAATCGCTCGAAAGATGTCAGAGTGGAAGCGAAGCGAGTGGCGAGTTTAGCAATGCGCGAAAGCAGTTTGCAACCTGCTTTATCGCTTCAACTCGCTCAGAATGTACAATTGTTTTGTTGCATTCTGAGCTTTTTTTTACAGGTTTCATGCGTTTTGTTTCCTTTTTATTGCATTTGGTGTCATTTATGAGAGAACCCCAAAACGAAATGGACATCGAACATTTAATATGTGAAGTCTTTTTACGTCCAAATCTATGGGACCAAAAGAGCAAAAATTATCACAATAGAATATTAGTCGAAAAAAAGAACTTAATGTAGCTCAGCTCGCTTCTCTCAAAGCTTTCACTCTGTCACCTTCTCTCTTTGCTCATCGCTTCTCGCATCGCTTCGCTTCGCTTCTCGCGCGCACTCTGACATCAGCCTTAAACATAGAGCAATAAAATTCAATTTGTTTTAAAGTGCGCAGCGGTGTAAGTGTCTTTGAAGTTTAAAATATTATAACACTTAAAGTGAAACATTGTGTTGTTTCACATTTCAAAGAAAGGTATAGACTATTTAAATTAAATATATTTATGTACTCAGCGTGTTCCGTTTATTTTTAATAATTATTTTAATGTGGGTCCAATTTTGGTTAAAATTTACATAAAAATTAAAAGTTTACTTCGACTTTTAGTTGTGAAGTTTCGAGTCCGCAACTGCCGACTCCCGAGTCTCTCTCTCTCTGACGACTCTCGAGTCCGCAAGTGCTGACTTCCGAGTCCGCCTATCTTTCTCCGAAGACTTTCGAGTCCGCCACTGAAGACTTTCGAGTCCGTAGCTCTCTCTCTCTCTGAAGACTTTCGAGTCCGTAGCTCTCTCTCTCTCTCTGAAGACTTTCGAGTCCGCCACTGAAGACTTTCGAGTCCGTCGCTCTCCCTGACGACTTTCGAGTTCGCCTCCTTCTCCGAAGACTTTCGAGTTCCGGGTAAGCCGCTATCAGAGACGGATCATCTAGACGCGAGAGGCCGAGACGACGGAGGGGACGACGTTCCCGAGCTCCGACGCAGGCTATCTGAAACTCTGTTACCTAATCACTGAATAAAGATCTGAACCTACTTAAGTTAACCGAATTCTCTTCACTGTTCTCATCGGGCAACTTCTCTTACAGCTACCACTCGGACTAAATTTAGTGAGCGGACTCTGGCGGCAGACCGTCACAGTTGGAGTGGTAGTAAGAGAAACCCCGATACCGGGAGAGCATGTCCAGCTGGGTGTACATGGCGACAAAATCCGATTTGGCCGAGTATGCGGAGGAATTCGAGTTGAAAGACTTAATGGAGGAACTGGCAACATTCTGTAAAAAGACAGACCACACAGAAAGCATAGAACAGAGACTAGCAACCTTAGCATAGAAGTATTGAAGAGAAAAGAGCCCAGCAAGAGCACCAGTGATCATAGTAACGGGGACAGAAGCCAGCGAGATGGAGAGCCCAAGGGAGGAGAAGCAAGGGAGAAAAGTGGAGACGGAAATCATTGACCGGGTGCGAGGATGGGGGATCAGGTACCGAGGAACAACAAATCCACTGGAGTTCTTGGAAAAGATGGAACAATGGACGGCAGGGTACGTTATGAGAATGGACCAGTTGATCCAAACCATGCCATTCATCCTCGAGGGACTCGCAGCCGATTGGTGGAACACGACTCAAACAGAGATCAAGTCCTGGGAGAAACTAAGGGAGGAACTACTAGAGTACTTTCTACCACAAGGAGGAGCGGATTCAGCACGTTGACAGGATTCCTGAAGCTAGCGGAAGAAGTAGAGGAGATTGAAACCATGGAAAACACGATACGACCCGGGAAGCAGCAGATAAGGCAGGAGATGTGTCTACGATGCGAAGGCCCAGGACACGCAGCACGCAATTGTGGGAATCCAGCGAGACTATTCTGTTGGGTCTGTGGGAAAAACGGTATAAAACCTACCGAATGCTGAACAATTGAAGCTGGCAGCTCAGTCCACACTGCAAACGCCAGACCTAAGGGACGATTTAACGTCCGACGGGTTCCAGATTGTGAAATAACACTCGCCAACGATATAAAACATCAGGCTATAGGAGAATTTCACGCAGAAATCCAGTTCGGAGGATCCTCGTTCGGGATATCGTTCATGATCATGTCAGAGGTAGCTGGAGGCATTTTATTAGGCAAAGGCACGAAGTGTACTGCGATGCGGGAATCTCGAGTTGGAGATAAAAGAGGTTGGATGTTGCAATGACGAGGAGATAGAAAACCAGGTGTACGACGATACGCTGGAAGACAGGATACACAACTTGCTCCAGAAAAATAGGCAAGTATTTGAGAAAATGCAGGGGGTAGGCAACGCCGCGTCCCACAGAACATACCTGAAAAACGATAAACCAATCAAGCAGAAAGACACCAACGCGCATTCGACAGCTTAAAGAAAAGCCTAACGCAAGCACCGGTTTTGGCTTGTCCGGACTTCACGAAGCTGTTCAAGTTGCAAACGGATGCAAGCGACTTTGGAGTAAGAGCGGTGCTGACGCAGGAAGCAGATGACGGGGCCATTTATTTGGGACCATTCATCGAGACCGCTACCACGTACAACACACGGAAACACAATGTTACTGGTGTAAGTCGATAAATACTCCAAGTGGGTGGAATTAGCAGCAATCCGGCAAGCTACAGTAGAATCATTCCTGAGGGTGTTCCGAGAACGAATAATCGCAAGATTCAGAGTCTTGAAGATCCTGATATCAGACAATTGAGTCCAGTTCATGGGGAGAAAAACGAAACGAATGGTAGCCGAAAGTTGGCGGTCGGGTACTGTGCAAAACACACCACCTGTCGAGCGCAATAAACATATTCAACGCCAAGTTGGCACCAAAGTATGACGGCCCATGGAGGATAGTGGAATTCACGTCCCCAGTAATCGGTGACACGAAACCGTATGTTGGGTTAGGTTAGGTTAGTCCGGGCGGCCCTCATGGGGTGGCTACGCATAGGCCAGTATGGCCCTTAGTTACCCGGGGGGACTTTTCCTTGAATGGACCTGGAGTCGTTTACGTGGTTTCGAAGTCCTTGAGGATCGAGGCGCATTTCGCGAAGGCGAGCAGTTTATCTGGCGTTCTCTTTGAGGCGTCTCCTAGCGAGGCACAGTGGTTCCCCCAAGGCCAAAAAAAAAAAAAAAAATTGTAAATTATAGCTAAAAATTGGTCACACCTGTCTTCTAAAACCTCAAACTTTATTAGTATAACGGAATTTTTGCTTTGCTCGAGCGTTCCTCTTCAAGAATAACTCTTAGGCTGATGTCAGAGTGCGCGCGAGATGCGATGCGATAATATTGGGCAAGAACGAGCGATAAACCACTGCAACCTTTTTCATATGCAATCGCTCGAAAGATGTCAGAGTGGAAGCGAAGCGAGTGGCGAGTTTAGCAATGCGCGAAAGCAGTTTGCAACCTGCTTTATCGCTTCAACTCGCTCAGAATGTACAATTGTTTTGTTGCATTCTGAGCTTTTTTTTACAGGTTTCATGCGTTTTGTTTCCTTTTTATTGCATTTGGTGTCATTTATGAGAGAACCCCAAAACGAAATGGACATCGAACATTTAATATGTGAAGTCTTTTTACGTCCAAATCTATGGGACCAAAAGAGCAAAAATTATCACAATAGAATATTAGTCGAAAAAAAGAACTTAATGTAGCTCAGCTCGCTTCTCTCAAAGCTTTCACTCTGTCACCTTCTCTCTTTGCTCATCGCTTCTCGCATCGCTTCGCTTCGCTTCTCGCGCGCACTCTGACATCAGCCTTAAACATAGAGCAATAAAATTCAATTTGTTTTAAAGTGCGCAGCGGTGTAAGTGTCTTTGAAGTTTAAAATATTATAACACTTAAAGTGAAACATTGTGTTGTTTCACATTTCAAAGAAAGGTATAGACTATTTAAATTAAATATATTTATGTACTCAGCGTGTTCCGTTTATTTTTAATAATTATTTTAATGTGGGTCCAATTTTGGTTAAAATTTACATAAAAATTAAAAGTTTACTTCGACTTTTAGTTGTGAAGTTTCGAGTCCGCAACTGCCGACTCCCGAGTCTCTCTCTCTCTGACGACTCTCGAGTCCGCAAGTGCTGACTTCCGAGTCCGCCTATCTTTCTCCGAAGACTTTCGAGTCCGCCACTGAAGACTTTCGAGTCCGTAGCTCTCTCTCTCTCTGAAGACTTTCGAGTCCGTAGCTCTCTCTCTCTCTCTGAAGACTTTCGAGTCCGCCACTGAAGACTTTCGAGTCCGTCGCTCTCCCTGACGACTTTCGAGTTCGCCTCCTTCTCCGAAGACTTTCGAGTTCCGGGTAAGCCGCTATCAGAGACGGATCATCTAGACGCGAGAGGCCGAGACGACGGAGAGGACGACGTTCCCGAGCTCCGACGCAGGCTATCTGAAACTCTGTTACTAATCACTGAATAAAGATCTGAACCTACTTAAGTTAACCGAATTCTCTTCACTGTTCTCATCGGGCAACTTCTCTTACAGCTACCACTCGGACTAAATTTAGTGAGCGGACTCTGGCGGCAGACCGTCACAGTTGGAGTGGTAGTAAGAGAAACCCCGATACCGGGAGAGCATGTCCAGCTGGGTGTACATGGCGACAAAATCCGATTTGGCCGAGTATGCGGAGGAATTCGAGTTGAAAGACTTAATGGAGGAACTGGCAACATTCTGTAAAAAGACAGACCACACAGAAAGCATAGAACAGAGACTAGCAACCTTAGCATAGAAGTATTAAAGAGAAAAGAGCCCAGCAAGAGCACCAGTGATCATAGTAACGGGGACAGAAGCCAGCGAGATGGAGAGCCCAAGGGAGGAGAAGCAAGGGAGAAAAGTGGAGACGGAAATCATTGACCGGGTGCGAGGATGGGGGATCAGGTACCGAGGAACAACAAATCCACTGGAGTTCTTGGAAAAGATGGAACAATGGACGGCAGGGTACGTTATGAGAATGGACCAGTTGATCCAAACCATGCCATTCATCCTCGAGGGACTCGCAGCCGATTGGTGGAACACGACTCAAACAGAGATCAAGTCCTGGGAGAAACTAAGAGAGGAACTACTTGAGTACTTTCTACCACAAGGAGGAGCGGATTCAGCACGTTGACAGGATTCCTGAAGCTAGCGGAAGAAGTAGAGGAGATTGAAACCATGGAAAACACGATACGACCCGGGAAGCAGCAGATAAGGCAGGAGATGTGTCTACGATGCGAAGGCCCAGGACACGCAGCACGCAATTGTGGGAATCCAGCGAGACTATTCTGTTGGGTCTGTGGGAAAAACGGTATAAAACCTACCGAATGCTGTAGGGCGCCGCCGGGAAACGCGTAAGGCCTGAACAATTGAAGCTGGCAGCTCAGTCCACACTGCAAACGCCAGACCTAAGGGACGATTTAACGTCCGACGGGTTCCAGATTGTGAAATAACACTCGCCAACGATATAAAACATCAGGCTATAGGAGAATTTCACGCAGAAATCCAGTTCGGAGGATCCTCGTTCGGGATATCGTTCATGATCATGTCAGAGGTAGCTGGAGGCATTTTATTAGGCAAAGGCACGAAGTGTACTGCGATGCGGGAATCTCGGGTTGGAGATAAAAGAGGTTGGATGTTGCAATGACGAGGAGATGGAAAACCAGGAGTACGACGATACGCTGGAAGACAGGATACACAACTTGCTCCAGAAAAATAGGCAAGTATTCGAGAAAATGCAGGGGGTAGGTAACGCCGCGTCCCACAGAACATACCTGAAAAACGATAAACCAATCAAGCAGAAAGACACCAACGCGCATTCGACAGCTTAAAGAAAAGCCTAACGCAAGCACCGGTTTTGGCTTGTCCGGACTTCACGAAGCTGTTCAAGTTGCAAACGGATGCAAGCGACTTCGGAGTAAGAGCGGTGCTGACGCAGGAAGCAGATGACGGGGCCATTTATTTGGGACCATTCATCGAGACCGCTACCACGTACAACACACGGAAACACAATGTTACTGGTGTAAGTCGATAAATACTCCAAGTGGGTGGAATTAGCAGCAATCCGGCAAGCTACAGTAGAATCATTCCTGAGGGTGTTCCGAGAACGAATAATCGCAAGATTCAGAGTCTTGAAGATCCTGATATCAGACCTGGAGTCGTTTACGTGGTTTCGAAGTCCTTGAGGATCGAGGCGCATTTCGCGAAGGCGAGCAGTTTATCTGGCGTTCTCTTTGAGGCGTCTCCTAGCGAGGCACAGTGGTTCCCCCAAGGCCAAAAAAAAAAAAAAAAATTGTAAATTATAGCTAAAAATTGGTCACACCTGTCTTCTAAAACCTCAAACTTTATTAGTATAACGGAATTTTTGCTTTGCTCGAGCGTTCCTCTTCAAGAATAACTCTTAGGCTGATGTCAGAGTGCGCGCGAGATGCGATGCGATAATATTGGGCAAGAACGAGCGATAAACCACTGCAACCTTTTTCATATGCAATCGCTCGAAAGATGTCAGAGTGGAAGCGAAGCAAGTGGCGAGTTTAGCAATGCGAGAAAGCAGTTTGCAACCTGCTTTATCGCTTCAACTCGCTCAGAATGTACAATTGTTTTGTTGCATTCTGAGCTTTTTTTTACAGGTTTCATGCGTTTTGTTTCCTTTTTATTGCATTTGGTGTCATTTATGAGAGAACCCCAAAACGAAATGGACATCGAACATTTAATATGTGAAGTCTTTTTACGTCCAAATCTATGGGACCAAAAGAGCAAAAATTATCACAATAGAATATTAGTCGAAAAAAAGAACTTAATGTAGCTCAGCTCGCTTCTCTCAAAGCTTTCACTCTGTCACCTTCTCTCTTTGCTCATCGCTTCTCGCATCGCTTCGCTTCGCTTCTCGCGCGCACTCTGACATCAGCCTTAAACATAGAGCAATAAAATTCAATTTGTTTTAAAGTGCGCAGCGGTGTAAGTGTCTTTGAAGTTTAAAATATTATAACACTTAAAGTGAAACATTGAGTTGTTTCACATTTCAAAGAAAGGTATAGACTATTTAAATTAAATATATTTATGTACTCAGCGTGTGCCGTTTATTTTTAATAATTATTTTAATGTGGGTCCAATTTGGGTTAAAATTTACATAAAAATTAAAAGTTTACTTCGACTTTTAGTTGTGAAGCTAATCGAAGCTAATAATGAAACCTATATAGTTTAGGTTAGGTTAGTCCGGGCGGCCCTCGTGGGGCCGCGCATAGGCCAGTGTGGCCCATAGTTGCTCGGGGGACTTTTTCCTTGAATGGACCTGGAGTGGTTTACGTGGTTTCGAAGTCCTTGAGGATCGAAGCGCATTTCGCGAAGGCGAGCAGTCCACCTGGCGTTCTCATTGAGGCCTCTTCTAGTGAGGTCAATATTGGGGCGCCTAAGTACCTTATTCTCGCCCGTGTCAGGGCCGGGCATTTGCAGATGAGGTGTTCCAAGGTTTCGGTTGCCTCGAATTCATCACATTTCCTGCAGTTGCCGTTGTCGGTAATGCCCAGCTCGATGCCCTGGTGGCTGGGAACCTAATAGATGCGCACTGACGTTGTCGTTCTTAAGGTATCTAGTGCTTCCCTGCTTGCCAGTACATTTTTGAAGCAGACCTCCGACGATTGCATGGATCTGATCGCGGCTTGACTGTCTACGAACATGTTTACCGCCTCACGTGGGTGGTCTTTTCTCTGCACAAGCTCTGCCGCCTTTATGATGGCGAAGACTTCCGCTTGAAATATGCTGCATTGGCTTGGTAGTTTATACGACAGCCTTATCTCAGGGTCTGTACAGTATATGCCCACTCCTACTCCTCCTTCCATCTTGGAGCCGTCAGTGTATATATTAAGGTGTCGAGTGTGATCCTGAGCCGTTTTCCAGTCTTCCGGTCCCATGAGTGTTGTTGTTTTGACATCCGGGCAGATTCTGGGTATTATGTAGGCAGATGAACTTGTGGCAACATATTTTCTGCTGCTACTAGGCGTTGTGCGGCCTTTCCTGCAGTCAGTTGAGCGTGAAGGTCTAGGCGATCGATTCCGAGTATGACTTCGAGCGCTTAAGTAGGAATTGACCTCAGCGCCCCTGATAAGCAGACCAGTGCCTGCCGCTGGGTTCTTTTCATAAGCGTGTTGTATGTTTTCTTTTCCGTGGCTTGCCACCACATTAAGACTCTGTACAGCAGTGTCGGACGCACCACCGATATATAGACCCAAAGCATCAGAGTAGGTGAGAGACCCCATGTGCTGCTAAGCACCTTTTTAACCCTCTCTAATACATTGGGTTTCCACGCCAGCTTGCTGTCTAGGACAGTGCCGAGGTATTTGACTTGTGTTTTCGGTGTCACCCTGGTTGCATTGATTTTTGGGGGGTTCGATAGCGGTACCTTGTATCTCTTGGTGAAGAGAATGAGGTCCGTCTTATCCGCGTTGATACTGAGTCCTACCTTGTCCGCCCACTCACATATTTCCCTGAGCGTTGATTCCATGATCGAGCTGAGGGTCGATGGACATACACTCGTGATAATTATGCTTATGTCATCCGTATAGGCTGTTAGCTTTTGGGCTTTCCTCTCGAATTTCTTGATCAGGTCTTCAACCACCATCAGATTGTACCCGCCTGCAACTTAGCAGGTTACGTACCCAGATGGCCAGTTGATGGCGGTGTGCGTTCCAGTTGCCTCTAGGTGGCCCATTTTTGCGTTAGTACTGACGTTGTTGAAGGCCCCGGATATGTCCACAAACGCTCCGAGGGCGTATTCATTATCGTGAATGTAGTGTCGTCTCTACCGATTTCCCTTTTGTGTAGGCATGCTGATGGGTTGACAGTAGTTCTCCCACATCGTTCCTGTTGTATAGTTCCAGCAATTTTTCTAGTGTATTCAGTAAGAAAGGGGTAAGGCTTATCGGTCTGTAATCCTTGGGGCTCACTCTCTCCTGCTTTGGGCAGGAAGACAATCCGCGGGAAGACAATCGTCAATCGGATAGGGATATAGCCCGTACTTATAAAAGCTCTATTTATTGCGAAGAGCCATGGGGTGATCTCTTCTTTAGCCCAGTGGATTCTTCTGGAGGTTATTAGATCTGTTGGAAGATGCTTTTTGAACTTTCTCCAGTTGGTGATCCGGGGGTTTCTGCAGACAGGTGGTAGCTGGAAGCTACCAGTAGGTGCTTCTTCTTGCTTTCAAGCATTACCACAGTCAGATCATACGTGCTGTAATGAGACATAAGGAACACGTTGAGTGTTACTCCATGGCTATCAGGAGTTCCGCCGACGCGAGCTTGCTCTTATGAAGGTTGAGGTGCAATACCCTCGTCCCCTCATCCGAGACGTCCAGAGTCATCTCGTGAGCAGCTTGTTTCCAGGGTGGCGCTTTTTGAGGCGTAGGTAAACACTACCTATGCCCCACGCCATCTTCCCATACCTGGGGTACAGGATGTCCTCCGCCTCCTTGTTAATCTGGAGGACTGCGCACTGGCCCCCTCTTTGAGAGCCGGGCTCGCAATGTGCAGTACCTTCCAGTCCGCGACAGGAACGACCGCCGTAGCAGCTTCAGCGCCCGGTCACCTTGGATTGCGATGGGGAAGAGTACCTTCACCTTCAAGATGAATGGGATTAACTCCCTATCCACCACCTCGAGCTTGGCCCCCTCCCACAACGCCTCCATTTGGCTGACCGTTTGCGTTAGCCACTTCCGAGTCGGGTCGTCCATGCACTTCAGGATTTTGACTCCGTTCAGCTACCCTGAACCATCAAATGTGGGCATTCTCCATCCGTGCAAACACCGCTTCGACGAGCCGTACATGCACCGACTTTCACCTTGCTTCGGACATCTTCCCGTTTTCGTCAATACGGTCAATGAGTGCCACGATCAGATGTCGTTTGGTCACCTCACTGACTTTTGCGGACCTCTTCAGAGGTTTCGTTGTTTTGGGCAGGGGGCCTGCACACAACACAATCACGATACATCGACACACGGGGCGGGTGGCCACACTAAACTGGGTTTCTAACCCAACACTTACACATAACCCGACACTTCACATTACACATAACCCAAAACATAAGCTTGTACAAGTTAACTGTGGTCAGCCAGACCAGAGTCGTTGACCATAGTCGACGTAATATCCATGCTCCGGCCAAACTGCGGCCCAAGCAATTGGCCGGATGCTAGTGTACAGACGGCAAACACTGCATATTTGCGTGGCCGCTGTGAGCTTTTTAGCTATAAGTTTATTCCATATATTCAGTTCTGATTTTTCATTCATTGAATAAAGAGCCATCGCTCGTAAAACTAACTCCGACAATCTGTCGTTAAGCCTTTATTATTATCACCTATCTGGGTCCCTAGGCCAGAAGGTAAAAGGAGGACAGTCATCCTCCCAACCTAATCTCCCTAATCATCATTGGGAAATCTACGGCCAGCCGGCCAGAAGCAATCGTGACTGACGCCCGCTCCCCCTGTGTTTATCTACAACTGCGAGGGACCTGCCAGACGACCAGTGAAGATTGCGTAATAAAAACTATTTGGCGCCCAACCAAACTACCCTACCGGACGAAATTATATCAACTCAGAAGTTGAACAGTGACAGCGGCGCGGGAAATACGCAGCCGACCAGACCATATATAATAAATACAATAATTACAGAACATGTCAGTGGGCCCGCTGGTCAAACCTTTTACGTCTTCGATAAATATTCCATAGTTCGGACCAGTGTTAAATATACAAATAAACCAGTCTGAAGAGTGTTTTTCAAAAATCTCAATATTGAATGTGACGACTAACAAGTGTTTGGTGTTAATTTTTTTGTCCGGTGGAGGAGACTTACCAGACACCCCATTGTTTAATAGATAAACATTATAATATTATCACATATTATTATCACATGTTTTCACTGCGAAAAAAATTTAATTAACATCATAATCCGTTGCAAATACGGCATGTAAAAAAATTAATTTGATTGAATTCGCTCACAGTTCGTGTTACGGCGCATTGCTATTTCGCCAAGCAGTTAAATTTTTTTCACATTGTGTACCCAACAGACATTATATGCTGTTACACTACAAATATTTTTGGTGAGGCAATTAACATATTGCGGAGGCTAAATATCAGAGCCGGGGCTCTCACAATTTAATATACCAGATTTGAATTTTATTCGGCTTTTATTATTTATAAAATATATATTAAAATACATCTTTGTGTGCAGACATTTAATTCAGTTTTGTATATCGCTTCGCTCGAGTACAAATTCTTCGCTGTCCAATTTTTACTTTGTATTTTTCATTGTCCCCACTCCACTGCTGTGAACCCGATACGGCCGCGCATGCATTTGTATTTCAATTATTTATTCTTCGCTTCTTTGTTTATAGTGGCGGAAGCTCAGCTCCCACATACCCCTCACCTTGCCGCTGTTCCACGAGGCGACGGCTTGGCTCGAACAGCTTAATACATCGTTGCTAAGGCGGCCGCTACAACCCCGCACACCCCTGGCCGTGCCAGCGGACCCCATGGACAAAATAGCCTAAGCGGGCATTCCTTTACCAGTGCAAATTAAAATTGTCGCATATGAGCTCGCCGTTCCTACAGTATAGGGAAAAGAATCAATCCGATAGCGACTCAGAGTCTGATTGTCGAGGGCCTCAGCGCGCTTCAACTCCAATACGGACATCCGCTAACCCCCCTCCAGTAAAGACCATGGACCCCGAACAGCTTAAAGCTGTCATACAGGCCGCCATCACCCATGCCCTAACGGAGGCATCCGGCGAAGCCATGCGTAGGGAGGAGGGATTACGCCAAACCATAGATCGATTGGCCGTTCAGGTGGCCGCGGTGCAGGTCACACCCGCACAGGCGGCAATCCCTGTTATTAAAACATACGAACCCATCACCATAGAAGGCGATGTTCAATGTAATGAACCGCTGGACGCGGTGAAATGCCTGCCCGAATTTACGGGAGCACAGGAGACATACGTCTCTTGGCGACAGGCGGCAACAGCCGCTTATTTTATTTTTAAAAATGGATGATGCGCTCCGTATATTTATTTCGGGTCTAAAGCGCAGTCTCTCCGACGTCCTCTTCTCGGCGAAGCCGAAGGACATGCCAACTGCGTTGGCTCTAGCTCAGGAAGTAGAATCAAACCACGAGAGATACACCTTCACAACATCGTTTGCAAAAAGTCTGGAGGATAGGGATAGGAAGCAATTCCCAAAGGCGCAAGAACGCCAACAAACGCCCTACCAGGTGCACTCCCAAGTAAGTGGGGGCAAAAACCCACACTTTACTAAACAGGTTAAGGCTCAGGTGCACTCGGCTCCGCATAACGACAGGTGTCGTGAAAGCACACCAGAGCCCATGGAGGTTGACCCGTCTATTTCCAGGTTGAGACAACCCACTCAGGCACAGGCCTACCAAAACGGGAAGCCCGCCCACTCCGGTCGTTCAGGCCCTCACAAGAGACAGAGGGTTAATCACATCAATCAGAGCGTAGATCAGGCCGAAGGCGCGTACGCAACCGCAGCGTCCAGCGCGGCGGCCAAAGTCGACGACGACGCCAGTTCGGAATACGATTTAGAAGTGATTAATTTTTTAGAGGAAAATCCCTGCTGCCCGTCATCAGACGAAGACGTGGTGTCACCACGGTCACGAAAAAATGCTTCGTGTCACTTTTTGATTTGAAGGCCACGTTCTTCATCTTGCCTGATTTGTCTTCCTTTGATGCGATCATTGGCCTCGACCTACTTGAACAGGCAGGGGCATCGCTTTGTCTGGCCTCCGGCCACCTCAGATGGGGCAATGGAGAAGAGAAAATTGATTTCCACCCATGCCCCGACGTCAATTTTACCGAAGTGGACTGCTCAGATGCGCCACCCTTAGTCAGAAACGCGTTCTTAGAAATGCTGAAGACTAGGAAGAGGGCTTTTGCGAACCCTAACGAGGCTTTGCCCTATAACACATCGGTAGTAGCTACCATCCGAACAGTTAGTGAGGAGCCCATATACACAAAATTATACCCGTACGCAATGGGGGCGGCGGACTTCGTCAACCAAGAGATTGAAGATCTGCTTAAAAACGGGATATTTCAGAAGTCGGTATCCCCTTACAACAACCCGATAAGGGTTGTCGATAAAAAAAGGGACCGATGACCATGGCAACCGAAAAATGGGACTAGTTATTGACTTTCGCAGCCTAAACGAAAGAACAGTGTCCGACAAGTAACCCATGCCAAATATAAACAAAATATTGGGCAACCTAGGTAATGCTAAGTATTTCTCCACGCTGGACCTCAAGTCTGGCTATCACCAAATCATTCTCGCAGAACGCGACAGGGAAGAAACTTCTTTCTCAGTGAATGGGGGGAAATACGAATTCGCAGACCGTTTGGCCTCAAAATGCCGGCGGCATTTTTCAGAGGATAATCGATATTACGTTGATGACGTAATTATCTATTCGGAAGACGAAGACTCTCACATCAAGCACGTAGATTGGGTTCTAAAGAGCTTGTACGATGCGAACATGAGAGTATCGATAGAAAAGTCCAGCCTTTTTAAGAAAAGTGTGAGCTTCCATGGGTTTATAGTCACTTGTAACGGTGCCACAACAGACCCAGAAAAGGTTAAGGCTATAAAAGAATTTCCGGAACCCAAAAGTGTTTTTGAGGTACGGTTATTTCTAGGCCTAGCCAGCTACTACCGATGTTTTATTAAGGACTTTGCGGCAATAGCAAGGCCTATATTAGACATCCTAAAAGGGGAAAACGGAACAGTTAGTAGACACAGGTCACGAAACATTCCAGTTCAGTTCTCTGAGACGCAGCAACAAGCGTTCCAGAAACTACGAAACATCTTGGCATCCGACGACGTGATGCTAAGGTACCCCGACTACAAAAAGGCATTTGATCTAACGACAGATGTCTCGGCCCATGGCATTGGCGCAGTATTGTCCCAAGAGGGACGCCCAATAACAATGATCTCAAGGACATTGAAAGACAGGGAGGTTAACTACGCCACCAACGAGAGGGAACTCTTAGCCATAGTCTGGGCTTTGGCCAAGCTACGGCATTACCTGTATGCGGTCAACATCTTTACCGACCACCAGCCGCTAACCTTTGCAGTTTCGGAAACCAATCCGAATGCAAAGATTAAAAGCTGGAAAGCGCGCATTGATGAATCAGGGGCGCGTATTTTCTACAAACCAGGCTAGGAAAACTTAGTCGCCGATAGATTGTCACGGCAACAAATTAACTTCATGGAGGAGCAAGAAGCTCAATCGTGCGTGGCCACTGTTCATAGCTCTCCTTGACGCACACTATCGAAACGACGGATAAGCCCCTAAACTGCTTCCAGAACCAGATAACTCTGGAGGAGGCACGCTTTCCGTTAAAACGCAGCTTCATCCTCTTTGGAAACAAAAGGCGGCATGCGATTAACTTCCCCTGCAAAGAGTCATTCATGGATGAACTCGCAGATGTAATCGTTCCGAAGGGCGTAAACGCCATTCATTGTGACCTGCACACGGTGGCACTAATACAGGACGAATTGGTTCGGCGATTTCCAGCCACCAAATTTTAACGGATATTTTTGCAGTCCCTGAGAGACGGGAAATTCTTACCGTAGAACACAATAGGGCCCACAGAACGTTAAGCAGGTACTCTCCGAGTACTACTTTCCGAAGATGACCAAGTTGGCTACCGAAATCGTAGCAAACTGCAAAACATGCGCGAAAGCCAAATACGATAGGCACCCAAAAAACATGAGCTAGGCGAGACTCCGATCCCCTCTCATGTGGGAGAACTACTGCACATCGATATTTTTTCTACGGATTAAAAGTGCTTTCTTACTTGCATTGACAAGTTTTCGAAGTTCGCAATTGTGCAACATGTCCACTCTAGGACAATCGAAGACCTTAAACCGGCCATACTACAGATTATGAATTTTTTCCCTAGGGCTAAAGTAGTCTATGATAATGAACGATAATGAACGATAATGAACCTTCATTAAACTCGCATACTATCTCGGCCATGCTTGACAATCATTATGGCGTTAGCATTGCCAATGCACCGCCACTCCATAGCGTGTCAAATGGGCAAGTGGAGCACCCTTTTCGAGCTCGCTCGTTGCCTAAAAATCGACAAGGGCATAACCTGTGGAAATTATTTTGTTGGCAACCGCCAAATATAATAAGTCAATTCACTCTGTCGTTGACAAACGACCAGTTGACATCGTGCAGGAGCACCCAGATGACCCAGAGACGGAAGTCCGGAACAGAATCATTAAGGCACAGATTATCTCTGAGCTACAGACGGCCGAGGGCGGCCTTGACTTAGAAGGGGGAGTAGTTAACTGTTGTCAGCCAGACCAGAGTCGTTGACCATAGTCGACGTAATATCCATGCTCCGGCCAAACTGCGGCCCAAGCAATTGGCCGGATGCTCGTGCACAGACGGCAAACACTGCTTATTTACGTGGCCGCTGTGAGCTTTTTTAGCTATAAGTTTATTCCATATATTCAGTTCTGATTTTTTATTCATTGAATAAAGAGCCATCGCTCGTAGGCTCCCTAGGCCAGAAGGTAAAAGGAGGACAGTCATCCTCCCAACCTAATCTCCCTAATCATCATTGGGAAATCTACGGCCAGCCGGCCAGAAGCAATCGTGACTGACGCCCGCTCCCCCTGTGTTTATCTACAACTGCGAGGGACCTGCCAGACGACCAGTGAAGATTGCGTAATAAAAACTAATTTACATACACATATCACACGAAACAACTTGTGGACAGCACATTCTAATGAAATTAGCGGATAGCGCCAGGAAGTTCCGGGAGAGGCACGCGACGGCAACAGCCGCGGTTACGCGTGCCAAACTAGAGGAGGCCCCAACCCTACCAGGAACAGCAAGGAAGAGGACGGAGCTGGCAAGGATGGGCAGGAGCCCCAGCACCGGAGGTAGCGGAGGACAAGAGATAGGTTCAAAAAACATCGATGGAAACATTGATACCTCGATGTTTTAGAAAAATGAAAAACATTGATGTTTATTTTTGATCATCGATGTTTTTGTGCCATCACAAGAAGAAGAAGGGGTAAAAGAGTGTAAATGAGTGCAATTTAAGTTAAAAATAAATATATATAAGTACATCGCGATCTGACGCCATAATACTGTTCAGGCAGCGTACAGAGAAAGTAAACGAGCCTGAAACTTGCGATCCACTAGGTTTCTGGAAGGTAAATTTTTATATTTCATTGTGATTATTTTTAAATAAATTTAAAATTCAAAGATCATGAACCCATTTAAGGAAGTGGTGGAAAAAATATCTTTGCGTAAAGCAGGACAAATCATATCCGATCGTCGTATCCGTCTCAAGGCACACGTCGTCGATCAACTAATGTTCTTAAATAAAAATTATGAAATTTTTAAGGTATAATATTAGATATACTGTCAATACTGTCATCTCTTCCAAGTGAACGGTCGTGTTTTTTTCTTGCGCTCTCGTTTTTGTGTTATAACTTTGAATTGAAACCACCGGGGTTTTTCTTAAACTTCTACTTTGCGTTCTATATAGTTCCCGTTCACTTCGCGTATGCATGCACCTATATTGATTTATTTATAATCATTTTTTTGTCATTAATTAATCGTGCTTCCAGTGCACAGTGGATCCGCTTGTATGGAAGAGCGGCCAAAAATACTAATAATGGCCATAGCTTATTGATTTGCTTAAATAAAAATAATTTGAAAATGTTTTAAAATATTAAAAAAAAATGTTTTGCCCTTGCCCTTGTTTTGCAAAAATGTAATATTTTTTAACTTTGAATGAATCGTCGGGAAATTTTTTGTCGATTAAGTTTACATCGTTTTTGCGACTATGACTTTTTTGATTTTTGCAACGCTATTTGTTCGAGAGGCGCAGCGCAGCGCAGTATTTTTGATATTTTTACTAGTAAACACACAAGTTTCTGCAGCTGACTTGAACACTTTTATTAAGTAAAAACTCTGATTAATGCAATAAACATAATATGTATGGGGGAATCGGGGGGGGGGGGAACACAACTAAAACTTTAGGTAAACATAAAAAATACGTTCACAAAATACACAAAAAATATTAAATCGATTTTGTTAATTTCACTAAAAAATTTGTTGGATTTATTTAATTCTTGATATATACATTTAAAGTAAATACCTTCAAATTCAAAATGCATTTTGAATAATGAAAATCGGATCACTATATCAAACGTATGACCACTTTGAAACGCAATTTTGTTTTGTAAAAATTCTTGCTAAGTACACCTGCGCTGCAAAAATTTACACATGATTAAGCTTTGCATTCTATTTTTAGAAAGTCCCTTTAGATTTCGAGACAAAACCGGTTTGCCATCAAGAAGTTTGAACATTTTAGAGACAATTTGCTTGAAATTTTTTTCTAGTCGTTGTTATCCCTTTTTATACCATGTATCAAAGGTACAAAGGTATTATAGTTTTGTGCGAGTGCGATTTTCTGTAACAGGCAGAAGGAGGCGTGGCAGACCCCCAAAAGTTACCTAAATATTGGTCAGGACCACTAAAGGAGTCGATATAGCCATGTCCGTCTGTCCGTCCGTCCGTCCGTCTGTCCGTCTGTCCGTCTGTCCGTCTGTCTGTATGAACGCCTAGATCTCAGAGACTATAAGAGCTAGAGACATCAAACTTGGGATTTAGACTTCTTATATCTGCACGCAGATCAAGTTTGATTTAAATTTTTGCTGCTCCCCTTTTTGGTGGAGCTATTTGAAAAAAACGTATAGCTCCTAAATTTATAAAGTTATGTAAACCATATAAAAAAGCAGAATGTATTTGATCAAAATACACAGATTGTCCAAATTTCATTGCGATTGTGCGGAGATATAGGCTTTTTACTTTATACACATTACGTGTACAAGAGGCAGCCTAGGCAGAGGGCTCCAAATAAATCAAAACGTTCATTAAACATTAAACATAATTGTTCACATTATTATGAAAATAAGATTGCTATTTTTGAATTGGTTGGTGGTGCAGCTGGCTAAGCTGAACTTTTTTTGAAATGTTAGTTGTCACGGGTTCGAATCCCGTCGGCGACGAGTGAAAACTTTTTTATTTTTAGCAAATATATATATTTTTTTTAAATTAAAATAATTACATTATTTAATACTAAGAAATAAAAAAATGCAAGCAACAATCTATACTTAATGTTTTGAAAATGAAAAAATTCCTTATGCCTGCGGTTGATTTGAACCCAGGCCAATTGCTTACAAAAATGTATATGCGGCTTTACCCACTGAGCTATCGACTTTGCTCTTGAATGGGAAGACATTTGCATTATATGTAAATTTGTCTCAGTTTTTTATTCTTATTCTCTTTCTTTTATATAATTTTGGGACGCGCTTTGAATTGGTACATGGTATTCTACTGTCGGGACACCCGACTGTATGTCCATCTTGTTTGATATTTGCCTCTGGCGGAACCACTGTGCAGTGTTTGCTTTTTTTGTCCCCTTTTTCATTCTTCTTTGTGTCTCTCCCGTTTAGACGTTGTTGCGCCGTCGCGACAGCTAAACGTCTCTTGCGTACTTGCTCGCTTACTCCCATGCTCTCCCGCTCTCTTGCGCTCTTACTCTCTCCGTGCAGCTGCACTATTTCATATCTGTCGCCCGCTCTTCCTATTAACCAAGTACAGTGGTAAGTCATTATAATGTATTCCGATATTGTCTGTTTTTCTAAAACATGTAAAAAGGCTGTTTTGTCAACTGATCTTACCATCGGCTGCTGGGTGTGTTACAACATTTTGCATGCTAAGTGCATTGGGGTTGCCGGCCGGACTGTCGATGACGTGAGAAAAATCATAGGCTTGCGCTATTTGTGCGATGCCTTTCGTGACGTTGAAAGGGAAATGAAGTCTTTCATGCAGCAAACCAAGGGCAGTTTTAAGGAGTTGTTATCGTGTTTTAATAAATCTCATAACATCTTCTTAGCGCTTGATAAACAATTGAATAGCCTTACGATATTGAATGAGTCTCCAAGGCGCAAAAAAACTGCAACGGCGGGCTCTCAACAGCAGCCGCCTACGACACAGCCCTTGATCTCAGAATTAAATCCCAGAATTCTGAGATCAAGTGTTAGGAAAGAGTCGGTATCTGAAAGTGCTGGGGGACTGCTCATTCCCCCGTTAATTTCCTTATCGTCCCCTATGGGACCGCAAGCTCCGACCCCCCATAGCCCCATAAATATATCCCCTCCCAGGGATTACCGGCCGACAATTGCCTGGCAGGCACTCACCTTGTCTTGCTACAAGCCCTCATTGCTGTCCCACCTACGAAACAGATATTTGTTTCGCGGCTCTCCCCTGGTCAAACATCTGAAGATGTGATTGCCTTTATACGAGGCAAAGTCAGAGCCGATTATTTGAAATTAAAGGTGGAAAAGTTCCTATCTTTATTCAAAGATTAAGTAACAGAGTTTTGGATGCACCGCGTCGGAGCTTAGGAACGCCGTCTCTTCGGTCGTCTGGGGCCTCTCGCGTCTAGATGGTCCTCGTCTCGCCGCTAGCGGATCGCTCGGGACTCGAAAGTCGTCAGAGAGATAGGTGGACTCGAAAGTCTTCAGATAGAGAGAGGCGGACTCGCAAGTCTTCGTTAGCGGACTCGAAAGTATTCAGAGAGAGAGAGAGTCGGACTCTGAAGTCGGCAGTTGCGGACTCGAAAGTCGTTAGAGAGAGACGCGGCGGACTCGAAAGTCTGCAAAGAGCGAGAGAGAGAGATGGACTCGGAAGTTGGCAGAGAGAGACGCGGAGGACTCGAAAGTCTTCAGAGGGCGAGAGAAAGATGGACTCGGAAGTCTTCAGTTCGCGGACTCGAAAGTCTTCAGAGAGGCGGACTCGGAAGTCTTCAGTTTGCGGACTCGAAAGTCGACGACGGAGTGCGGCACACTTTCGTCAGAGCAGGAGCAGCCTCGTTCATTGATTTGACACTGGTGAGCACCGCGATTTCCCAGTATGCCAGATGGGGACGCCTACACGGGAGCGACCACGAGGCTATCCTCTGTTCAGTAGGTGAGCCTGCGGGAGACACACGATTCTGCTTCCGACCAAGACGTACCGACCGGACACATTGTGCACGCAGACTTTTGCCAGCGCGCTGGAGGGCATGACAGCCGAAGCGGCCGGTTGAACCAGCGAAACGGCCGACCGAATGGCGGATGGGAGGGACGTGTCTTAAGCACCAGAGGCCAGTCTTCTGATGGAGCGACGCGATACCCAACTTCCGGTCTGCGTGCCTGCGTGCCGGCGAAAGCTCACCCGTGTGCGCGGCACTATGCGAGTTGCCGAGCACAACGACGTCTACAAAGTGGCGAGGAAAGCCGTCAAAACGGCCATAAGGGATGCTAAGCGAGAATGTTTTCTGCGGCTCTGCGACGAGGCGGAAAATGATCCCTGGGGAGGTGTCTACTGGATGGTGGTCAAGGGACTGAAAGCGGGCAGTTCAACTCCTTCGGACTTGGTAGACCTGGACGGCATTGTGCAGGCGCTGTTTCCGAGAGGAGAGCCGGTGACCATGCATCTGAATGTAGAGCGCCAACCCAGCGAAGCCTGCGTGATCTCGGAGGAGGAGGTGATCAGGACGTGAAAAATAGTTCGCCCCAAGAAGGCGCCAGGCCCGGACGCAATGCCCAATAGGGCCCTGAAGCTGGCTGTTGCACTCCACCCGAAGGAGTACGCATCGCTTTACTTCAAGTGATTAGCGGAGGGGATCTTTCCCGAGAGATGCAAGCGGCAGAAGCTGCTGCTGCTCGCCAAGCCGGGCCATCGTCTTACAGACCGATCTGCCTCACCGAGACCACTGGCAAGGTGTTTCAGAAGCTGATCGCAGCGAGGCTGAACGCAGCTATCGAGGAGGCCGAGTGCCTCTCTCCAAGCCAATTCGGCATCAGGAAGGGGAGGTCGACGCTGGATGCAGTGGAGACAGTGAAGGAGATAACAGGGAAGGTGATTGAGGGCTCGAGGAGGAAAGGCGGCCCCAAGAGCTACTGTCTAGTGGTCACCCAAGACATAAGGGACGCCCTCAACACCGCGAACTATAACCGCACGCTGGAGGCTCTTGCAGCCCTGAGCATCCCTGGCTACCTGCTGGAGATAGTGAGGAGCTATTTTAAATAAAAAAAAAACATACCTCCATCTCGCCAACCACCTTCTCCAACCTAGCATTCCCTCGCCTGACTCCAGCGCAGTTCCCCGGTAGCGGGGCCGCGCCGGCTGAAGGCCGCCCTCTTTGACTACCATTTCTTCGTGGCCAGTATGCACTCGGAAACCCCGGGCACGGGGCCGAGGCATCCTGGCGGCCTCTAGTAGAACGGCGGGGAGGTGTGGTGTCCTGGTTCAGGAACAGCTCCGAACCGCCGGCACCAAAACGTGCGTTTTTCCCTTACGATCCCTCAACTTTTGTTTGATAATGAATAAAGACAATTAAGAGAATGTAAACATGAAGAAAATGTAAAAATAAAGGAAGAAACTGTAAAATTAATGTAAATTAATTCGAATGCGCGCGCGCGCCATGTAAGGGCCACACTAGCAGCTAGGGGCATACTAAGGCGACGAAGAAGAGGAAGAAGGCGATCACGGCGGGCACACAATTCGGCCCGCCGAATTCTCTCTGAAAACTTTCGAGTCCGTCTCTCTCTCTCTGAAAACTTTCGAGTCCGCCTCTCTCTGAGGACTTTCGAGTCCGCCTTTCTCTCTGGCGACTTTCGAGTCCGCAACCGCCGATTCCCGAGTCCGCCACTAAAGACTTTCGACTCTACTTTCGAGTCCCGGGCAAGCCGCTAGCAGAGACGACGGAGGGGACGGCGTTCCCGAGCTCGGACGCAGCGCATCTCAAACTCTGTTACCTAATCACTGAATAAAGATCTGAACCTACTTAAGTTAACAGAATTCTCTTCACTGTTCTCATTGGGAAACGGGCAACTTCTCTTACAGCTACCACTCGGACTAAATTTACTGAGCGGACTCTGAATGTTGGTGCGCGGAGAGCAGAGGCAGCTCTGAGCGTGACGCAGAGGGCCTCCTGGCATGAAGAACTGTAAAGATCCCTCGAAGGTACCGAACCATGTTCCATTATTAAATACTCAGATGGGTGTTTTGGTGTTTCATATGATTATTTATTGAATTTATATTAATGTTCAATTGGTTATAATGCTGAGCTAAACAGCCGTTGTTGCCGCTCAAAGCTCGTCAATCGTTCTTATTTTATAAATTTACTTAAGGGCTAAAGAAAGCTAAGTCTGATAGCGGGAAGGCGGCTATGTATTCTTAAGTAAATATCTGTGCTCGCTTAGTCTGGAGCGCGGAGGTATATAGTCCGCTCGTGGTGAATTTATGCTGACACCTGCACTTTATGCGTGCGGTGCAAATGCGCAGCGAGGGATTCATATTTCAGCTGAGGTTTATAACCGAGGCCTTGGGTTGTATAATCGTACTCTTAGTACAGTGGGTTGTCTTTGCATATGTCTTATATATTTATATGTGTGCATATTCAATCTCCCTCCTTTTGAAAAATTACGTAATATAATGAAGTTATTTTCTAGTATAAAATTAGGAATTTTTAAAGATATTATTTATATATATATATTTTTTTTTTTGTGTTTTAATAGAATTTTTCAATTTTTTATCGTGTTTGTTTTGTTTTCCGTTTTTTTTTTATTTTTTTTATTATTATGTAGTAGTTTATACTTATATATGGTTATAACCTTTCCATAACCTTTCTCTCTTCCAAGTGAACGGTCGTGTTTTTTTCTTGCGCTCTCGTTTTGTGTAATTAATTTGCGTAAAAACCATCGGGGCCTACTTAAACTTCTACATTGTGATCTGTATAGTTACAGGGTTTGATATTGCTATATTTGGACAGCCCGTGGTCTGACAGTTGTGCAAACTTGACATTTGTACTTAATCTAAAAACTTGGGAAATTTACCATGCATCGCTACAAAGTGAAACAAAAAATATAAAGCGTGGAATTTTACTACAAAAGTTTGCGTTCAATCACAAATGTGAAATTTTTATTGAAATGTAAAGTATAGACATGGGAATTATGTATGGAACAACACATCGTCCAAATGGCCGCCTCGACTTTTCTGGCAGACTCTAATCCTTTTCTCGAAATTTTTAATCTCTTTTCTGCACATTTGCGGATCTATCTCGGCAATCGCGTCGCGTATGTTCCGTTTTAAGACCGCAATCGATTCGGGATGTGCAGAAAAGTGATTAAAAATTTCGTTATTCAAATTTGTTTTTAATTTTTTTTTTTGACTCGAAATCAGTGGAGAGCGATGTGATAAACAATATTTTTGTTTTGTTATCTGGTGCAAAAATATATAATGATGACAGCTTTCCCAAACGTGAACAGGCTACGTATAACTGTCCATGCGAAAAACATTGATATTCCAGATTTATCCCGCAGACTTTCAACAATTGGCCTTGCGATTTATTGATTGTCATCGCAATTGCCAATCGAATTGGGAACTGAATCCTCTTGAACTGGAATGGAATGGAATAATCTGAATTCGTGGAATAAGAACTTCCTCTCCTTTAAATTTTCCCTTGATGATCGTCGCTTGAATCACGTTGTTCAGTAGTTTTTTAACGGACAACCGCCTACCGTTGCATAATCTCGGATGATTTAGATTCCGCAGCATTATAATAACTGATCTGACCTTCAGTTGAAAATTATGCGGTGGAGTTCCTGGCACATCCAGTGAGTTCAAAAATTCTGTCGGATGGTTGCTCGCTTCATCTGAAGGAATTTATGATCGTTGTTTTGTGGTGGTAACGAAGCGCCCGCTCGGTGGTGAATTTGCCCTTGAATCTGAATATTGGGATGCAATTTTGAAAAAATGGTTGTTGTTCATTTTGAAAATAGAGAGACGCCATTACCTTATAACTTGGATTGTAGCCTGGTTGATGAACAACCTCGGCTCCAAATGACGTCATTTGAAAGTATCCGTTATATTTTTGTGCAAGCTTTAGGAAACTGTTTGATAGTCTGAATTTCCACATAGTAGCGAAGACAATGGCTGTGGTGGATGAGCCAAAACGAGCAATTTAATTTTACCACCTGCACAGCATAAGCCGGGTGTTTCCAATCGAAACTTCAGTGCATTGCAATGCTGACATACCACAAACAATGAACCAATAACAACGCAGCTATGGGGTTTGTAGGGTGTTTCAGAATTGTATGTGAATGCAGCGCGATTCAAGTTTTCATTTGCGGTTCGTTCGCGCCGAGGTATTTAAATCTGCACTTTCCTCTTGCGTCCGACTATTACGGAAATTCGGACTATTTATTGCATTGCGCGAATGCCGTCCAAGCCTTGATCGTCTAACAGCTGTCATTATTTTGCTGACTGTAGGTATAGAACATATAAATAATACGTATAACCGTCACTCCGAAGTGACAAAATTACTTATCTGTTTGAGATGGACAATTAGTTACTCCAAGTCTGATGCGCTATTTTATTTTATGAAATATACTGTCTTGCAATGCTCAACTTTAAAATTCGACTTAAATTAAAAATATATGTTCACTATATTTTTAATAACACCACATCGCCTACTATTGGACAGTAACAGTTTTACATACAACTGTGTACAACTCTTGAACCACTAGCGACTTTTCCAGAAGGTTTTACCAAATACCAAAAATGCTATGGCCTCCTTCTGTCAATTACAAATAACTGGAAAAAAATTTGAACCAAATCGGCCCAGCCGTTCTATTGTAATGCGTTTCCGTACACTTTTTGTCTCCATTTTTATATATATAGATTATTGTTATGTTATCTCTAGCTCCTATTTGTTCTACCTTATAGGGAGCTGTATATTTAAAATCTAGCTTATGCCCTGTTTAATTTTTCAATAAAACCTGATCTCCTATTTTTAAGTCAACGTCTAAACTAGTTTTGTCATATTTAACTTTCTGGTTTAACTTATTGGATTCTAGCATTATTCTAGCTCTCTTAAATGCCTGTTTTAATCTAAACTTTGATTCCTTAGCATAGTCTTCTATATTATAAAGGGGTTTAATGGTATCTATGCTATTAAAATGTTTAGGTAAATTTGAAATTTTACCAAAAACTAGCTCATATGTACAATAGTCATGTGCCATTGAGGGGGTTGTGTTAAAACAATAAACGAAGTATCGTAGCCATACATCCCAATCTGTTTTGTCTACTGAGATGTAGGAACGGATGAACTCATTAAATGTTCTCTGGCTTCACTTCACGGTACCTACAGTCTGGTGGTGGTGTGCAGTTGAAGTTATGTTTTTAATATTTAAATATTTACATAGATCTTCAATAACTGAATTTTTATATTCTGTTCCCATGTCCGTAATAAACGTCTTTTTTGGACCGTACTTTAGAATAAAATCTTCAAATATAGCTTTAGCTACTGGATTTGCACTTTTATTAGGTATTGCT
The DNA here is from genome assembly GCA_035045905.1 of Drosophila anomelani. Classification (NCBI taxonomy): domain Eukaryota; kingdom Metazoa; phylum Arthropoda; class Insecta; order Diptera; family Drosophilidae; genus Drosophila; species Drosophila anomelani. The sequence goes on from JAWNOO010000052.1 coordinate 81,705, forward strand.
ATAGCTACTAAGTATTTGGTCAAATCGCAGATGAGTGTTACTGCGTACTCGTGGGGGTCTTTGTGTGTTTAGTCGTTTTCGACTTTTGGCATTTTGAACATTCTTTATGTACTTTTTTATGTCTTTGGAAATATTTTTCCAGTAATAGTATCTCTGGACCTTGGCCAAGGTTTTTGTAATGCCTGTATGACCACCTTGAATAGGATCATCATGGAACGTAAACAGTATAGCTTCTTTTTCTTTATCAATATTTGATAATAGGGTCTCCGGCTTGAGTAGCGCTACTCTTAAAGATTGTAATATTTTATTGCCCATAATTTTAAAAGATTCTATTGAGATTGTATCAAAAATCTTTTCGCTCGGTGCCACTTTGAATTGGCTGATATTGAGTATACCGGCTTCCTTTTCAAGCCTTTGGAAGAACTGACCTAAGTCAAGGGTTCCATTGGTGTACATATCGCTAACGTCAATTCTTGCTATAACCTTTTTTCCTTGTTTTAGAAAACATAGAGAATCTGTTATTCGCAAGGTCACTACCATTCGTACCTCGTCATTTACAATGACTTCGTATACGTTGGGCTTAGAAGCATTAGTAAGACTTTGCGTGTGCAAATCTACTTTTTCTTTTTCATTTCCTGCGCAGGAACTTTTCTATTTACTTTGATTTCTTGTAGTGACTTTTAGTATATTTCCAGTGATTTCTTTTAGTTGCTCAATGGTTATTCGTGATAACGCATCGGCTACGAAATTGTCCTTGCTCTTTAGATACTCTACCGTAAAATTATATTCCTCTAATTCAAGTCTCATGCGTGTTAGTTTGGAACTAGGATTTATCATTGAAAATAAATAGGTAAGTGCTCTGTGGTCTGTTTTGACAGTGAAGTGTCTACCATAAATATATGGTCTGAAATGAGTTATTGCCCAATGAATAGCTGCTAATTCTTGTTCTGTAGTGCTTTTGTTGCTTTTTTCTTTTGTGAAGGATCTGCATTTTTATTTTGAGTTAGGACTGCTCCACGAGCGTATTTGCTAGCATCTGTGATTATGCTAAATTCTTTGCTGAAATCTGGATATTGCAACAAGGTAGGATTTATTAATGCTGATTTAAGATGTTCGAATGCGTTTTGACATTCGGTTGCCATAATCGTGTTATGTGACTGGAGTATTATTCAAATCTCGATCCTCTTCTTTGGGTTTAAGTTCAAGTTCAAGTTCTTCAGGTTCTGTGATTATGCTAAATTCTTTGCTAAAATCTGGGTATTGCAACAAGGTAGGATTTATTAATGCTGATTTAAGATGTTCGAATGCGTTTTGACATTCGGTTGCCATAATCGTGTTATGTGACTGGAGTATTCAGTGAAGTTTTTTATAAAACGTCTATAATAATTGCAGAATGCATCGAATCTTCCAGCGCTGTCCGCATCATGTGGGACTGGTTAATTTTGAACGATGTCGTATTTTTTGTCGTCAGGCAAGATTCCTTTATCTGTGCATTTATGTCCTAAGAAAGTAACTTCATGCATGAAAAATGAACATTTTTCAGGATGTAACTTTAGGTTGTGCAACCTACGACTATTAAGTCATCCATATAAAGAAATGCTTGCGAAGGCTCTAGTCCCGAGAAAGATATAGTCATCATTCTCTGAAAAGAGTTTTGGCGCTATTTTTACACCAAGTGGTAATCGCGTGAAACGATACGAACCATTATTTGTTGAAAAAGATGTTAATCCCGTGAACTTTTTTCGAGTTCAATTTGGTGAAAACCTGACATTAAGTTTAGGCATGGGAAATATTTTGCTCTACCTAGTTGATCTAAAATATCATCAATTCTAGGGAGTTTTTTATTAATTTGACGATAGTCAACTACTAATCGCCATTATTTATTTATATATTATATTATATTTTATTTCAGAATTCGGGAGTGCCTTTTTTGGCACTAACAAAAGTGGGCTATTATAAGGTGATACAGAGGGTTCCACTATTCTATCATTTATGAGTTTTGGAACTTGTTTTTGGATTTCGTCTTGCTGATTATGAGGATTTCTATAATATTGTATGTATACGGGTTCATCATCCGTCAATTTCAGTTTTTGTTTATAGAAGTTATTGGTAGTGATCGATTCGGTTTTTAGTCTGAATACACCACTATAATGGGCACATAATGTTGCAAGTTGTTCATTGAATTGAGGCGGGAAATTTTTTGCAAGTTGGGATAATACAGTTTTTTTTCTGTTGTCTAAGTCTGTTTGTACTACTTCGTAGTTTGAAAGTGATTCGTGATAAATGTTTTTTATATTAACTACTTGATCTGAATTTGTGGTATTTAACAATCTTATGGATGCATTTTGAACTGTATAGAACGATATAGATACCATGCTGAATTTCTTGATTCGGAATTAATACACTGTCTTCTTAAGAATTTATTTTAATTTTTCGGACGACTTGAGATCTGGCTGGCAGAATACGAGAGTTGTTGCCAGAACTGTATGCTATTGGAACATAAATCGGATATTTGAGGTTATTTGGTCTAATTATAAGCCAGTCCTCAGACGGCTTGAAGTCTAATTGACAGTTGTATCTTTTTATAAAATCGATTCCTAGTATTCCATCACATGGAATAGCAAATTGCAAATTTACTATATGGAAGTCATGTGGAATTTCATGGGAATTTCGATAAAAGTTAAGCCTTTTCATTTAGTGACTTCCTGGCTTAAACCCTGTATGTTAATGATATGACTATCTTGAATGTCTTGAAAATTATCGGAATTTTCCTTTAATATGGATATTTCCGCGCTTGTATCTAGTAGAAAAGTTGATTCCCTTCCTTGTGCTACGTTTATGAAAATTACAAATGTGTTTAGACTGAGATTGATTGTATGAATTTTATTAAAAAAGGCATTTGGGAGTTTTCCGAATTTGTCTGGGCTACTCTCACATTGTTGTTATGGTAATTATTATTATTATTGGAATTGCCGTTTTTGTTTCCCCCACGGCTATTTCCGCCGCGGTTGTTTCCATTACGGTTGTTATTCCTATAATAATTATTATTTTGGTTATTATTATTATTTCGGTTATAACCATTGTTTTGGTTATATCCCTTGTTCCTCTATATTGTTTTTTTACCGCGATAATTATTTTTATAATTCTTACCACTATAATTGTTTCCTTCCTGGGTATACAATACGGCCTTGGCATTGCCTGTCATTTCAGTTCTACATTGTATGTACTTGGTGACAGCTTCGTTCATTGTTGAGAAGTTGCCTGCTTCCAAAATTGTTTTGAGACAGCCATGCTCACAATTTTTAGTCATTGTAGAAATGGCTTCCTTTGTACTGAATTTATCAGCATGTTCAGGTGATAACCCTTCATCAATGTATGAAGCTTCAAGTAGCTTCCGAATCAATTTCATTGTAAATAGCTAGTTTAGCCTTAACTATATTGGACGTTTCACCGACAATAGTGGCGTTAAGATTTGTCCATTAAATTCGGGAATGACATTGGATATGTCCTTAATGTAGGCTCGCTGTAAGGCTGGGTTTGCCATCATGCATATCATTGTGTACAGCGAGCTTAGTAGAGTGTCTGGGGAAGATAGCGAATCTGATTTTTTTTCATTCTTTTCCTCTGCTGCTGGTATTATTAATATTGCAGGAATGGTGAAATTATTCAAATCTCGATCCTCTTCTTTGGGCTTAAGTTCAAGTTCAAGTTCTTCAGGTTCGTAATCTATCCCTTCTGATTTTTTTAGTTATACCTCCTCGTCACCGGCCGGTTCTATTGATTCCGGCTCGTCGTCGCTTACAACTGATATCGAGGTGTTAAGGATACTAGGGACATATATATCCAGGTCAAATTTTTGCTTAATCGAGATTAGATTACCCTAGACCAATGATCGTTAGTTAATTTTTCTCGTTGGTCGTATTAGTACTCGTGCGTCATTAAAGCACTTTACTAATATACATGCGTGCCTTTTAACTGTATTTTCCTGGATTTGACGGGTCTGCGTCAGTGATTTATATGACTTCTCAAATTCGATTATTATTTTCTTTAATTCGTCATATAGTTCCTTCCAATCCTTCCTACTAATTTTAACCATTACAGTAAGAATACAATACGAATATATGTTTCTGTATTGTTTAATTTTTTTTTTTAATTTTATTTTAAGGAACAACTACTCATCTACATCTATCCTTATATCCTTAAACCATTCCTTGGTTGTTCCTTACTTATTCTGGCGTTATAATTTGTTATACGCGTAAAAAATCCATATACGAACTCACCTCGGTCCTCCATCGTAAGTTCTTTACCATTGTAATCAATTTTTCTTTAAGGATCTCCCATGTCCAGCCCGTCTCACCAGTATCTATGACCCTCTTGATTGATAGTAAAATCCCTATTATCGAAGCCCTTACTGCCCTTTCTCTAGCAGTTTCTACAGCGCTAGGTGTTGTCGTAGCTACTTGCCTATTCTCGTTCATCATAATACTTCTTATTATCCTAATTCTGAAAATATATTTATCGCTTATTTTGCGTTATTTAGGGTATAGGATAGGATTAATCGTTAAAATATATATATATGTACTATATTTTTATACCCTAGCAGGGTATATTAGTTTCAGTCAAAAGTTTGCAACGCAGTGAAGGAAGCATCTCCGACCATATAAAGTATATATATTTTAGATCAGGATCAACAGCCGAGTCGATCTGGCCATGTCCGTATGTCCGTCTGTCCGTTTCTACGCAAACTAGTCCCTCAGTTTTAAAGCTATCTGAATGAAACTTTGCAGTTAGGCTTCTATATACTCTCACTCGTACATATGTCGGAACGGGCCGGATCGGATGACTATATCATATAACTGCCAGAGGAACGATCCGAAAAATTTTCAAAAAACAATTATAACTTTGTCAGTTTTCAATCAATTTTCACCAAATTTGATATTTGCCCATTTAGTATTATTTCCGAATTTCGGTTTTAATTTCATGAAAATCGGCTGACTATATCCTATAGCTTCCATAGAAACAATCAGGAAAATTATAACTTTGTCAGTTTTCAACCAATTTTCACCAAATTTGATATTTGCCCATTTAGTATTATTTCCGAATTTCGGTTTTAATTTCATGAAAATCGGCTGACTATATCCTATAGCTTCCATAGGAACAATCAGGAAAATAAAAGAAAAAACCATAACTTTGCCAGTTTTCAACATATTTTCACCAAATTTGATATTTATCCATATTTTATTATTCCTGAATTTTGGTTTTAATTTCATGAAAATCGGCTGACTATATCCTATAGCTTCTATAGGAACAATCAGGAAAATAAAAGAAAAATTCATAACTTTGTCAGTTTTCAACATATTTTCACCAAATTTGATATTTAGCCATATTTTAGTATTTCTGAATTTTGATTTTAATTTCATGAAAATCGGCTGACTATATCCTATAGCTCCATAGGAACAATCAGGAAAATAAAAAAACCATAGCTTAGCCGTGTTTCAAACCATTGCCATCAAATTTGATATTTAGCCATATTTTAGTATTTCTGAATTTTGATTTTAATTTCATGAAAATCGGCTGACTATATCCTAAGCTCCATAGGAACAATCAGGAAAATAAAAAAACCATAGCTTAGCCGTGTTTCAAACCATTCCATCAAATTTGAGATTTGGCAACAAATTATTATTTCAGAATTTCGTTTTTAATTTTTTGTTTAAACTCTGCTAGGGTATACAAACTTCGGTGAGCCGAAGTTAGCTTCCTTTCTTGTTTTTATTAATATATCATTATATGGATATACATTTTTATTTCAGTTTGTAATATAATTTTGTGTTTTTTTTTTGCTGTTTTAGAAGATTTTTTTGTAATTATTGTTGGCCCTTTTTTTTAAATTTTATCCAGATCGTTTGCCTGGCTTCTAGTTTTGGCTCTCTTTGATATGCATTTGTTGTGATATGTATCTGTTAGCCTTGTACAAAATGCATGCGTTCATGATAAAGACAATAATTGCTAACAACATGTTCGTTATCTCCATGTTTAAAGATTTGTTTTCGATTTTGTTAATTACATTGGCGGTGGAGTCCACCTCTTTAACATCGACTAAGCCCATTTTGGGCGTCTTTCCGCTAACGTTAATTGTGTGATTTACTTTATACTTAATTTGCATTTAGTTTGGCTCATGTACTAAGGGAAACAATTTTTTTTCTCTCGCCTTTTTGGCCCAAGATTTTTAATACAAATTTTTTTTTTTATATAAAAATGTTTTGTTTTCTTAACATTTGGAAACGTGCCTAGTTTTTTGCATGGTTTTCAGGCCACGCGCTAATCGGGCAACTTTGATGTCGCTCAATTTTACAATACATTTTTTATAAGGTAAATGCACAGTGCAATGCATAAAAAAAATAATGCAACGCAGTGCATGGTTAAAAAAAATATATATAAAGCTCTTGAAAGCGTTGTCGGTCCTTTTCCGTGGTCTTGCTGGGATAGCAAGACGTGGCCGGTGCTGGCTGCGCAGGCTGTTGTTTTCCTCTTTTGATGTTCGCTGCGTCAGCTGGTCGCTGACTTCCTGGCTACGCTGACGCTCCCTCGTTGGCATAAGCTGCAGTTCCCTTAGGCCTATGGGCTCAGGCGGTACCGGTGCCGGTCATCGCACAAGTTTTTGGTCCGCAGGTTGATTCACAATAGGGGCTGTAAAGTGGTCCTGGACAATCCTTTAGGCATTCCTTCTGTCTTCTGGGAAGCTGTTTTGGTGGTGGAGGAATTAGTTTGTTTCCATTTGTTTGCTTAATAATTCAGTGAGCTGGACCGTTTGGCTTTATTTTTACAAAACTTGATTTAAGGAAATCAAGCTCTTCTTGTAATTTTTGGGCTGTTGCCCAGGGAGGTGGCGGTAGATTTGTAAATAATAGCCACTTAATGTGCGCTATTCTTTTGTTTATCTTGTTTTTTTCACGCCCCCTCTTTTTGCCATGGCTCCATCTCTACTCACTTAGATTTTTGTTCATTTTCCAGTTTGTCTCCCGTTTGCTTCACTTTTTCCATTTTTTTTTAGTTAGAAATCCACTTCCAGTATTCCAGTTAGTTAGTTAGTCTCCAGTCGTCATCTTCACAATTTGACAGGCTTGACAGGCTCCTTTGTCACGGTCGCCCTGTAAAGATCCCTCGAAGGTACCGAACCATGTTCCGTTATTAAATACTCAGATGGGTGTTTTGGTGTTTCATATGATTATTTATTGCATTTTTATTAATGTTCAATTGGTTATAATGCTGCGCTGAGCAGCCGTTGTTGCCGCTCAATGCTCGTCAATCGTTCTTATTTTATAAATTTACTTATGGGCTAAAGAAAGCTAAGTCTGATAGCCGCGCTGCCAACTGCGGCAGCGGAAAGGCGGCTATGTATTCTTAAGTATATAGCTATGCTCGCTTAGTGTGGAGCGCGGAGGTATATGCACATATATGTATATGCGGTGCAAATGCGCAGCGAGGGATTCATATTTCGGCTGAGGTTTTTGACCGAGGCCTTGGGTTGTATAATCGAATGAGACAATGCGTTTAAGTAGATAGGTAGGTAGGTATAAGTCGTGAGGCCCCCTGGGGCCTCCAATTAGAGCTAGGCTCCTTTTTGATCCACTCCCCCGGTTTTCTGTTCGTTGTCGTGCTAGTACCATCCCGATTCAGTGAGGAAGTTTAGGATTGCCGATATCTTCAGCTCTCCTACACTGTCCAGTGACTCCAACTGTCGGGCTCCAAAGTGGCGTAATCTTTTAGTGCCGGGCAGAAACATAGCAGGTGTTCCGGAGTCTCTTGCTCCGTTGTTTGCTTGCAGCTTCTGCAGGTCGTGTTGTGTGGCAATCCCATTTTCATTGCGTGCGATCCAATCGCCCAATGACCTGTTTTTTTTTTTTTTTTTTTTTTGTATTCAGGGTTTTATTACCTACTTGCTATAACATATACGCTTACAAATACGACTATAATATTAAAACAAAAATAAAGAGGGGATAGGGGGAAGAAATTGTGGGAGGGGGGAAGCGGTTACGCGGTATCGCCGCCTGGCATTGCTTCGCGTGCGCAGTACCCCTTACTCCTTACTCCTGCTGCTCCTCCTTCCGTCTACGCTCCAGGTCCCTCAGCTTTTTCATGACCTCCGCCGTGAACGTTGCTGCCGCCTCCCACACTGTCCTGTCGTCCAGCATCCTCGGGACGAGTGTTTCCACGCCGATTTCGCACCCGGCTGCCGCCTCCAGCTCCTGCCGTTCGAGGCCAAACCTGCGGCACTCGAAGAGCACGTGCCGCGCGTCTTCCACAATGCCGGTACCGCACTCTGGGCACCAGTCTTCCGTCTCGTGGCCAAACCGCTTCAGGTACTGGCGGAAGCATCCGTGGCCACTAAGCGCCTGCGTGAGGTAGAAGTCCACCATTCCATGGTCTCGTTCCACCCACCTCGTGATGTCCGGTATGAGGGCATGCGTCCAACGGCCCTTGGACGAGGAGTCCCAGCTGGACTGCCACCTCTCCAGACTTCTCCTCCTGGCCGCTGCCTTACGCTCCGCCTTGGTAGGCTGCTCCGCCCCACTGGTCGTCGGGGCAACGGCTGTCTCCTTCCGCTCCCTTACCAGCTCCGTGAGCGGGACTTGTCCCGCGATGACCAGCACCGCGTCCTCCGAGATTGTCCGGAACGCTGAAGCTATCCGGACGGCGCAAAGCCTGTAGGTCGCCTCCACCCCCCGCATGTAGGTCTTAACCTTAGCGGCTTCGGACCACACCGGCGCGGCGTACAGGATCTGGGAGGTCACCACCGATGATAGCAGCTTCCTCGTCGCCTGCTTGGGCCCTCTCGTGTTAAGGAGCATCCTGGATAGCGCTCCAGCGGTCCCGCTAGCCTTCTTGTGCGCATACTCCAGGTGCTCCTTGAACGACAGGCGCGTGTCGATGAAGACTCCCAGGTACTTAATGGCCCGCTGCGACCGGATTGTGGTCCCTCCGATCCGCACGCTGGCCGTCTCCACCACCTTCCGGCTCGATATCAGGACCGCCTCGGTTTTGTGCGCAGCCAGCTCCAGCCCTGCGATCGCTAGCCACGACTCTACGGCCTGTATGGCCGCATCCGCGCGAGCCTCCGCCGCGGCTAGCTCCTTGGCTACCACCACTATTGCCACGTCATCGGCAAAGCCCACCAGGGTGGTGCTGGAGGGCATCGGCAGCCGTAGGACTCCGTAGGACTACATGGAATTCCAGAGCAGGGGTCCCAGAACGGAGCCCTGCGGGACTCCGGCTGAGACTTTGTGTGCCCTGGAACCCAGACTCGTTTCCAGGAGGAGCACCCTGTTGCTGAAATAGCTGTGCGCTATCTTCCGCAGATATCCCGGGACGTTGAGGTTCCTGAGGGATTCAAGCGTTCTGCCCCAGTCCGCCGAGTTAAACGCATTCCTGATATCCAGGGTGACCACTAGGCAGTACGACTTCGTCCCTCCTCTCCATCTAGTTCCTGCGATGGCCTCCTCGGCAACCTGTACGACCCTCGAGATGGCGTCCAATGTGGACTTCCCCTTCGTGAAGCCATATTGCTCCGGGGAGAGGCCACCAGCTGCTTCTATCGCTCCGCCCAGCCTGGTAGAGATCACCCTTTCGAAGACCTTGCCTATGGTGTCCAGCAGGCAAATTGGTCTGTAGGAGGATGCCTCTCCGGGTGGCTTGCCGGGCTTGGCCAGGAGCAGCAGCCGTTGCTTTTTCCACCTGTCGGGAAACGTCCCCTCCAGGAAGCACCTGTTGAACAAGCTGGCTACTTCCGCCGGCAGCAGCGATAGGGCCAGCTTCGTCGCTCTGTTGGGGATCGCGTCCGGCCCGGGAGCCTTCCTGGGCTGCAGTTTCCTCCCGACTTGGAGGACCTCTGCCTCCGTTACCCAGTGGATGTCACCTGCAACCATATCCGGGGGGTCTGCGATCTGCCGCCCCGTCGGGAACAGGACTCCGACAATCCCCTCCAGGGTTTCCGGGTCAGATGGGGCTTTGCCTCCCGCATTGAGCCTCTTGACCACCAACTTATATGCTCCTCCCCATGGGTCCTCGTCGGCGGCATCGCACAGCTTCAGGAAACACTCCCTTTTGCTGTTGGTGATGGCGATCTTCAGCTCCCTCTTTGCCGCTTTATATCGGTCGCTGCATGCGGGCAGGCGTGAGGTGCCTCTCGCGCGCTGCATCAGCCTTCTGGTGCGGTGTGTGGTGCGACGTAGCTCCGCGATATCCTCGCTCCACCAGTACACCGGCGAGTGGTGTCTCCGGAACGGCTTCCTTTGGAGCATACTCCGACTGCAGGCGCCTTCCACTGCCTCTGCCAGCTTTTCGGCCAGCGCGTTTGCCCCATCGGCCTCGTCTGCCGAGAAGCCCTCAAGGGCGCTTGCAAAGGCCCTTGGACTGAAAGTGTCCTGGCGGAACGCCTTCCTAGGCTGAGGCGGTGTGCTCCTCGAGAGGCCTACGATACCAACCGTGCACTCGATGGCTTCGTGATCGCTGGCGGTATAGGCCTCGCTGACCCTCCATTGTGCTAGGCGGGCCAGCGCGCTACTGGCGAACGTGAGGTCTATAACCGACCCGGCTCCCGCCCTGCTGAAGGTGTGCCGGGATCCCTCGTTCAGCAGTACCATGTCCAAGGAGGCAATGGCCTCCAGCACTGCTCGGCCTCTGGCGTTAGTTCGAGGGGAGCCCCATTCCATCGCCCAGGCATTGAAGTCGCCCCCGACGACCACCTTGCTTCGACCCTGCAGGTCGCTGCACAACTCGTCCAGGATCCTGCCGAAGGACTCGAGCGACAGACTTGGTGCCAGGTAGCAGCTATACAGCCAGATGCCACCCACGTTGGCTCGCACAAAGCCCTCAGCAGCTCTCACTTCGCGCATCTCCGGCGCCTCCGCTCCGCATAGCCACAGGGCCACTCTGCCCGTGCTGTCGGTGGCCCAGCCACGGCCGCTATCAACCCTGTATGGCTCGCTGAGGATTGCCACTTCCGAGCCTAGCTCGCGCACCGTCTGCAGCAGGAGGTCCTGCGCTGCTCTGCAGTGATTCAGATTGAGCTGAATCAACTGCATCTGGGCCTGTGGATCCCGCTACCGCTTTTAGAGGCTGGGCAGTCTCTGCCGCCGGCCTGGTGCCTCGTCTCCCAATGACCTGTGGCGACTGCTGTGTGCCTGCTGATATCCCTCTTGCTGTTGGATAGCAGCTCTTTCGTTCGATTTTTGTCAAAAGTCGGCCAACATTGTCTTGATCTTCTACACTCGGTCTTCCTTGACCATTCCTTGTTGGCTGTCTGCTTGAAATGGTCGTGGATCCTTGTCTGGATTGAGTTTAGGGATATTGGTATTTCTGCGTCAGTGTTAGGCTCTGCGGAGCCTGCTCTCGCTAGTTCATCCGCTTTCTCGTTCCCTGGAATGTCGTTGTGCCCTCGTTACTTGAACCTTATTGTCGTGTGCAAGATTATTAAGTGCTACCTTGCATTCAGCCACAAGCTTTGACGTGGTTTTCGCGGAAGCTAGGGATTTGATAGCCGCTTGGCTGTCCGAGTAGATCCTTATGGTGGTATCGCTGAGTCCTCGTCTTAATGAAAGTTTGGCTGCTTCCCTTATGCCAAATAGTTCAGCCTGGAAGACCGTCGCCGAGTCCGAGAGACTAAAGGTCTCTTCAATCCCCCAGTGCTCGGCTTAAATCCCAGCCCCTACTCATGCTACTACATGCTCCAGTCTTCCCTCGTTGGGTACGAGGTTGTGAAACCATTTCCGAAGTGCATCTCCGTTGTCATGTAGTCCATTCTTTCGTTTGTGTCCATTCTAATGCTCTCAAGTATCCTGCCGTGACCTGTGCCGTGTTCCTTCCAGTAGTAGCTTGCCTTCAGTCTTACTGCAGTTCTATCGGCATTATGTTGAGGATAGCATTTAGAGCAGCCGGGCATGAGCGCATCGCTCCTGTGGCTCCTGCGCATGCTGCTCGTTGTATTCTCGTGAGCTTCGCTATGTTGTAGGCTCTGGTTAGTGCTGGCCACCATACCAGGGCCCCGTATGTCAGAATTGGCCTTACCACCGCTGTGTAGAGCCATATAATAATCTTTGGGTGCAACCCCGAGTTGTTCCCAAACATTTTCCTGCAGGAAAATGTCATTATGCCACTGGTAGCGTCGTCTGCGTAGGCCACTGCTTTTGATGCCTCCCATATTGAGCTCTTCCAATATGGTGTTCATATTTATTAGCCAGAGTAGAGGTGACAGTACTCCGCCCTGAGGTGTGCCTCTCCTCACTGCTCGCGTGAGGTGAGTGCCACTCAGTTCAGCAGTGATCAACCTACTCGTCAGCATAACCTCGATCCACTCTCTGATGCCTTCCTCAATGCCTAACGAGTTGAGGGAGCTCAGGATGAAATCGGCGTTCACGTTGTTAAACGCACCTTCTATGTCTAGGAAGGCGGCCAATGTATATTGTTTATATCCTAGTGCCTTTTCGGCGTAACCCACTACAACATGTAGTGCAGTTTCTGTCGACCTGCCCTTCCGGTATGCGTGCTGTGCATCCGAGAAGCCATATTTCTCTCCATAGTTTCTCTCGGATGTTAACATCCAGGAGTCTCTCCAGTGTCTTCAGGATGATGGAGGTAAGGGTAATCGGCCTGTAATCCTTTGCTAGGATATGACCCCTTCTTCCTGGTTTAGGTATAAAAACGACTTTCGCTTCCCTCCACTGGAGTGGAATATACGCCAGTCTTATGCAAGCCTACAGATGCTGTCTTTGGCTGTCTGTAGCATTGCCGGTATTATGCCGTCTGGGCCCGGGCTTTTGTACCTTTCGAAGGAATCTATTGCCCACCGGATCTTTTCAGTGGTAATGATGTGCTTCGTTGACGTTTCTATCTGTGAGGTTCTTCCCCCTTCGGGTTCCCTGATCTCTTGCAAGTTTTCTGGAAAGTGGGTGTCAACTAGTAACTCCTCCTCTATCGTCGTTGTTGCCGTGCCGTCTGCCCTGTTAATCAGGGTGGGGCTTGTGTGTCCTTTGGCGAGAATCTTGCTTAGCCTCGCCGTATTTTTTACGCCTTCCAGTGACTCGCAGTAGCTCTGCCATGCGTCCTTTCTGGCTCGTCTTCATCTCCTTCTCTGCCTCGAGGATGGTCCAGTCCGCCATATGGATATCCGGGTTCTGAGCCTTCAGAGCAGCGATCACCTTTGCATGGTCAGTCTGCCCCTTGGGTAACCAGATGCGAGCTCTGGGTCTCCTCGGGATCTCCCTGGCGTGGACTAGCGTAATCTTAAGGCCAGCCCAAGCGTTGCTAATCTTAGCCGCGCACTCCGCCAGGAAGCTCCTGGAAAACCCATCGTCGCACCTGATAACCCGGTGCTCCCTGACCACGTCCGAGGAGTCGAAGGAGGGGATGGGGCCGGCCGGCATGCTGACCACTCTGTCAGTTACCATGTCGGCCAACTTGGCCTCGATCACCTCCCACTTTTCCGACAGCAGGCGACCGTCGTCGTGGCTCTCACCCCCTAAGCTGCGGTAAGGCATCTTACGACCTAGGGTTGCCCGGCCCTAGGAAGGCCTGTGTAAACACAGCTGGATTTACCCCTCAGCTGCGAAACTGGAAGTCAGAGGGCACGGGTCGCGTAACACTCCTGACTTAAGGGGAGGCAATTTAAAGACATGTCCAGGTCCGCCCGACTACCATTGGTCAGCGTACTCGGTAGGGGCCCGACTAGGCCCAAACCGAGGACCTGCTTCCAGCCGCCCTCGCTTGGAGAGTATAGTCGCACTACCGATGGTGCACACAGTTACGGCAGATGGCACAGCCATCCGTTGATCCCCCCTGTGTACCCTATCGGCTGACGGCCATGCGTTTAAGTACTCTTAGGACAGTGGGTTGTCTATGCATTTATATGTCTATATTTATATGTGTGCATATTACAGAACATGGAATAGCGAATTGTAAATTTACGATATGGAAATCGTGTGGAATTATGTACTTAGAAGTTTGAATTTCAATAGAAGTTAAACTTTTGGTTTGGTAACTTCCTAATTTATACCCTATATGCTTATAATGTGATTATCTTGAATGTTTTGAAAATTATCGGAATTTTCCTTCAATATGGATATTTCCGCACCTGTATCTAGTAGAAAAATTAATTCCTTTCCTGTTGCTACGTTCATGATGGTGACAAATGTGTTTGGACTAAATTTTATTGTGTGGAGGTTGATGTTGTTTACTGTCTTGTATCTTAAGGCGTTTGGGAGTTTCCCGAATTTGTTTGGGCTACCCTAACGTTGTTATTGGGGTTGTTGCTGTTATTGCCATTACCGTTGTTGTTTTCCCCACGGATATTTCCGCCGCGGTTGTTTTCACTACGGTTGTTGTTTCTATAATAATTGTTATTTTGATTATTATTATTACGATTGTAGCCCTTGTTTTGGTTATATCCGTTGTTCTAGTAATATCCGGTATTGTTATAATTACCTCGATCATTACCTCTACCGCGATTGTTTTTGTAATTATTACCGCGATAATTTTGTCCTCTTTGGGTGTACAATATGGAATTGGCATTGCCTGTCATTTCAGTACTACATTGAATGTACTTGGTGACGGCTTCGGCTTAGGATATAATGGTCGCAAAATTACCTGCTTCCAATATTGTTGTAAGGCGGCCATGCTCTCAATTTTTAACCATTATGGTGATGGCTTCCTTTGTGCTGAATTTCTCAGCTTGTTCGGCCGATAAGCCTTCATCAATATACGAAGCTTCTAGGAGCTTTCGTAGGTTGTCAATTTCTGTAGTGCATTTTTCTGCAGTTGCTTAAATCCTGATCATCTAATTTGGGTTCAGTTTCAAACTCTTCCGGATCTACCTCGAAATCTGCCTCTTCTGATTCTTTTAACTCTACTTCTTCGTCACCAGCTGTAGATTCCGGTTCATCATCAGTTGCAACTCATAGCGAGGTGTTGAGGATAGTAGGGAAAGATATATCAACATTAAATTTTTGCTTAATCGAGATAAAATTTGCTCGAAGTTTGGTTACTTAAGACCAATGATCTTTGTTTAGCCTTTCAAGTTGGTCATGTATCAGTACACGTGTATCGTTAAAACACTAAGATACCTGCATGTTTCTTGACTGTGTTTTCTTGGATTTGCCTGTTCTGGGTGAGAGCCTTATATGACTTGTCAATTTCGACTTTTATTTTATTTAACTCATTATATATTTCCTTCCAGTCCATTACGGATTGAATTTAACGATTACAGTGAAAACATGTATAGTGTTGTTTTGTATATTATTTCATATTTTTCTTTGCCGCTCGACCTAAATAAAATAAGCTTAAACCAAACAACAGAACAACCTGAGCTTAATATGGGAGGGACTCATAGCCGTCTTTGCAATTGATGATCTTCATATCTACATGGTGTAACTACATACATACAATAGTATGTTGCGCTCTTTTTTGTTTAAACCTTGTCCAGGTCGTTTGCCCTGCTCAGATACTTCATTCGTAAGCATCTATTATGCAACTTGTATATTTTATAAAAACAATAGCGCACATTATAACAACTATTTTCTGTGACTCTATTTTATTAACAATGATTGCGTTCGAGTCTACCGTTTTTAAGTCTAACATTTTGATGATAGTTTCAGGACATTTTTTGTAAATATTTTCCCATTTATATTGGGGATTTCATCATGCAAAATCGTTATTTGATAGATCGTGTTATTCATAAATTTGATTCAACCATAGGAAGGTGTTATAAAACATCCTAAACACTTCAGAAAGGAAGATAACTGCAAGACAAACCGAGGCTGATTCGAAATAAATTCAGTTTCTTACATAAACTCAACTAATGAATGTCTTTTATTGGGAAAGCTTTTCAGTTGTAAAATACCCTCACAACTTCTAAGAATTCCTTCGCCGCTCAACACTAATAAAGAGAACTCAGCTATACAAAAAACGTGAGTAGGCTTTTTTGCCCAAAATATTCACCATAATTTAATTCGTAGAATTAATCTCTATTGATTTCGTCATTAACACAATAATCGGACCTAACTTGCCTCTTATGAGCTTAGAGCGGTACCACCAACTGCTCCAAAAAATAATATAAATGAAATAAATAATAATGAAAAAAAAATACGCTCTTTGTAGCGCTGCTGGTTCACTATCCTTGATCTAGCTTGAGTGGCATAGACGAAACTCACACTTGTTGATTCGGCTACTGTTGTCCTGGGCCTATGGGCTCAAGCGGCGCCGTTGCTGGGCCTTGCACAGGCTATTTCTTTACTAAACATGTATATAAACAGTGTGGACTATACAGAGGTCCAGGGCAATCATTTGGGCATTCCTTCCTTCGTTAAGGTATTTCTTTAGGAGACGGAA
This sequence comes from Drosophila anomelani, assembly GCA_035045905.1. Taxonomy (NCBI): domain Eukaryota; kingdom Metazoa; phylum Arthropoda; class Insecta; order Diptera; family Drosophilidae; genus Drosophila; species Drosophila anomelani. The sequence goes on from JAWNOO010000052.1 coordinate 98,082, forward strand.
AAGGTTTTAGTTGTCTTTGGTTCATATTTTCTCCTTCTGAGTGAAATGTGATTGGGCTTTCTTTTGTAAGTAGTTTTTTCTTTAAGAAATCGAGCTCGCTTTATAACTTTTGAGCTGTTGCCCACGCGGGAGGCGGCGTGCTTGTGTATATTAACCACTTTAAGTGCGCTACACGTTTTTTAATTTTGTTCTTAACATCTCCACATTTTGCATTGCATTTTCTTTTTAAGTTTGCTGACGAATCCAAACATCCGAATTCCGAGGATTATTTCAAAATTCCATGTCGCGGTCGCCATGTTATAGGATTGATCCGTCAGAGATTTGGAGTTCCATAATTAGTGCACGGGTTGAGATACATTCATGACCAATTTATTTAGTGGTTGCGAAGCAAGGGTGCAGCTTCAACCGCTCAAAGGTATCTGTTCTTACAATAGTTCCTTATGAGTTAACAAAGGCTCTGTCTGTAGCTGCGCTGCCAACAGCGGCAGCGGAGAGACGCTTATTATCTATACCATATATATAACAAGAAAGGAAGCTAACTTCGGCTCACCGAAGTTTGTATACCCTTGCAGAGCTTAAACAAAAAATTAAAAACGAAATTCTGAAATAATAATTTGTTGTAATAATAATCTCAAATTTGATGGCAATGGTTTGAAACACGGCTAAGCTATGGTTTTTCGTTTTTTCACCGAAGTTTGTATACCCTTGCAGAGTTTAAACAAAAAATTAAAAACGAAATTCTGAAATAATAATTTGTTGTAATAATAATCTCAAATTTGATGGCAATGGTTTGAAACACGGCTAAGCTATGGTTTATTTTCCTGATTGTTCCTATGGAAGCTATAGGATATAGTCAGCCGATTTTCATGAAATTGAAATCAAAATTCAGAAATACTAAAATATGGCTAAATATAAAATTTGGTGAAAATATGTTGAAAACTGACAAAGTTATGGTTTTTTCTTTTATTTTCCTGATTGTTCCTATGGAAGCTATAGGATATAGTCAGCCGATTTTCATGAAATTAAAACCGAAATTCGGAAATAATACTAAATGGGCAAATATCAAATTTGGTGAAAATTGGTTGAAAACTGACAAAGCTATAATTTTTTTCGTAGATTTTTCCGATTGTTCCTATGGCAGCTATATGATATAGTCGTCCGATCCGGCCCGTTCCGACATATGTACGAGTGAAAGTATATAGAAGCCTAACTGCAAAGTTTCATTCAGATAGCTTTAAAACTGAGGGACTAGTTTGCGTAGAAACGGACAGACGGACAGAAGGACAGACGGATAGACGGACAGACGGACAGACGGACAGACGGACATGGCTAGATCGACTCGGCTGTTGATCCTGATCAAGAATATATATACTTTTTAGGGTCGGAGATGCCTCCTTCACTGTGTTGCAAACTTTTGACTGAAACTAATATACCCTGCAAGGGTATACAAATGGAGACAAAAAATGTACGGAAACGCATCACAAGAGAACGGCTGGGCCGATTTGGCTAAAATTTTTTTCCAGTTATTTTTAATTGCCAAAAAAAGGCTATAGCATAAGAAAATTTTGGTAAAACCTTCTTGAAAAGGCGCTAGCGGCGCACAGTTGTATGTAAAACTGTTACTGTACAATAGTAGGCGATGTGGTGTTATTAATAATATAGTGAACATATATTTTTAATTTAAGTCGAATTTTAAAGTTGAGCATTGCAAGACAGTATATTTCATAAAATAAAATTGCGCATCAGACTTGGAGTAACTAATTGTCCATCTCAAACAGATAAGTAATAATTACGTATTATTTATATGTTCTATACCTACAGTCACCAAAATAATGACTGCTGCTAGACGATCAAGACTTGGACGGCATTAATAAATTAATAATGCAATAAATAGTCAGAATTTCCGTAATATTCGGGCGCAAGAGGAACGTGCAGATATAAATGCATCGAAACGTGCCCGAATTGCACAGCTTCGCGCTGCACAAACCCCACCTCAAGCCCGACAAAATAATAGAGGAAGACGAACCGCAAATTAAAACTTGAATCGCGCTGCATTCGCATACAATTCTGAAACACGCTACAAAGACCATAGCTGCGTTGTTATTGGTTCATTGTCTGTCGTATGTCAGCATTGCAATGCACTGAAGTTTCGATTGGAAATCCCCGGCTTGTGCTGTGCAGGTGGCAAAATTAAATTGCCCGTTTTGGCTCATCCACCAGAGCCATTGTATTCGCTACTATATGGAAATTCAGCCCAATCAAACAGTTTCCTAAAGCTTGCACACAAATATAACGGATGCTTTTAAATGACGTCATTTGGAGCCGAGCTTGTTCATCAACCAGCACCGAAGGATAAGGATGTAGATAGTTTGAATTTTGTTATTCAAAGTCGAATCGCTGGAGAACTGCATTCATACAGATCCGTTGACAGCGTGACCAACGAGGATGAAGCGACCAACTATCCGACAGAATTTTTGAACTCACTGGATGTGCCAGGAACTCCGTCGCATAATTTGCAACTGAAGGTGGGAACAGTTGTTATAAAGCTGCGGAATCTAAATCATCCGAGATTATGCAACGGTACGCAGTTGTCCGTTAAGAAACTAATGAACAACGTGATTCATGCGACGATCATCAAGGGAAAATTTAAAGGAGAGGAAGTTCTTTTCCCACGAATTTCGATTATTCCAACAGATCTTCCATTCCAATTCAAGTGGATTCAGTTCCCAGTTCGATTGGCATTTGCGATGACAATCAATAAATCGCAAGGCCAATCGTTGAAAGTCTGCGGGATAAATCTGGCATATCAATGTTTTTCGCACATCGCTCGTCATTGATTTCGAGTCAAAAAAATTGCACAACAAATTTGAATTACCAGTGTTCTATTATTACCTGTGGGTTATATGAAGTCGTGAAATTGGGGCGAGACAAAGTTCGCCGGGTCCGCTAGTTAAGTATATAAATGTATATAAATGTAGTGAAGTAAATAGATTTTATTTAGTTGGTTTTTAATATATTTCTTTATTTGGTTTTTAATATTGAGAGCAGCTATGGTGCCGCTCGAAGGGTTGGATTGAATCTGTTCTTATGATATTCCTTAAAGTCTAATTAAGACTAAGTCTCATTGTTGCGCTGCTCGCAGGCGGCGGCAGAGACGGTTTTAAATGTATATACTTATGTTTATAAACGTATGCCCTCTCTTATGTGAGGAGCGCGAGGGGTATGCACATGCGGTCCATGCAATTATGCCGACACTAACACTTTCTGTGTGTGGCCTGAGCAATAGCGATCGGTTTATATTTCGGCCACTTAGAGTTTATGACCGGGACCATGAATTATGTAAACACTGCAACAAAGTGTTACAGTGTGTACCCTTTAAGTATTGTCGGTACAGTGCATACTACATCTCCCTCCTTTTGAAAAATAACGTAATATTATGAAGTTATTTTAATATAATTTTATTTATAAAAAGTTGTATGAAAAAATGCATGTAACTATCTAGGTGTTTAGCTATGTATGGAATTATGTAAGTGTGTAGCTATATATATTTATTTGTTTACGTATGGCCATACTAAGTACAATTTATGAAATAAAGATTTTTAGCCTATCCTTATGAACTGTTTGTTTCTTACTTTTATTACTTGTTATTACTATGTTACCTCTATCTTTTATTTCCGTTTCTTTATACGGACCTGTATATTTAGGATCTAACTTATGACCTGTTTCGTTTTTTAACAAAACTTGGTCACCTACGGATATATCTATATCCGTTACTTTCTCTCTCTAACTCTATCTCTTTTGTAAGCTACTTCTAATCTATACTTACTCTCCTTGCCATAGTCATCTATATTATATATAGGTTCTATGTTATCTATGCTATTAAAATGTTTTGGTAGATTACTTGTCTTACCAAAAACTAGCTCATATAGACAATAACTATGTGCCATAGAGGGGGTGGTGTTGAAACAAAAGACAAAATATTGAAGCCATACGTCCCAATCAGTTTTATCAACCGATATGTAAGATCGTATATACTCATTAAAAGTTCTATGACTTCTCTCTATTGTTCCAACTGTCTGGTGGTGGTGTGCTGTAGATGTTATTTTTTCGATTTTCAAATATTTGCACAGATCAGTTATAATTGAATTCTTATATTCTGTTCCCATGTCCGTAATGAACGTCTTTATTGGACCGTACTTCAGAATAAATGATTCGAAAATAGCTTTAGCGACACTATTTGCGTTTTTATTTGCAATTGGTATGGCAACTAAGTATTTTGTAAATCACATATTAAAGTGACTACATATTCATTACCATTTTCTGATTTGGGAAGTGGACCAACAGTGTCCACTATCACTCTGTCGAAAGCATTTATTACTGTGTCTGTTATCGTAAAAGGGGTCTTTGTATGAGATGTAACTTTAGATTTCTGACATTTAGGACATTTTCTTACGTACTCAGTTAAATCTTTAGACATACCTTTCCAGTAATAGTGTCTTCGTACTTTTGCCAAAGTTTTCGATATGCCAGTATGACCTCCTTGGATAGGATCATCATGAAATTTTGACAGAACAGCTTCTTTGTCTTTTAGACATTTTATTTGGGTCACCGGTTTGAGTAGCGCTACTCTTAATGATTTTAATTTTTTATTGCCCATTAATTTGAAATTATCTATCGAAATATTTTCAAAGATATTTTCCCACGGTGCCAATTTTATGTGGCTGATATTATTCATACCGGCTTGCGTTTCAAGCCTTTGGAAAAATTGACTTAAATCAATAACTCCATTAGTATATAAATCGCTCACATCATATCTTGCGATTATTTTCTTACCATGCTTAAGGAAACATAGCATATCTTTAATCTGCAAGGTCACTACTTTGCGTTCTTCATCATTGTTTATGACGTCGTAAACGCTGGGCTTAGAAGCTTTTTCAATAGTTTGCCTGGGCAATTCTATTTCTGTGTTTTCCGCGCGGATTTTCTGTCTGTTTTGATATCTCGTAGTGACTTGTTTAATAGTGCCAGTTATGTTTTGTAGTTCCTTGATGGTTATTCTTGATAACGCATCAGCTACATAATTATCTTTATCCTTCAAATATTCGACTGTGAAGTCATACTCTTCTAATTCTAGCCTCATACGCGTCAATTTTGAGCTGGGATTGATCATCGAGAATAGATAGGTTAAAGGTCTATGGTCGGTTTTTATTAAAAAGTGTTTTCCATATATATATGGTCTAAAATGAAGTATTGCCCAATGTATTGCAGTTAATTCCTGCTCAGTAGTACACTTATTACTCTCTCCTTTAGTGAATGCTCTGGATGCATAAGCAATGGGGAGTTGGAGTCCATTATGGTTTTGAGTTAAAACCGCTCCACACGCTTGTTTGCTTGCATCTGTAATTATACAAAATTCTTTAGAGAAATCTGGATTTTGAAGTAAGGTGGGTTCCATGAGTTTTGTTTTTAGATACTCAAATGCATTTTGACAATCATCCGTCCATTCGAAAGGAACATTCTGTTTACATAATCTAGTTATGTGCCGTGAATAGTCAGCGAAGTTTTTTATAAAACGCCTATAATAATTACAAAATGCTTCGAAACGTCTAGCACTGTCCGCGTCATGCGGGACTGGTAATTCATAATGACATCGTACTTCTTGTCATCTGGAAGTATTCCTTTATCAGTGCATTTATGACCTAGAAAAGTCACTTCATGCATACAAAATGAGCATTTTTCTGGATGCAATTTTAGGTTATATTTTCTACATTTCTCAAAAACATCTGTTAAATTCTTAAGCATATGTTTTTCGGAACAACCGATTACGATTAAATCATCCATATAAAGGAATGCTTGGGTAGGTTCCAGACCAGAGAATGTAATAGTCATCATTCTCTGAAATAAATTAGGAGCTATTTTCAATCCAAAAGGTAATCGCGTGAAGCGATATGAGCCATTGCTCGTTGAAAAAGACGTTATATCTCTTGAACTTTTTTCTAGTTGAATTTGATGGAATCCTGACATTAAATCAAGACATGAAAAATATTTAGCTTGACCTAGTTGATCCAAAATATCATAAATTCTAGGTAATGGGAATTTATCAGATAGTAATTTTTTATTAATCTGACGATAGTCAATCACTAATCGCCATTTCTTTGCATTTGACCCTGGAGATGATTTTTTAGGAACGAGTAATAATGGGCTGTTATATTCGGATGGTTCAACGATCCCGTCGGAAATTAACTTTCCTACTTGTTTTTGTATTTCATCAAGCTGACTGTGTGGGCTGCGATAATTTTTTATATAGACTGGTTCTTCATCTTTTAATCTCAGTTTTTGTCTATAGAAATTGTTTGTTGATATTGATTCGGTTTCCAATCCGAATATATCACTATACTGGGTGCATAAGCTGGAAAGCTGTGACTTAAACTGCGGAGGGAACTTTTTCGAAAGTTGTGACAATACAGCTTTTTCTCTATTGTCAAGATTTGTATGGACTACATCGTATTTCGAAAGTGATTCATATATTAGGTTATTTGTACTGACTACTTGATCAGTGTTCGTCGTATTAAGTAACCTTATAAAAGCGTTACTAGACGTTGCTATGGTATTTGCAATGTAAATACCATGCTGAATTTCCTGATTTGGAATTAGTACACTGTCTTCTTGAGAGTTTAATTGAATTTTTCTGATAACTTGGGATCTTGCTGGCAGAAGAATTGAGTTGTTGCTAGAACTGTGAGCTATTGGTACGTTAATTGGATATTTCAAATTATTGGGTCTAATTATAAGCCAATCTTCAGATGGCTTGAAGTCTAGTTGACAATTGTACTTTTTAATGAAATCGATGCCTAATATTCCATCGCATGGAATGGGAAATTGGAAATTTACGATATGAAAATCGTGTGGAATTACATACTTTGTAGTTTGTATTTCAATGGAAACTAAACCTTTGGATTTGGTTATTTCTTGACTTATTCCCTTTGTGTCTATAACATTGTCAATTTGGATATTATCAAAAATATCTGAGTTTTCTTTTAAAACTGAAATTTCTGCACCCGTGTCTATTAGAAAAACTAGTCCTTTCCCTGTATTTACATTGGTAAATGAAACGAATATGTTCTGACTGAGATTAATAGTGTGAACTCTGGCTTCTTTTAATTCTGAGTATTCAAAGGGTTCTGAGAGTTTCTCGATGTATTTTGGGAATTTCCCGATGTATTTTGTACAACTCGGACATTGCCTTGGTTGTTTTTGTTGTGGCCTTGATTTGAGTTACCACGGCCTCTATAGTTATTTCCTCTATATTGGCCTTGTCCATTGTTGTTATTTTGGCTATTTTGGTACCCACGGGAATTGCCTCTATAATTATTGTTTCCGGAGTTTCAACGTCCGCGCTTTGAACCGCGATGTGAATAGTTTTTGTAATACAGGACAGTGCTTCATTGCAACTACTTACAAACTTGGAAACGGCATCATTCATTGTATTGAATGTTCCCGCCTGTATGATAAGTTTTACCTTATCAATTGTGCAGTTCTTTGTCATTGCCTTTATGCCAGTTCTAATGATAGCCCGTCTGATATATAAGCTCCTTCTAAGGCTTTAGTCATTTGTTCAATTTCCTGCGTGTATTGGTTTGCAGTTTTGTTGCGTTGCTGTAGATTCATCAGCTTTGCTGACAATACTTCAACAGTTTCGCCCTTGACATTGCCTTTCAACCTAGAAATCACCTGGAAAATCGTTGTTTCGTTTCCTATCAGATTTCTAGCAGCTCCTTTCAAGTTGGTCTTTATTATTGACACTGCGAGTTGTTCATGCTCGGCCTTAATTGATTCTACTATTTCTAACGCATTTACGAAACTTGATAGGTTTTCTGCTTTACCATCGAACACTGGTATCAGCTTGGATGCGGTATTTATGAAATCAATGTTAGTTTGCGCCATTGCGACACGAGTGCTTTCCTCACTTGGAGTATCAGAATCTGGGTAGATGTCAGTATCGGTGTAAACCGCTGGAATGGTCAGATTATTTAAATCTTCCTCTTCTATTTTGGGTTTAGTTCCACTAGTCTCTTCTGCTTCTACTTCGTTCGTATCAGCCGATTCTGGGTCAGGAGCAGTGTCAACTGCTATGGGAGTGTTTAGTACAATTTCTAGATTGAACTTTTGTTTAATTGATATTAAATTAGATCGTAGTCGTATCAGAAGTTTAGATACTTGGGACCAATGATCTCTATTCAATCTCTCCCTGTGCCCATGTATTAGTATTCGCGCTTCGTTAAAGCACTCTACTAATATTTCGACATGTCTATTGATAGTTGTCTTTTGGATTGGCCTGTTTTGTGTAATGACTTGTAAGATTTGTCAAATGTAGTTTTGATATCATTAATTTCTTTATACAGCTCATTCCAATCCATTATCTCATGGTTATTGTAGTTAACTTAGCCATTGTGTTCATGTAGCAAAAAGATTTTGTCTGTATTTAATTAAAACTTGTTTTTGTGTTTTATTTAATTTAATTGACAACGTTACTTATATTTTATTTTTATACTCTTATACTCTTCCTTGGCGGTGTCTTCAAATATTTGGTGGTATTACATAGTTGCCTTGCAAACATTGCATCCCAAATTAAATTTTCGGTTTTTATTAGTTTAAAGCCCTCGAACATAGACGTTATTCTTTCTTTGGGATTCTCGGATGTAAAAACTAAATGTTCTGAATCAGTGGCCCTTAGCATTTGCTGTAAGATCTTTTCTTTTGCTTCACTTATTATTCTTTTAGCTGAACCTTGTATAATACTGGATGATCTTACGCAATAATTGCTTTTATTGGCTAACTTGATGTCCTCATACATCCTATCAATTTGCCTATTGGTCAACTTCATCTTGCTGGTTTGTATTTATATTGTATTTGTATTTTTGTACTTATATTTTTGATATAATAACATTCTTAAATATAAGTAGTATGATTTGTTTTAGATTTTATCCAGGTCATTAGCCCGGCTCATGTATCTTTTCTTAAGACATTTATTGTGCAGCTTATAGATTTTGTAGAAAAAATTTGCGCACATTATTACAACAATTATTATCAAAAGTACATGTACCCAATACAAGTCGATATTGTTGGCTTCTACTTTGTTAATAACATTTACAGTGGAATCCACTGTTTTTATATCCAACGTCATTTTTGTAGGTGGTACATATACCTTTAAACTATACTTTGGGTTATTATTACTGTAACTTTCTATTGAAAATTTGCTTATTGCATTACTTTTTTTCTATTTTAACAGATTTCTACCTATTGTTTTGTATAGCTTTACGGGCCATACGACTAATTAGGCGGAGAAGGTTCCGCTCAATTTTACAATTTATATTATATTATATAAAAAAAAATATGCGTCGTAGTGCAATCAAAAAAAGTATGCAACGCAGTGCATGGGTTTATTCTGGAACGCTCTGCATCTGCTGTGGTCGTGGTGCTCTTCCTTGGCCCACGTCAGCTGGTCGTCGCCGGTTTGGCTTTGCTGACGTTCCCTCGATGGCGCAGACGGCGATCTTGCCTCCCGCGCTTGGTGTCTGCTGCTGTTGTCCTGGCCTTTGAGCTCAGGCGGCGCCGGTGCTGGCTTCGCACAGGCAGTCTTATCCCTCGGAGGTGTAAAGGGCGGATTGCCTCTCACACTATTTGTTTTTCCTTGTGCATGTATATTTACAATGCACACTGCTTAGTGGTCCAGGGCAGTCGGCGGTGCATCTGTGTACCCTCCTGGGCATTTCCTTAGGCGATGGAGGCTTCGTTTTTGTTCCGTTTATTGATTTTGGAACTTGGTGGGTTGCGATCTTGGGCTTGTTTATATTTGATTTTAGAAAATCAAGTTCACTTTGCAGCTTTTCTGCTGTGGCCCATGGCGGGGGTGGTTGGTTAGTGTACAATAGCCACTTCAAGGGCGCTATTCTCTTCTGTATTTTATGTTTCGCACCAGCCCGGCCCATCACTTTCACTCAGATTTATGCATATTATTTTGTGTGTGTGTCCGCTGTAGATTCGCTGTTGATTTTGAGATCGCAGTTTTATTATTTTTATACCATATTAATCAGGGGTTTTATTGACTCCTGCTCCATCTCCTTGTTCATTTTTACATGTTTGGCCATGGATCCGTCATTTTTAATTAATTCTTTTTTTTGACCATCCACAAGCGGACCAAGTCACGGTCGCCATGAAGTAAATAGATTTTATTTAGTTGGTTTTTAATATATTTCTTTATTTGGTTTTTAATATTGAGATCAGCTATGGTGCCGCTCGAAGGGTTGGATTGAATCTGTTCTTATGATATTCCTTAAAGTCTAATTAAGGCTAAGTCTCATTGTTGCGCTGCTCGGAGGCGGCGGCAGAGACGGTTATAAATGTATATACTTATGTTTATAAACATATGCCCTCTCTTATGTGAGGAGCGCGAGGGGTATACACATGCGGTCCGTTCATGCAATTATGCCGACGCTAACACTTTCTGTGTGTGGCCTGAGCCATAGCGATCGGTTCATATTTCGGCCACTTAGAGTTTATGACCGGGACCATGAATTATGTAAACACTGCAACAAAGTGTTACAGTGTGTACCCTTTAAGTATTGTTGGTACAGTGCATATTACAGAAGCTATGCTCCCTAAAGTCGGAGCGCGAGGGAATATGCATAAACACTTGGTATGTACATGAAGCTTGCGCGTGTCAGTTATGCTGACACTTGCACTTTCCGTTAGCCGGCCAATGTATATAGACTGGGTCGGATATCGGCGGCTGTTTATGCAATTATTATTAGTTTATTAGCTACGGCGCAACAGTGTATGAGTTACGGTGCGCATTCGATATGGGTGCATACTACAACGGTCTAATCTGTAAATTGTGTTACTGCGGAAGCCCCTAGTATTCTGATAGGAAAGTTATAAGAAGAGGAAGAGGTTAATTTTTTGGGACAGAAGGGAAATGAGAAATTGATCTCAAATGACAAAATGCGAGATCAGGGGCAAGCCCCGAAACAAATATTGTTTTCGAAGGTGGAACTGCTCTAAGGGTCTGACGTAACGTAGTGTTACAAACCACGGCCAGTATTCCGGGCATTGTTGGACCCTGGGTAGATTTTTCTACTGAGATTTACGGAGCCAGAGATTTGGGCGTGGCAGCAGACACAACGGGCAAAACGGAAATTGCTGGCTGAGCGGCTGCCGTTACCCCACCGTCCGATTCGGTTACCGAATCTTTTCTCGTTCCTGAGCACCATAGGAGCGGGGACCAGGAGCTGAGGCGCAGTAGAGTGGCAGGAAATCGGTTGCTGTGTCTCACACAGTTGCAGCCGACCAGCAGCAGATTTTTTGCGTTTCGTTTGAACGTCAAGCGCGGAGAACAGGTCATTCGCTTTGCGAAAAGTGGCCATGATCTCAGAAAATCCACTCCTGGTCTGACGCATGAAGGATGATATCTCCTTCTCAACCGGTCGACAGGCCTCACAACAATAACGCAGGCCCTTTTTTTGAAATTTTCGTATGCCAGAGACATTTCGTCATTCAAGATAAATGTCTCATTCCAGCTCTTTGACACAATTTGCTCGGGTGACTTCTGGCCCGAGTACCTTATAGTCAAGGAGTACGAGGCTCGAAATAAGAGAACACGGCCTGAGGGAGTACACCTGCCCAGGTCGTCTCAATCCTAAGTATCCACCGCTGTACCTTTTGGGTACTAGGGGTTTACGTAGTAAGCTCTCTAAGTTGTATTCGGATAGCCTTTCTTTTGTATCCCAGGTGATTGTATTTACTGAAACCTGGTTGAAGCCGGAGATCCTCTGCTCTGAAATTCTTTCGAGTAAGTACACAATTTACAGATTATACCTGTTTAGAGGAGGCATTAATTTATGCCACCTTTTTTGCGAATGTTAAACGAGAGAGAATTATGCGGTGTCGGAACGGTGTTAAAAGAAAAGACGAGAATGTGGTTCGATTTTAAATGCGTTTATTGCGGTAGCGAGAGCAAACGAACTGCTTCGTACCAGCGATCAAAAGCGAATGGTAATGATGAGAGTGCGTAGACCCGAGAGAACAGCGAGCGCAGTCGCTTATCTCGGCTTATCTTATGCAGAATAGATAATTGGGAAGCTTTTGTTTACATTTTTGTTGTCAGTGATGCCGACAAAATGGAAAACAATAAATGGTTTCTAAATGATTTTAAAGTGATTCCTGCGGCTGTTCCCGTAATGCTCCCCCCGTTGGAAGAGTCATGCTTCAAGTGAAGTGGTTTCTAGGGGCAGTACCGCAAGCTTCCTCATTGCCCGCTTGCATAGTCCAGAGTCGGTTCGGATGACTGCAACTCATTCGACGCCATCCTCTCCGGCGACGGTGCTCTCGACCCTGCCGATGCGCCACCGCAAAGGGGGTACGTTGTCCTCCTTGATGAGGACCATGCTGCCTGCCGGCACGTTGCTCACAGGAAGGCGCCATTTGGTCCGCTCCTGCAGCAGCGAAAGGTAGTCGGCACTCCATTTGCGCCAGAAGGTTTGTTGCATTTGGCATACGCGCTGCCACCGGCTCAAGCGATCGATGTTCAGATGGGTGACATCAGGCTCATCCATTGCAGTGAATATAGATCCAATGAGAAAGTGTGCAGGAGTAAGAACACTAATGTCATCTGGGCTTTCTGAAATGGGACAGAGCGGTCGTGAGTTTAAAATTGCGGCAATTTCACAAACTAAAGTGCGCAGTTCATGAAATGTGAGAATTGATTTTCCAACAAAACGGACGAAATGATATTTTGCGGATTTGACCGCGGCCACCAAAGTGCGGGGATCGAGGTGGGATGAAATTCCATCGGATCTAAGGGAATTCCATAGCTCAATGTTTTTAGGATCGCTCAGAAACAGCTGCCGAAGCTCAACTAGCTCGTTTTTGGCGCCCACGAAGTTCGTTGCGTTGTCAGACCAAATCGTTTGAGGTTTTCCTATCAGGCTTATAAATCGCTTCAGGGCTGCTATGAACGATTGCGTTGAAAGGTATTCGACGACTTCCACTCCAGAGATGACGAATGGGCGATTCGGCTGCACTCGGTCCTCCGGGAGCGGCGCCATGATGAGTTCGACTAGCTTGGGCTTTAATCTGAAACATTGAATGCACTTGTTGATGACAGCAGAAACCGTGTTTCGCCCTCCAATGGCCCAGAATGAAAATGATCAATGATAGCTGAGGTTATATGATGAGACTTGGGAAGCATCATAGGGTGCTTGGCATCGAAATCCAGCAGCGAATTTTGAAGTCGTCCGCCGACGCGCATTAGACCTCCTGCATCTATAAATGGGTTTAAGGACAGAAGTTTACTCTTCGGCGACAGCTTCATCTTCAAGGTTAGTGCCTTGTGATCTTCGGCAGAATGCAAGCGCTGAATCCCTTTAATGAGTAGATGACTCATCTCAGATGACACCACCTTTGATTTCCTCGACTGTAAGCTCTCCTTTATGCCGTACTCGATCCTTGCTGACCCTTTGAACGAACCGATATATATATCCGAAGACTCTCTGCATTCTCCCAAACGAGTTTCCAAACTTGCAACTGCGTGAGATGTCCATTTCCTGCGACAGCACCAATGCGCTGCGTCGACGCTCAGGAAGTTCCTTGACAGGGGGAGAGTCATCGGGCCATGTAGAAGAATCAGTGAGTAAGAACTGCGGTCCCACTGCTGCCAATTTGGATTTTTTCCCGTCAAAACTGACTTTTTTTGAAGGCAAACTGCGGAAAAAATTTGTGAATTGCGGGAATTTTAAACAGCGGGAATTCTGGCTTTTTTAGAAATTATGGAATTCAATGGGTCTCAGCACGACTAACAGCATTCTAAGCATAAGGTAAAGTGTTAATTTAATATACAGATACGGATTGCGAAAGATCGGCAAATGCTGCGTGGACTAAGAAGTGCCTATGAAGTATCTTCGCATGATAGGCACCAATTTGTCTTACGGAAATGAGAGCGACAAGGAAGATATAGATACAATTATGGGAATCTTAACATAAGAAATGTTAATTTTTACTTAATAAATGTTATTTTTAAAAATTTTGTCGATTGTTTCAACATTTGTTTTTATTTTTTTATAATTTTTTTTTAGCTTTTTTCTTTATTCTTCCCGTCAAAAACAGTTTTTTTTGCTGGTCAAAAGTTGGCAGCACTGAGCGGTCCTTCACTCCAAAGTTTTGATTCCACCAGCTTAATAGGGGTACATCCACGAGATAAGATATCCGCCGGATTCTGCCGTGACGGTACATGCCTCCAAGTCATTCCCTTAGTTCTCTCCTGTATCTGCGAAATCCTGTTCGAAACTAAAATGTTGAAATCTGATGGAGGTTCTCGGATCCAAGCCAAAACTATTGTCGAACTGACCAACAATGAAAGGTGCAAGATCGAGGTGCAATTTGTGCCACTTGAGAGGCAAGCTCGGACAGTAAAAGAGCGGCAGGTAACTCTAGCTTCGGAATCTTCAAGGGTGCGACTCTTGACTTTGAGCAAAATAGGTTCGACGAAACGATACCTTGGTTCTCTGATCGAACATAAATGCAAGCTCCGTAAGCTGCCATGCTTGCATCGCAAAATCCATGTATTTCGCACGATGAGTTATGCTGTAAAACAAAGCGTGGAAACTTCAAGCAAGCAACTGTGGCGATTTGCGACATGTGATCCAACCAAGCGGAATGTAAAGATTGCGGCAGGGATTCATCCCAGTCGAGTTTATCCTTCCATAAGACCTGCATGAAAATTTTAAGCTTGGTTATGATTGGGGCTATTGGTCCAAGGGGATCGTAAAACCACGCGATAGCCGACAGGATGCTGCGCTTGGGTGCGGGTTTTGCTGTCCATTCCACTGTGGTTGCGCCCATAGGCCAAAAATAAAAAAAAAAAAATTTCCAAACCGGTGCGAAAAGTAGCCAAATTATTTCTAAAATGTGCAAATTAATTTATGGTAAACTCGATTTGTCTCAAAATCTAATGAGATATCCAAAAAAAAGAATGCAAAGAGCAAGCAACTGTTCATTTTTTGCAGCGCAGCGGAGTTTTGTTTGCTTTTCGTCGCAACAAAACTGAATTTCAAAGTGGTCTAACGTGTGCTAGAGAGATCCGATTTAAACAATTTAAAATGGATTTTAAAGTTATAGGTATATACTTTAATAACTGTTTTTGTGAAAATAATTTGAGTGATTTTCTATTTTTTGTGTATTTTTAAATGATTATGCCTTTTTTGTGTACTATGTGAACGGAATTTTTCAGGTTTAAATAGACTTTTAAATATGTTACCCCCCGATTCCCCCTTTAAGAGTGATATCAGTGTATTCGTTAATGTTTTAAGGTAATAATAATATAGAATGTAGCTGCATATATTTGCCAATTCGTCTGTATTTATTAATACACTCATGCTGTCTTACTGTTTTCTGATTCCAATTTTCGTTGCAATTCACACTGCGCAGTGGTTGCGCTTGTATGGAGCGAGCGGCCATAAATACTTCCTGTTGAGATATTGGTATGAAATTTTCCCCAAAAATCTAAAAAAATGTTTAAAATATATACTGAAAAAATTGGCTCCATCGGACGACTATGTCCTATAGCTCCCATATTACCGTAGTAAGGCTTAAGGTGTGCAAAGTTTGAAGCGCTTATATGTTATCATTGGCATCAAAGACATGTACTTTATTTAAATTATCTGATGTATAACCTTTCAAAAGTGAAATTCCTCTGTCTTCAGCGCTTCAACTCTACTGGAAATATTTTTGCGCACCTTAAGCCCTACTACGGTAATATGGAAGCTATAGGATATAGTCGTCCGATGGAGCCAATTTTTTCAGTATATATTTTAAACATTTTTTTAGATTTTTGGGGAAAATTTCACACCAATATCTCAACGGGAAGTATTTATGGCCGTTCGCTCCATACAAGCGCAACCACTGTGCATTCGTTTGAGAAGCTGAAAAGCAAGCTATCCGATAGCGTGTCCCAAGATAAACCTAACGCCTTTATAACGTCGGTTCCGTCGTGGAACTTTAGTTTTCTCCCGATCCGAGTCATCCACTCCTTCTAGCACCGCAGGTTCGTTGGAACACCATTTGCGAATTGGAAAGTGTCCTCTTTCCAGGAGCGCCTTGATTTTTTGACGAATTTCAACAACCTCCTCAATGGTGTCTCCTCCTGCGATTAGATCATCCACGTAGAAGTTTGTGCATATGATTTTAGCTGCTACTGGAAATTCCGCTTCTTCATCGTAGGATAGCTGCTGCATTGCACGAATTGCCAAAAAAGCGGCAGGCTTTGTTCCATAGGTTACGGTGTCAAGCGAGTAAACTTGAACCTCGTCATCTGGCCGATCGCGCCATAAAATACATTGCAGAAACTGATGGGGATGCGTAACCCGAACGCAGCGATACATTTTGAAAATTTCTCCACACAAAGCAACCTTGAAAAATCGAAAACGAAGCAGGGTAGTGAAGATTTTTGGTTGAATGGCAGGACCAGCGTATAACAAATCGTTCAACGAATATCCCGAAGTGGACTTCGCCGAGCCGTCGAAAGCAACCCGCAGTCTTGTCGTTGTACTTTCCAATTTTTGGACGCAGTGGTGGGGTAGCTAATACTGATGAGCTGCAGCATTTTTAGTTGTTAGAGACATGTGACCAAGGTACAGGTAATCCTCTATAAAGGCTTTATATTGCGACTTCAGCTCTAAATTTCTAGCTGATTTGGTCTCGAGTGATTTAAAACGAAGATGTGCACGATCAAATGAATCTCCTAAAGCATCGAAACTGGTTTTGGCAGGAAGTAGTACCGAATATTGGCCAGATTTAAGCCGAGTGTATTCCTGCTGAAATAGCTGCTCGCATAGAGCTTCTTTCTTTGAAATGGTTTTTGTAGAATCTGCGCAATTGTCGATTTCCTAAAATCTCTTTAGTATCTCAGAGATCGACTTCGACTCCGAATGAGTGCTGGGCTCTTGAGATAAGGAAACTAAAGATGAGCGAACGGAAGATCCTACCAATAGACCCCCTGAGACGATCCAGCCAAGCCTGGTTTTCTGCAAAATGGGTAAATTGCTGCCTAATCGAATTTGTCCAATACAAAGTAGCTCGAAGAATATGCTTGCTCCAAGAAGCAAGTCGATGCGTTGACTTTTGTAGAAGAGCGGGTCGGCGAGCTCGATATTTTCCGGTATTTTCCATCCAGACGCGTTAAGATCGAAATGCGGGTGGTAATCGGTGATTGACTGGGTGACAGCAGCAGAGAGCAAAGTGCTATACTTTACGTTACTCGACTTCGCGAAAATATGAACCGATTTATCCGAAGCGAGCGAGGATTCACCGATTCCAGAACGATGGATCTTGAGCTGAAGCTGATTGGCGAAACGAGAGGTGACGAAATTGATTTGAGAAGCCTAATGGCAGTGTCTACAGTTGCCAGACTTGCTTTGCTGAAGGCTGTGTCCTTTTCGTAGGCAGTTGAGACAAAAATCTAGCCTTTTTGACCTTCTATACCGTTGATTGGGGTTCAATCCTAAGAATTGTGGGCATTTTGTCAAATAATGTTCCCTAGAAAGGTTTTTTAAGTTGAATGCGCATCCACAATGACGGCAAAGGGTCACACCTGCAGAGATGGGGCACACTAGGCGGCGATAACGGCGGGCACACTAGGCCACGCTAGGGCCTATATAAAGCGGACCACTGGCCTTGGAAGATCACTTAGCAGCCGACAGCGATCGGAAGCGGCAAGTCTCTAGTAGCACACTTGAAGTAGTCGGCAGCGAAAGCCTTTTTTGGACCCGAATCTTCGGATTTGGGTAACTATACATTAGCCGGAGACTTTCGAGTCGCGGCAACAATTCGGCTGGCCGAATTCTCTCTCTCTCTCTGAAGGCTTTAGAGTCGACCCACTCTCTCTCGCTCGCCACCGACGACTTTCGAGTCCATAGCGTCTCTCTCTGAAGACTTTCGAGTCCCAAGCCATTCTCTCTCGCTCGCCACCGACGACTTTCGAGTCCACCGCGTCTCTCTCTAAAGGCTTTCGAGCCCAGACCATTCTCTCTCCAGACCATTCGCCTCTCTCTCGGAAGACTTGCGAGTCCACCCATCTCTCGGAGGGCTTTCGGGCACCGGGCGATCCGCTAGCGCTGAGACGAGGACCATCTAGACGCCAGAGGCCCAGACGACCGAAGAGACGGCGCTACCGAGTCCCGACGCAGTGCATCCTCAACTCTGTCAACCCATACTTGAATAAAGATGTGAACCTATTTAATTTAACCGAATTCTCTTCACTGTTCTCACTGGGAAACGGGCGAACTTCTCTTACAGCAACCACTCGGACTATCCAAATTTACTGAGCGGTCTCTGGCCGTCCCTGTGCTATCTGGGAACCTGCGGCAGACCGTCACTACTCGCACAGCGTACATGATGGCATAGCTGATGATGAAGCAATGAGGGTGCTACGACAAAATTTGCTAGCTACTTTTCCAACCTGTTTGCTAGGTGCTTGGTTTACCAAAGCGTATTCCAAATTTTCCATCATGCGGCATCTAAGGTCCAAGAACGATGAGAATTTATCCCAACTTGGCAACTCCTTGGAAGGCAACCCTTCTTCCCACCTTTCCTGGGTCTGAATGTCCAGTTTTGAAGCGAGGAGATGAATTAAGAGGCCGTCATAGATTTCCTGCGTAGAGGCCATAGTAGCCAGGGCGCGCAAATGAGAATTTGCCTTGTCGCTTAACTACCGCAGACTACTTGCGGCTCCCTTCTCCACCCCTGGTAGCTTGAATAAAGACCGAACATGTGCCTGAAAGTGCAATAATTTATTATCAAGTCTCGACGTTAACAATTCCAAAGCCCTGTCGTAATTATTTTCCGTGGGCTCCAGCGAGCGAATTGCGTCCAGTGCTATGCCGTCCAAACATGCACGAATATGCTGAAATTTTTCCACCTTTGTTAGATCTTCGTTCTTTCCCACTGCCATGTTGAACATGGCGTAGAAATCCGGCCAACCGATGTATGCTTCGCCAAGCTATGCGAAAAGGGTTTTTTATGTGTGGCCCTGCAGCGACACGTGCAAGGGGCGCGTAGAATTATTAAAACGATATTTAATAATTGCTTTACTTTAACACACGTTCACGATCACGTCGGGGTCACCAAATGTTTAGAGGAGGCATTAATTTATGCCACCTTTTTTGCGAATGTTAAATGAGAGAGGTAGCGAGAGCGAACGAACTGCTTCGTACCAGCGATCAAAAGCGAATGGTAATGATGAGAAAACAGTGAGCGCAGTCGCTTATCTCGGCTTATCTTATGCAGAATAGATAATTGGGAAGCTTTAGTTTACATTGTTGTTGTCAGTGATGCTGACCAAATGGAAAACAATAAATTATCTAAATGATTTTAAATTGATTCCTGCGGCTGTTGTTTTAATTGCCGTTGACTCCTGCCTCATCTCGGAACGAGTGGTATCTAATGACTTTTTGTACATCGAATTTATCTGCCTAAAGCTATCTGTTACAGGTAGTTGCATTTTTGTAACCTGCTCTTACATTCCTCCATCTTCGGAAGAGCCAACTTATTGGAAACACCTTTCGGCAATTCCAATAGGCTTTCTGATAGGGACCAATTAGTGACTTTGGGTGACTTCAACATACCCGGAGCTCACTGGTCTTCTGATGGTGGGTCAAATGTCCTCCATACAGAGGCGCAGCATGACCTCATAAAAGTTAACCATGTCTTTAATTCTTTAAACCACTTACTAGATCTATGCTTTGCCTCCGATCCTGCAGGAGTAAACCTAATTAGAGTTCCTCCAATGACGCAACCTGAAGATCCTTATCACCCTACATTCGATGTGACTATCGACACTGGGACAGTTTTAGCAACAACATCTGGTAGTAGTTTAAACAGAGTCCGCTGTTTCCGTAAGGCTAACTATCAGAGGCTAAACACTCTAATAGCTGAATTTGATTGGTCTAATCTTTACATGAGTTCTGACATGGCAACAGCCGTTGATATCTTTTATAGTGCCATGAACTCATTCTTCTCCTTATGTGTACCTGAAGCCTATCCGTCGGTCTCTAATAACCACTTTGGTTTACCAAAGAGCTGACACGTTTAAAAAACGTAAAATCTAGGCTTTATAATAAATATGTCGGAGATAAGTTAGATTTAATTTCAAATACCATATTTACTGATTAATTATAAGTCAAGAGCATAGTCTAAGAGGAAATAAATAAGCATTGCAAATGAAGAGAGACAAGCCTTGTGAATAAGAGCGCGGTGGGGAAAGAGAGTAAAGCCCTGCTGAGCGTGGCGCAATGATGGAAAGGAGGAAGAGGAGAGGGAAGGCAATTAAGAATAGCCCTCTGAAGTGAACGGACGTAAAAAATATCATTGCGACTCGCTGCGCGTTAAAAAGTTCAAGATGACAGAGGAAAACGATGGCCAATTCCCGACATCAGAAGTGGGATCACCGCCCCTACAAGATAACACGGAAAATAGCTGGCGCAGGCTATTAGAATCACAAAATAGAGTGATAACTGAACTACTAAAAGCAACGCCGCAGCCTGACACGCGCGCCGCATCCGCGATGTTACCGACATTCAACCCCGAAGCTGCAGAAGCCGACGCGGCAGCATGGTACAAAACGGCGGATATGATTTTAAGTGAACATCCACAAGAAGGTGCATCCTTGGTGATGACGCTAAGCAAATCGCTGCTCGGTAGTGCATCGCAGTGGCTGTCGCAAATTTGTTTTCCTGGAATGAGCTGGTCGCAATTCCGAGAATTGTTCATGGAACGCTACGAAGGCAACGAGACGCCGGCAGCAGTATTGCTCAACATGCTCAAGGGTCGTCCCAATGCAAATGAATGCCTCTCGGTGTATTCCAGTCGACTAATTACATCATTATTGACCAAGTGGAAATCAATGACCCATGAGGAGATTGCCATATCCCTAGTCTTGGCTCATGCATCCCAAATTGACCCTAGACTGCAGCGTGTAGCGTTCACCACAAACATAAAAACGCGTGCTGAACTGCAACAACAACTCAAGGCGCACACGTTCAGCAGAAATGTAGAATTTTCTGGAACTGAGGGACCCGAAAAGAAGAGGTTCAAAATGCAGACGCCGATTAGATGCCATAATTGCGGGAAACTTGGACATAAGGCAATGGAATGTCGCAAGAGAAGAACAGACGAGCGAAACGAGACTAGACCAGGACATAGCAACAACAGAACAACGATGAGAGAGAGATCAACAGTAACCTGTTTCAAGTGTGGCGGCGTTGGACATATCGCATCAGTGTGTACGAGGGGAACAGCAACAGCGAGCCGAAGCAGCATCGAAAGAAGAGTAGACATGTGCGCAGTACATCAGCCTAACGGGACAGCAATTCAATTTGGTGAGAAGTTTCCATTTTTCTTTGATTCGGGTTCAGAATGCTCTTTGGTAAAAGAAACAGTCGGCGCGAAGCTGGCTGGTAAAAGAATCCATAACATGGTTGTTTTGAAAGGCATAGGCGACAACGTTGTCAAGAGCAATATGCAAATTCTGTCCACCATACAAGTCTCTGAATTTAATTTTGAATTGTTATTTCACGTAGTAGATAATAAGTGCCTTAAATATGATATGATAATTGGACAAGACATTTTTGAGCTTGGTTTTGGAGTAAATTTAGAAAGAGATAGATTCGATATCTACAGAACTCAAACCGTATTATCTGTAAACAATAATGAAAATTTAAATGCGATGGATCATAAAAGTAATGTTAATGTGGAATTAAGTAATAGTGATAAGTTAATATCACAGGTCTACAAAAATTGACCTTACAAAAGTACGGTGAATAAAACCTTCAGATTGTGAAAGATCTCGGTCTGTATATTGCTAGTTCAAAAATCAAAAAAATTTCTCACGTACCAATTTTGAGGAAATCGCCCTCAAAGTACCAAAAATGACCTATTTTGGCACTTTTCAAACGCTAATAACACAGAAACCGCGCGTGTACCAAAGTTGAATTTGGACTTAAATGAAAGGCCAATCTTTCCCCTTTCAGATTTCAGATGGGTCCTGATTTTAGGACGTCAGGTTCAGGAGCTATATCGCTTTTTCTGAACTAACTTTTGAGCCGTTTTTTTGCTATGTTGTAGCCCTGGAACTCAGTACAAAATGTGATGACTCAGATGTAACTCCCAAAAAATTTGTTCTAGTTTCAGGGCTACAACATAGCAAAAAAAGGGCTCAAAAATCAGTTCAGAAAAAGCGATATAGCTCCTGAACCTGACGTCCTAAAATCAGGACCCATCTGAAATCTGAAAGGGGAAATATTGGCCTTTCATTTAAGTCCAAATTCAACTTTGGTACACGCGCGGTTTCTGTGTTATTAGCGTTTGAAAAGTGCCAAAATAGGTCATTTTTGGTACTTTGAGGGCGATTTCCTCAAAATTGGTACGTGAGAATTTTTTTTGATTTTTGAACTAGCAATATACAGACCGAGATCTTTCACAATCTGATGGTTTTATTCACCGTACTTTTGTAAGGTCAATTTTTGTAGACCTGTGTATTAAACGACATATTGGCCAAGTATGCCAAATTTCTTATTGATGGCATTCCAAACAGACGAGTAACTACAGGTTCCTTAGAAATACGTTTAGTAGACGTAAACAAAACGGTACAGAGACGACCATATCGTCTTAGCGAGGGTGAGAAAGAAATAGTGAGAGAGAAGATTCAGCAAATGCTAGAATCCAACGTAATTCGACCAAGTAGCTCCCCTTTCTCTAGTCCAATGTTACTAGTAAAAAAGAAGGACGGCAGCGATAGACTATGCATAGATTATCGAGAACTCAACGCAAATACTGTGTCAGATAGATACCCCTTGCCATTAATATCAGACCAAATAGATCGCCTGCGAGGCGGTAAATATTTCTCTAGTCGAGACATGGCCAGCGGCTTCTATCAGGTGCCAATTCACCCCGATTCGGTCGAGCGAACTGCATTCGTGACCCCAGAGGGTCATATGAATTTTTAGCCATGCCCTTCGGCCTCAAAAACGCTTCTTCTGTCTTTCAACGTGCCATAGTTCGAGCTTTAGGGGACTTGGTTAATAAATACGCAGTAGTCTACATTGATGACGTATTAATTGTTTCTAGTACTGTAGAGGAAGCATTTGACAGATTGGAAACAGTACTAAGCGTATTATCAAAGTCAGGCTTTTCCTTTAACATTAAAAATTGCAAATTTCTGCAAACAGAGATAGAGTACTTAGGTTTTCTTATAAGAGATGGTGAGCTAAAACCCAATCCCCGAAAAATACAAGCACTAACCCAAATGCCCAAACCAGAATCAGTCACACAAACTAGACAGTTCATAGGTTTAGCATCTTACTTTAGGAAATTTGTCCCACATTTCTCAGAAGTAATGAAGCCTCTATATTTGCTAACATCAAAGACAAACGAATTTGACTGGAAAGAAAAGCATGAGGAAATTCGTAAAAAGATTATAAAGGTGCTAACTAGTGACCCCGTGTTGACCATATTCGATCCCAACTTACCAATAGAGCTGCATACGGATGCTAGCGCCAATGGGTATGGCGCTATGCTATTACACATGGTAGATGGTCAGCGCCGTGTAATTGAGTACTACAGTAAATGCACCACAATACCTGAATCAAAATATCACTCGTATGAACTCGAGACATTGGCGGTGTACAACGCGGTCAGAAATTTCCGACATTATTTAAGCGGCAGAAAGTTTACAGTATATACGGATTGTAATTATGTTAGAGCAAGTCAAAAGAAAGCGGCATTGACACCGCGGGTTCATCGTTGGTGGTCATTTGTACAGGCATACGAATTCCAGGTGGAATACAAGAAGGGGAGCCAAATGGCTCACGTTGACTGCTTGTCTAGGAATCCCGTCACTATAGTAGAGCAGGAAAGTTTGAGTAAGGTAGTAGAGGTACGAGTTGACTTGGCAACTATAACCCACAACTGGCTTATATCCGAACAGAAGCGTGATCAAGACATATCGCAAACAATGACCGATTTAAATAGTGATGAAATGCAGAAAGAACTAGCCAATTCTTATGAAATTAGGAATAGTTTGCTGCATCGTAAAATTCAAAGAAATGGGAAAACAGGATGCTTGCCAGTCGTACCCAGAGCATTCAGGTGGTCAGTTGTTAATCATGTTCATGAAGCTATAATGCACTTGGGGTGGCAAAAAACCCTAGATAAGATTTACGAGCAATACTGGTTCGATGGAATGTCAAAATACGTACGAAGATTTGTAGAAAACTGTGTGACATGTAAATTGTCAAAATCAGTGTCAGGTAAAATACAATCGGAGTTACATCCCATTCCCAAGGTAGAGATACCGTGGCATACGGTACACATAGATATCAGTGGGAAATTAAGCGGGAAAAAGGACGAGAAGGAATATGTGATCGTTCAAATTGATGCCTTCACCAAGTTTGTTTACCTGTACCACACCTGGAACTTGGACACGGTGAACTGCATACAGTCAGTAAAGTCTGCAATATCAGTATTTGGTGTTCCTAACAGAATAATAGCGGACCAAGGCAGATGCTTTACAAGTAGCGAGTTTCGAAAATTTTGTTCCAATAATAAAATTGACCTCCATGTAGTAGCAACGGGTGCCAGTAGAGCAAATGGCCAGGTGGAGCGTGTCATGAGTGTGCTAAAGGGCATGCTAACGGCTGTAGAGACGAGTGAACGAACATGGCAAGAGGCATTAGGCGAAGTACAATTTGCAATAAACTGTACCATGAACCGTGTAACTAACCATAGTCCATTAGAATTGATGATTGGAAAAGAAGCGAGGCCCTTGGGAATGCTAACTGTAAATGAGGAAGAGCGAGTAGACCTGAATAAGGCTAGAAAGGAGGCTAAGGAAGGAATAAGTAAGAATGCTCAGTATGATAAGGCAAGAGTGGATAAAAAGCATGCGCAGGTAGTAAGGCATAAAATTGGCGATCATGTATTACTGAAAAGCGAAGAGCGGCACCAAACGAAGTTGGATCCAAAATTTAAGGGACCATTCGAAATTGTACAATTGCTAGATGGTGACCGATACTTGTTAAAATCATTGACAACTAAACGAGTGTACAAATATCCACACGATAGTGTGCGTAGTGTGCCTAAAGATCGAGAGACATTAGAATTAGCTGGAGAGTTTGATGACGACAAAAAGTAGTGTGTGTAAACAAGAGATCTGTGACCCAAGAGGGGTGCAGAGAGATTTTTATGCAGAAGAGAACGTAGTATTCTGATTTATGTGTGAGAAGCCTGCTAAAATGATGCTTTGATTATAATTGAATTGATAACCAGAGGATTGAGCTTGAGCGGAAGAGAGAGTGTACTCTAGAACATGTAAAAGAGAAGAAAGTTATCCTGCTAAGCTAATCTCTGATGGACATCCAAGTGGTTGGGTTTGAACGGAAGAGAGCTTGTACTCTAGAGAATTCGAGAAGTGTCCCGTCAAACTAACGCTTGAAGGCACAAGAGGTGCAATTAAATTTGTTTTAAAGAATAATTGAGTTTTGTAATCGTAGAAATAAGATGAGTAATATAGGATATTGATAATGAGGTGTTATGATGAATCTTGTCTATGCAGAGCAACACGAGGACGTGTTATAGTCAGGAAGGCCGTGTCGGAGATAAGTTAGATTTAATTTCAAATACCATATTTACTGATTAATTATAAGTCAAGAGCATAGTCTAAGAGGAAATAAATAAGCATTGCAAATGAAGAGAGACAAGCCTTGTGAATAAGAGCGCGGTGGGGAAAGAGAGTAAAGCCCTGCTGAGCGTGGCGCAATGATGGAAAGGAGGAAGAGGAGAGGGAAGGCAATTAAGAATAGCCCTCTGAAGTGAACGGACGTAAAAAATATCATTGCGACTCGCTGCGCGTTAAAAAGTTCAAGATGACAGAGGAAAACGATGGCCAATTCCCGACAAATATAAACTCACTGGTTCAAGAACGGCTTTCTCATCTTACCTTAGTGCTCGATCTAGCTTTACCGTGCCTAACGCTCAGTGTTAAAAAAATGATTTGACTCGTTGCAAGGTCCAGTTCACGCAGAACCCTAAACAATTTTATAACTTTGTTAACTCTAAACGTAAACCCACGTGTTACCGTCCCTCTCTGTCATTTAACAATTCCACTGTAAATTGTGATAAAAAAATAGCCAATCTCTTCGCTGAGTTTTTTAAAACTACATATTCTCCCTCAGCATCTTCAAATCATAAATTTCCTCCAGCTACTTAATCGTACTTAATCTTCAGTCCTATTTTAAACGAAAGCTCACTTATTCATGATCTTCAACGAGCTAAGCTAGTATATTCCCTAGGCCCTTAGGTATTGCTCCGAGGCGCTATGTAACCCCCTTCTTAAATTGTTTTCCTTATCTTTAGACTCTTCAGAATTTCCCCTTATTTGGAGGGAATCATTTGTTATTCCTTTCCACAAAAAAGGTTGCAAATCTGAAGCCAGTAAGTTATCGGCAATCCCCAAACTTTTCGAGAATGTAATCACTCCTCACTTGCAACATCTTTGCAGATCTGTCATTTCTCTATGTCAGCATGGTTTTATAAGGCGAAGATCAACCACGACTAATCTTCTGGAACTAACCTCTTTCGTTATTAGGGGCTTCCAACAAAACTCTCAAACCGACGTTATTTACACGGACTTTAGTAAAGCATTCGAATCCGTTAATCATTCTCTTCTGGTTAAGAAACTTGATTCAATGGGGTTTCCTAGTGATCTTCTTAAGTGGATTTCGAGTTAACTAAGTGACAGGACCCAAAAGGTTCTGTTCAGAAACGTGCTATCCACTAGCCTCAGTGTCACTTCTGGCTTCCTACAGGGTAGCCACCTTGGACCCCTGCTATTCACATTGTTTATCAATGACTTGCCGCTGGTTCTAACTAAATCCAGAGTACTCATGCATGCGGATGACGTTAAACTTAGCTGGCAGTATAGGGACAGTTCATGCCAATCAGACCTACAATCGGATCTTGACAACTTCCAAGCATGGTGTCATGCTAACGATTTACATCTCAACGACTCTAAATGCAAACTGATGACATTTTCACGTGTCACTCCCCAGCTTGTCACTTATATGCTTAACGATTGCTCTTTGAAAAGAATTTCTATTGTCGATGATCTGGGTGTCCGCCTAGATCCTAAACTTTCTTTCTCAGAACATATTTCCTGTATGGTTAACAAAGCCAGAGGCATGCTTGGATTTTTTAAGTCGAAGGAACTCGATTTTCCTTCAACTTCAGATTACCGTCTTACTCTAGTAGACTTCTCCTACTTAATTTACCTTCTTTAGCTAACCGTAAGACGGTGCTTGGCGTCGTCTTTCTACACAAACTTATTAACGGGGATGTGGAGAGCCCCTACTTGCTAGAACAGCTCAATTTCCATGTTTCCCGTCTTTCATCTAGAACTTTTATTCCTTTAGTAGTTAACCATTGTAGGCGAGAGTTTGAAGTACATGAACCCTTTAGAGTTTTATGTACTGATTACAATCGCCTTTTTAGTAGTATTGAAGGCATTGAAAGCCTTCAAAAATTAAACTGTACTTTTGGTAGAACTTGCTCGTAGTGTATCCTAATTTTTCCTCGTCCTATTCTATTTTTTTCTTCTCCCGCGTCTATCTAGATCGCGTTCGTGCCGTACGTCACACGGCTGCGCCCCTCGGTCGGTTGGGTGGGAGGTAGGCGTGGGAAAAACAAATAAAATAAACCAACAATTATTAAAACGACATTTCACAAAAAATCCGTGATTGTGTTCCTTAAAATCTCAATTTAGCCGCCGCAGCAGCCGTGTTATATGTTTTTTGTGCTGTTTTTCCCCTCTGGGGTGACCTACGCACGGGTTGCTGACGGCATTATATCCCTAATTACAACAAATTATTTAATTATTGTTTTTTACGTTCGAGAGAAAACCCAGGTTTTAAAATTTATCTTTCCGGCCAGGTCTTAATTATCACGAATACTTGCTCCCATCTTCCGCTTCATTCGAGGCACCTATTGCGCAAAAAGTCAACCAGCGCTGACCGGCGAACTCGATTCCCATGGGAGACAACCAGAAGCCACGTCGGATTCCATCCATCCGTCGGGCCGAAGGCAACCGATGCCATTCCGAGGGCAAAAAGCGACGAGTCCGTCGATACGATCCCCGGTCTTTCCCAAAAGCATACTCGCTCCGTTGTGAAAATGGCACAAAATGCTTTCGAAGTGATGCTGAAGAAATTCATCGCCACAACAGATCGGATTAGCCAGTTCGAGGCCAATATAAATACTCCAGGCGCCCTTTACATGTGCCAAGTCCATCGGGACCAAATTCGGGCCTTGTGGGAGAAGGTGGAGAAGAGCTAAAAAAGCTGCTCTGACTTGCTATCCGTGGCCGACGACATGGCCCCCTCGACAGTGCTGGAATCAAAGTACAGCTACTGCTACTCCGTTTTTTCGAGGTGTGTTGCCCAGTGTCAGGAGAGAATTGGAAGAGGCGCCTCCCAATCTACTCATGTTTCCATTAATGTCCACACGCCCCAGTCTACGGGTTGCCGGTTGCCGCCAGTGGACACCGAGGTCTTTGCGGGCGACTACCTTCGGTGGCCCACTTTCCGAGACTTGTTCACTGCGATTTACATCCAAAAC
This sequence comes from Drosophila anomelani, assembly GCA_035045905.1. Lineage (NCBI taxonomy): Eukaryota > Metazoa > Arthropoda > Insecta > Diptera > Drosophilidae > Drosophila > Drosophila anomelani. The sequence continues at coordinate 126,795 of JAWNOO010000052.1, forward strand.
TCGCGGCTCACCCCGGTCTACGGGTTGCCGGTTGCCGCCAGTGGACACCGAGGTCTTTGCGGGCGACTACCTTCGGTGGCCCACTTTCCGAGACTTGTTCACTGCGATTTACATCCAAAACTCGCGGCTCACCCCGGTGGAGAAGTCATTCCACTTACCATGTTTCCAAGGCGCCGCTCACCCACGAGGGGTTAAGCGCGGCGTGGCAAAGCCTTACCAACCGCTCTGAGAACCGGCGGCTATTGGTCAACAGCCAATTAAAGATCCTCTTCACCTAGGCTGTCCCTTAAGAGTCCGGAGTCGCGCTGAAAGAGGTGCAAGGCACTATCCAAAGTTGTCTGACAGCCCTAGAGATGTCGTCCATCCAGGTTGAAGCTTGAGACAGACTCCTGGTCTTTATGGTTTCCTCAAAGCTTCCCAAAATCACACTTTCTATGTGGGAGCAATCCAGACATAATAAGGTCGAAATTCCAACCTGGAAATAAGACAATTTCCTTATAGAACGCCATCGTACTCTGGAGGCTATCGACGCCTTCAAGGCTAGTGGCTCCGGGCAATTTCCGCCAAGGTCAGAACCTGCCAGCACCCCAGCTTGCAGGCTCAATTCTTACGTGACGCGAGTGGCTCCAGGCCCAAAGGGATGCGATCTCTGTTCGACGAAGAAATACCCATGTCCGCGCTTCCTGGAAATGAATGTAAATGGTCGGTCCGACTATATCAACAGGAAGCAGCTCTGCCTGAACTGTTTTGCCCGAGCGGACCAGCAACGGGAGTGCGCGAGTGCGCATACATGCTTCACATGCCACAGCCGGCACCACACTCTCCTGCACGGCGGCAATCCCTTTGCGATCGCTCAAAGTCAACCTACGCCAGCAAGGGGGTGGCCCACACCGAGTCCTAGAAGCGCGGATGTCTCAGAGGACCATTCGGATGTCCAGGTGTGCTTCGCTTCCGGCTCAGGAGCCGTCCTACTTGGCACGGCCCTTATCAATGTATGCCATTTGGGTTTCCAAGCGCGGGCACTAATAGACTCAGGACCCGAAGCGATAAGCCCAAGTTTCCGGCCTTAATCAGACCATTTCCGCGCAGTCGACTAAATTGTGCCAGTTTTCCAGTTGTGTCCCTCTCTTAGCACGCGCGCATTCAAATTCAAAATGTAATTCTTTTATTTTTTTATTTATTCTTTTCTTTCTTCTTTTGTGCGCGGCACGCGTTACACCACCCCCCTCGCCAGACCACTCCGCCGTCTGCCTAGAGCCTTCGCTTCAGCTGTCCCAGACCCTTCGCGGCCAGTTTCTTCCGGATCCAGGTCTTGCGCCTCTACGAGCTTGGCCCTTGTGACCGCCGCTGCCGCCGCCGTATGACTCTTGTCTGGAATGAACATTTTATTTGTATTAGCCCGTGTCGTGGACCAGCTGTTCCATGTAAAATGGGTTAAGAAACCAATTTAGTGCGGCCACCCGCCCCGCGTGTAATGATGTATCTTGTTCGTGTTTTTGCGATAGTTCATTCGTGTCTACATACAGGCTAATGTCACCAATGTGTGCCCGTTTCGTTATTCGTGTTTGCCTGTTCTTCACCGTCACGATCACTGAAGATGTGAACTCGACTATTCGCCATGGGCCATTATATTTTGGCGCGACCTTGGCGTTGAATTTGTTCACAGCGCTGGACAGATGATAGGTTTTGCACAACACCTAATCCCCAACTTTTGGCTTCTTTTCCGTCTTTATTAAGTGTTAATGTCTCTTTTGGTATTCTGCTGTGGCGATCATATTGCCGAAAGCGTTTCTCCTTTGTTCCTCCATCCGCTCCCATCGCTCCTCGATGTTTTCCTCCTGTACCCCGGACCCTTCAGTGGCCCTGTGGAACACTGTGCCGGGTATTTAACTCTTTACCCAGCATTAACTGGGCTGGACTGTATTTAGTTGACTACGACGTGCTGCTGTTGAATGCTAGCATCAGTTCTGGCAGGCGTTCGTTCCATTTTGTCTGGTCATTCCCCGTCATATGCGCAATCATTGTCTTGACGGTTCTATTTGTCTGTTTCGTTGGGTTTTCTTGCGGTGTATATGGAGACGTAAATTGTTGTTTTACGCGCCACCTCTCGCATGTTTTGGCTTTGGTCCCGCGAACTGGACTCCGTTATCCGATACTAGCCCAGAATCTTGCTATTATCTATTCCCGGAATACCCTTAGGAAAGCCTCTGCCGTGGCCTGTCGTATTGCCGCCAATTGCACCCACTTTGAAAATTTATCCACCACCACGACAAGCATTATGTTCCCGTGTGTTGTACGTGGCCACGGTCCAACGGAGTTGATGCACACCGTCTCTCATGGTGCTTCCGCCACTTGTGTCAGCATTTTTCTTCTGTTGTGACACTTTTTATTTCTGGCAACTCTCTCACGATCCTTATTCAATCTTCCTGGTTTCTCAATCCCTTCAGCTCTACCTGTGGTAGTCTTGATCCGCCACGACGATCTGTTTATCTTTACTGGTGTGAACATCGAACTGGTATGGCTGCCGTATATTGTTTGCTGTCCTTGTCCATCGTGCCAGTACTCTGATTTGAGGTCTATCGTACTGATAAACTTCGCATTCCTTAATTGATCTAGGATGAAGTTCATCCGTGGTACCGGATACGCATCCTTCTCGGTCTTGTCGTTCAACAACCAATAGTCGATACTTATCCGCCATTATTCTTCTTCCTGACTAATACCACGAGGCGCTATATGGGCTTCTTTACTTTTCTATTAATCCCAGCGCCAGTAAATCATCTACCTGTTCGTCGATTATCGCCTGTTGCTTCGGATTCCTTGGGTAATGCCTTTGCTTAATCGTCTTTTATATAGGTCTTGTGGGACGCGGCGTTGCTCACCCCTAGCATTTTCTCGAATACTTGCCTGTTCTCTTGTAGGAAGTTTTCATTTCTCCTCTCCAGTGTACCGTCGCTTTCCTCTGTTCTCGTTGGATCCAATCCCTCATCCTCCTCCTCTGTGCTCTCTGCCTACTTTATCACTAGCTCACGGGTCCTGCATCGTAGTATGCTCTGCGCCTTTGAAAGGAAGTCCATCCCCAGTATGATGCCTCCAGCTACCTCGGTCATAATCATGAATTCTATCGTGATCTCTGCGTGGTACTCCCCTATCGCCATCTGTCGCATTCCGTTGGCCAGTGTTATCTCCGCCCTTGTTCCGTTCCATCTTCCGTATTCTCCCATGTTTTGGTACATGTTCCTGCAGATTGCGCTCTGAGATGCTCCTGTATCCACTTTTCCCTTCCATGGCTTCGAACTCCTTCAATTCTTCCGCCAGCTTCAAGAATTCCGTCAGCGTCTTGAATCCGTTCCTTCTTGAACTCTGTCCTCCTTGACCATTCCTTGTTGGCTGTCTGCCTGAAATGGTCGTGGATTCTTGTCTGGATCGAGTTTAGGGATATTGGTATTTCTGCATCAGTGCTAGGTTCTGCGGAGCCTGCTCTCGCTAGTTCATCCGCTTTCTCATTGCCTGGGATGTCGTTGTGTCCTGGCACCCAGGTTACTTGAACCGTGTTTTCGTGTGCAAGATTATTTAGGGCTACCTTGCATTCGGCCACAAGCTTTGACGTGGTTTTCACGGAAGCTAGGGATTTGATAGCCGCCTGGCTGTCCGAGTAGATCCGTATGGTGGTATCGCTGAGTCCTCGTCTTAGTGAAAGCTTAGCTGCTTCCCTTATGGCGAGTAGTTCGGCCTGGAAGACCGTCGCCGAGTCTGAGAGACTAAAGGTCTCTTCAATCCCCCAGTGCTCGGCGAAGATCCCAGCCCCTACTCCACAGCTTATCTTAGAGCCATCGGTGTAGAGGGATACCTCGTTCTCTACGGTTACTCTTCCCATGCTCCAGTCCTCCCTCGTTGGGTACGAGGTTGTGAAACCATTCCCGAAGTGCATCTCCGTTGTCATGTAGTCTGTTCTTACGTTTGTGTCCATTCTAATGCCTTCAAGTATCCTGCCGTGACCTGTGCCGTATTCCTTCCAGCAGTAGCTTGCCTTCAGTCTTACTGCACTCTGCGCGGCAGTGTCCTTAACGAACAGTTCTATCGGCATTATGTTGAGGATGGCATTTAGAGCAGCCGCGGGGCATGAGCGTAACGCTCCCGTAGCTCCTGCGCATGCCGCTCTCTGTATTCTGGTGAGCTTCGCTATGTTGTAGGCTCTGGTTAGTGCTGGCCACCATACCAGGGCCCCGTATGTTAGAATTGGCCTTACTACCGCTGTGTAGAGCCATATAATAATCTTTGGATGCAACCCCCAGTTGTTCCCAAACATTTTTCTGCAGGAGTAGAATGCAATGCTTGCCTTCCTGACTCTCTCTGCAACATTCTTTTTCCATGTTAGTTTTGGATCTAGTATCACTCCTAGATACTTTGCCTGATCCGATAGTGTTAGTTTCGTGCCCCCTATACTGGGCATGTTGAAGGCTGGAACCTTAGTTCTTCTGGTGAAGAGCATTAGTTCTGTCTTTGTTGGGTTAATGCCTAGTCCGCAGGTTTTGGCCCAAGTGTTTAGCTGCCCTAACGCGCCTGTCATTATGCCACTGATAACGTCAGGAAAGGGTCCTGATACTAGCAGTACTACGTCGTCTGCGTAGGCCACTGCTTTGATGCCTCCCATATTGAGCTCTTCCAATATGGTGTTCATATTTATTAGCCAGAGTAGAGGTGACAGTACCCCGCTCTGAGGTGTGCCTCTCTTCACTGCTCGCGTGAGGTGAGTGCCACTCAGTTCAGCAGTGATCAACCTACTCGTCAGCATAACCCTTATCCACTCTCTGATGCCTTCCTCAATGCCTAACAAGTTGAGGGAGCTCAGGATGGAATCGGCGTTTACGTTGTTAAACGCGCCTTCTATGTCTAGGAAGGCGGCCATAGTGTACTGTTTGTATCGTAGTGTCTTCTCGACGTAACCCACTACTACATGTAGCGCAGTCTCTGTCGACCTGCCTTTCCGGTATGCGTGCTGCGCATCCGAGAAGCCATCTTTCTCAAGTTTCTCTCGGATGTGAACATCCAGAAGTCTCTCTAGGGTCTTCAGGATGAAGGAGGTAAGGCTAATCGGCCTGTAATCCTTTGCTAGGATATGGCCCCTTCTTCCTGGTTTGGGTATAAAAACGACTTTCGCTTCCCTCCACTGGAGTGGAATATACGTCAGTCTAATGCAAGCCTTGTATATGGCTTTCAGCCATCCACAGATGCTGTCTTTGGTTGTCTGTAGCATTGCCGGTATTATGCCGTCTGGGCCCGGGCTTTTGTACCTTTCGAAGGAATCTATTGCCCACCGGATCTTCTCAGTGGTAATGATGTCCTTCGTTGACGTTTCTAGTTGTGAGGTTCTTCCCCTTTCGGGTTCCTTGATCCCTTGCAAGTTACCTGGAAAGTGGGTGTCAACCAGCAACTCCAGCGACTCCTCTATCGTCGTTGTTGCCGTGCCGTCTGCCCTGTTAATCAGGGTGGGGCATGTGTGTCCTTTAGCGAGAATCTTGCTTAGTCTCGCAGTATCTTTTACGCCTTCAAGTGACTCGCAGTAGCTCTGCCATGAGTCCTTTTTGGCCTCGTAAATCGCTTTCTTGTACGCTCTCTGCGCCTCCTTGTATGGTTCCCATTCCTTGGTGCCATAACTGGTGTTGAAGGACTTCCGCGCCCTTCTCCTGAGATCGCTGAGCTCTTTCGTCCACCATGTTGGATACTTCTTCTTTGAGAATGTGATCTTACAAGTCTCTTGGAAGGCATTGTTAAGTATGTTGGTGAGGTCCTCTACTTCCTTGTCGAGGGCCTCAGGGGAGGATTGTACCTTTATCCTCCTGCTGCCAGCTTTCGATTGGACAATTTCACTGAATTTGCCCCAATCCGCTTTACGTGGGTTTCTTTTTGGTACCTGTTTGCTAACTTGTACTGCTAAATCGAAGAAGATATATCTATGGTCAGAGAAGGAGTGTTGGGTCGATACTCTCCAGTTCTCTACCTTGTAATTGCCCTGTTCAATCTGTAAGGTGATGTCTAGCACCTCTTCCCAGCCCTGGAAATTACCTGTGCTGGGAAAAATGAATGTCGGCGTCTTCCCTCTGTTACATATTGTAACGTTACGACAAATTATATTATCAAAAAGTGACTCACCTCTTTCATTTGTTTCCGAGCTTCCCCAGAGCGTGTGCCTTGCGTTGGCATCGCATCCTAGCACTAGGGTCGTCTTAGTGTCTTCGGCCCTTTGCAGCAGCTTGACCACCGGCTCAGGCGGGGCCGGTTCGTCATGGGCCATGTATGCCGAAGCTATCAGCACTCCGCTCCCATCCACCGTCACGAATCTGGCCACTGCTAGGTCAGGTGTGCTAAGATCGGGACAGAGAAAAGCATTAAGATGGTTTTTTATTACTATGCATGCTCTCGGCCTACCATTCGAGTTGGTGCACAGTAGTGTGTATCCGGGGATCCTAAGACCAGTGACTTGCTCGTCCCTGGTCCAAGGCTCCTGTATCAGGCCGATGTCGATATCCCTCTCCCTTAGAAGGATCGTGAGATTGCTTGAAGCGTGCGTGCTGCGCTTCAAGTTAATCTGCACTATGCTCGACATCGATTGTGCTTGGTGTTGTGTCGGGGGTCTTATCGTCGATGACTATATCGTCCAACAGCTTGTTGGTATCATCGACCTCCTCCAGTAGCTCGTCTGGTTCGGCAAGGAAGACCCTGATCTTTGCCTTCCTTATGCCGTACCTGACCTTGTGGTCTGCGGCAGGCAGCGCTGGTTTATCAGCAGGAGGAAAGGCTGGCTCGTCTTCATCTCCTTCTCTGCCTTGAGGATGGTCCAGTCTGCCATATGGACATCCGGGTTCTGAGCCTTCAGAGCAGCGATCACCTTTACATGGTCAGTCTGCCCCTTGGGTAACCAAATACGAGCTCTGGGTCTCCTGGGGATCTCCCTGGCGTGGACTAGCCTAATCTTAAGGCCAGCCCAGGCGTCGCTAATCTTAGCCACGCACTCCGCCAGGAAGTTCCTGGAGAACCCATCGTCGCACCTAATTACCCGGTGCCCCCTGACCACGTCCGAGGAGTCGAAGGAGGGGATGGGGCCGGCCGGCATGCTGACTACTCTGTCAGTTACCATGTCGGCTAACTTGGCCTCGATCACCTCCCACTTCTCCGACAGCAGGCGCCCGTCGTCGTGGTTCTCGTCCACCAGGGCCATAGCCAGACTGTCTCTGACCACCTCGCTGAACTTCTTCGCCTTGCTGACGAAGCTGGTCACCCTCGGCTTGCCCTGCGGGTCCTTCGCCCTCTTAGGTGCGCTCTCGCTCACATCTTGCGAGCGATTACGCTTTGCCTGAGTGGGCTGGACTACCACGGGGTTTTCCGCCTTGTAGCTCTCAAATTCCGCGATCTCCGCAAGGAATTTGGCTTTGTCTTCCGCATCGCGGGGGTCGATCTTGCCCTCGGCCTCATTCTTGGCTATCTTGCGCAGAATGAAGCGGGCTCTACCGACCATCGCCCGTCTTTGCTGATGAGTCATCTTACTCATGTCTTTAGTGGTGCCTTTATTAGGCCCACTATTGTGTTCCGAATGGGGAGTGCTACTTGCTCTCCCATCGGGTCTCGACTGAGTCGTAGTGTCTTTACTAGACACCGACGGCCCTTCTTCGTCGGTCTCCGACTTCTGATGAGACCCTGAGACCAGACTCAGCCTCAGTGTCTCCTCCTCGTCCATCACTGTCTTGTGGGATTTTTCCTCTCCCGAGAGGTCCGAAGCTCGGCGTTTTTTATCCATTTTCATTCATGATCGCCCGCTTTGCTCGGCTAGGCAAGCGCAGCGGGCCTGAGGGGGGTTGGGGCATGTGGAATGGTCGACCGCAACTTCGCCCCAAAGCTGCGGTAAGGCATCTTACGACCTAGGGTTGCCCGGCCCTAGGAAGGCTCCGTGTGAACACAGCTGGATTTACCCCTCAGCTGCGAACCTGGAAGTCAGAGGGCACGGGTTGCGTAACACTCCTGACTTGAGGGGAGACAATTTAAAGACATGTCCAGGTCCGCCCGACTACCATTAGTCAGCGTACTCGGTTGGGGCCCGACTAGGCCCAAGCCAAGGACCTGCTTCCAGCCGCCCTCGCTTGGAGAGTATAGTCGCACTACCGATGGTGCACACAGTTACGGCAGATGACGCGGTCATCTGTTGATCCCCCTGTGTACCCTATCGGCTGACGGCCACAGTTCTTATACACCCGGTTCAATTTCTCGTCTTCAGACAGTTTTGTCAACCGCATTCACTTCCTTAATCCCATGGCGTACTCTCTTACCGACTTGTTTTCCCGTTGCCGCATCTGTGAAATCTGCTCTTCCACCTGTTCCTCGTATATTGGCGGTAGAAAGTACTCCAGCAGTTCCTCTCTCAGCTGCTCCCAGGAGTCGATCTCAGTTGGAGTTATGTTCCACCACTCGGCCGCGAGTCTTTCTAGGATGAACGGCATCGTTTGTATTAGCTTATCTTTCCGCATGCATTCCAAGAACTCCAACGGCTTTGTTATTCCTTGGTATCTGTCTCCCGATCCTCGTACCCAGTCGATGACTTCCGTTTCCACTCTCCTTCCTTGTTTCTCCGACTTTGGACTCTCCATTTCGTTGGCTTCTGTTGCCTGGTACTCTCCCAGGGTTTTTTTTACATCTTATACTTCTCCGCTAAAAGCGATAGCTTCTGTTTTACGCTCTTTGTGTGATCTGTCCTCTTTGAGAATTCTGACAGTTCCTTCCTTAAATCTTTCACCTATCATGACGGGTCTAACTCGAATTCCTCCGCATATTGAGCCAATTCGGATTTTGTTGAAATGTATAGCCAGCTGGACATGCTCTTCTGGCGTCGGCCTTCTCTTGCAACCTCTCTTATATGTTCGGGCGCCACTGTGATGGTCTGCCAGGTTCCCAGGTAGCGCAGGGATGGCCAGGGTTCGATCAGTAAATTGGTTTGGTTCCGAGTGGTTGCTGAAAGAGAAGTTCGGCCCATTTTCCAGTGAGAACAGCAGAAAGAATTCGGTTAAAGAGTCAAGTCGGATGTTTATTCAGTTTTATTCGTGGAACAGATTTGACGACGAGCTGCTTCCGACGGCCGGGATCAGCTGAGAGGCTTTGGTCGTCTGGGCTTCGGAGAAGCGAGAGAAAGTTGGGCGGACTCGAAAGTCTTCAGCAAGAGAGAGTTGGGCTACATGGCTACAATACTTCGTATATTGTTTTAACACAACCCCCTCTATTGCACACAATTACTGTCCATATGAGCTGGTTTTTGGTAAAACTTAAAATTTGCCAAACCACTTCAGTAGTACAGACAGAATAGAACCACTATATTATACTTATAGAGGATTATGCTAAAGAATCTAAATTTAGATTGGAAATAACCCATAAACGAGCTAGAATAATGATAAAAGAAAATAAGACTAGAAATAAGCAATTATATGACACAAAATGTAGACATATTCACCTCCGTGGAGGAGATCTAGTTTTGCTGAAAAATGAAACTGGACACAAAACTTGACTATAATTATACAGGTACTTATACTGTTAAAGACATTGGAGAAAGATAAACTCTAAAAAGCCTAAAACCATACCATAAAATTGATAAAATAACAAAATTGAATTTTTATAATACTACACTACTTTTTATTAAAATTAAGATGGAACTAAAATAACTTCATATTATTACGTTATTTTTCAAGAGGAGAGAGATGTAGTGTGCACACATATCGAATGCGCACTGTACCTCATACACTGTTGCGCAGTAGCTAATAAACATTTAATTTAATTTAATTCTACCAACAAAAAAGTTTTAAGTTTTTGAAGGCTTTCAATGCCTTCAATACTACTAAAAAGGCGATTGTAATCAGAACATAAAACCCTAAATGCTTAATGTACTTCAAACTCTCGCCTACTGTGGTTAACTTCAAAGGAAATAAAGGTTCTAGATGAAAGACGGGGAACATGGAAATTGAGCTGGCCTAGCAAGTAGGGGCTCTCCACATCGCTGTTAATTAGTTTATGTAGAAAGACGACGCCAAGCATCGTCCTACGGTTAGCTAAAGATGGTAAATTAAATAGGAGAAGTCTACTAGAGTAAGACGGAGGGCGAAGTGCAAAAAGTTCTTTTGGACAGAATCAATGCAGATTCGTTACACAAAGAGAATCGAATTCCTTTCAATGAATCCAAGCATGCCTCTGGCTTTGTTAACCATACAGGAAATATGTTTTGAAAACGAAAGTTTAGGATCTAGGCGGGCACCCAGATCATCGACAATAAAAATTCTTTCCAAAGAGCAATCGTTAAGCATATAAGTGGCAAGCTGGGGAGTGACACGTGAAAACGTCATCAGTTTGCATTTAGAGTTGTTGAGATGTAAATCGTTAGCATGACACCATGCTTGGAAGTTGTCAAGATCCGATTGTAGGTCAGATTGGCATGAACTGTCCCTATACTGCGAGCAAAGTTTAACGTCATCCGCATACATGAGTACTCTGGATTTAGTTAGAACCAGCGGCAAGTCATTGATAAACAATGTGAATAGCAGGGGTCCAAGGTGGCTACCCTGTAGGACGCCAGAAGTGACACTGAGGCTAGTGGATAGAACATTTCTGAACAGAACCTTTTGGGTCCTGTCACTTAGATAACTCGAAATCCACTTAAGAAGATCACTAGGAAACCCCATTGAATCAAGTTTCCTAACCAGAAGAGAATGATTAACCGAGTCGAATGCTTTACTAAAGTCCGTGTAAATAACGTCGGTTTGGGAGTTTTGTTGGAAGCCAATAATAACGAAAGAGGTTAGTTCCAGAAGATTGGTCGTGGTTGATCTTCGCCTCATAAAACCATGCTGACATTGAGAAATGACGGATCTGCAAAGATGTTGCAAGTGAGGAGTGATTATATTCTCGAAAAGTTTGGGGATTGGCGATAACTTAGAGATCCTTCTATAGTTACTGGCCTCCGATTTGGTATTCCATCGGGACCTGGCGAATATAGTGGCTTAACACGTTGAAGGTCATGAATAAGTGAGCTTTCGTTTAAAATAGGACTGAAGATTAATTACGAACTGGGTATAGCTGGATAAAATGTATGATCTGAAGATGTCGAGGGAGGATATGTAGTTTTAAAAAGCTCAGCGAAGAGATTGGCTATTTCTTGATCAGAATTTATAGTGGTATTGTTAAATAACAGAGAGGGAGGGTACAACGTGGGTTTACGTTTAGAGTTAACAAAGTTATAAAACTGTTTAGGGTCCTGCGTGAACTGGACCCTGCAACGAGTCAAATAATCTTTGTACCACTAAGCGTTAAGCACGGTAAAGCTAGATCGAGCACTAAGATAAGATGAGAAAGCCGTTCTTGAACCAGTGAGTTTATATTTACTACAAAGCCTAGATTTTACGTTTTTTAAACGTGTCAGCTCTTTGGTGAACCAAAGTGGTTTATTAAAAACAGACGGATTGGCTTCAGGAACACATATAAAAGATATCAACGGCTGTTGTCATGTCAGGACTCATATATAGATTAGACCAATAAATTTCAGCTATTAAAGAGTTTAGCCTCTGATAGTTAGCCTTACGGAAACAGCGGACTCTGTTTAAAATACTACCAGATGTTGTTGCTAAAACTGTCCCAGTGTCGATAGTCACATCGAAATTAGGATAATAAGGATCATCAGGTTACGTCATTGGAGGAACTCTAATTAGGTTTACGCCTGCAGCATCGGAGACAAAGCATAGATCCAGTAAGCGGCTTAAAGAATTAAAGACATGGTTAACTTGAGATAAAGATAAATCAAGCAAGCCATTTATGAGGTCATGGTGCGCACCTGTATGAAGGACATTTGACCCACCATCAGAAGACCAGTGAGCTCCAGGTATGTTGAAGTCACCCAAAAATTGGTCCCTATCAGAAAGCCTATTGGAAACGGCCTGAATTCCCGAAAGGTGTTTCCAATAAGTTGGCTCTTCCGAAGATGGAGGAATGTAAGAGCAGGTTACAAAAATGCAACTACCTGTAACAGATAGCTTTAGGCAGATAAATTCGATGTCCAAAAAGTCATTAGATACCACTCGTTCCGAGATGAGGCAGGAGTCAACGGCAATTAAAACTCCGCCACCACGCTGGATAAGACGGTCTAATCTGTACATTGTGTACTTACTTGGAAGAATTTCGCAGCAGAGGATCTCCGGCTTCAACCAGGTTTCAGTAAATATAATCACCTGGGATACTTGGGAGACTTGTATGTAGGCTAGAACATCTTCCGATGCGAGATCAGGGGCAAGCCTCGAAACAAATATTGTTTTCGAAGGTGGGACTGCTGTAAGGGACTTACTTAACGAATTGTTACCAACCAATGCCGGTATTCCGGGCATTGTTGGACCCTGGGTAGCTTTATCTACGGAGATTTCCGGAGCCAAAGATGTGGGCTCCGCATCGGACACAGCAGACGACGCGGTAATTGCTGGCTGAGAGGCTGCCGATACCCCAGCGTTTGATTCGGTTACCGAATCTTTCCTCGTTCCTGATCTCAGCACCATAGGAGCGGGGACCAGGAGCTGAGGCGGAGGAGAGTGGCAGGAAATCGGTTGCTGTGTCTCACACAGTTGCAGCCGACCAGCAGCAGATTTTTTGCGTTTCGTTTGAGCGTCAGGCGCGGAGAACAGGTCATTCGCTTTGCGAAAAGTGACTATGATCTCAGAAAATGCACTCCTGGTCTGACGCATGAAGGATGATATCTCCTTCTCAACCGGTCGACAGGCCTCACAGCAATAACGCAGGCCCTTTTTGCTGTACAATACGTCAGCTACTACATCGCAAAGCCAGCAATGGATAGTGGGTTGGTCTTCCAAAACATTTTTTTGATAGTTCTTTGTATTGCAGACAATATTTAGAGACATTTTCACAGACCCTAGAATCACTGTGCACACTATCAGTACCAAAAAAGCAAAGAGAAAAAGAGAGATCAGAAGAGCGCAAGGGTTAGAGTATGAGCAGCAGAAATCACAAGAGCGATGAGAGCTGTGAACCACTTATATGCAGCTAACAGCAACCGACAACTCAAGCGGGGGAGAGAAAAATAAAATGGGATAAAGAAGAAAGAGGGCAAAGATAACCGTCTTAGCACAAACTAAAAAGTGATTATTATTACAAATTAATTACACAGAAAAGTGCATGCAGGCGCGTTAGCGGAACGGTATATAATTATGAATGTTTAGGTGATAAATTTGAATGAAACCCCGTTGGTTTGAAGTGAAATTAACACAAAAGTCGGAACGCAAAACAAAAACACGACCGTCCGCTACGAAGATCAGTTTTATCAGTTGTATATTTCCTGAAATCGGAGGCAGAAAATATATAGAAATATATGGACTTGCATGCAAGTAACGCCTGGTCCCCTTGGATAGCGATGAAAAAAAAAATTAACGGGATTATCCATCACCTCCATCTTGGGGCGCCATCCCACAGCGCCTCCAAGTAGCAGACCATTTGAATCAGCCACTTTCTGTCAGCTCATCCATACACTTCAGGATTTTGAACACATTTAGCCACCCTACACCATCGGAAGTGGGCATCGGTGCATTAGGGTCTTCCTCCATCCGGCAAGATATGACTCAGCATGGAGGGCCTGCCTCCTTATGCCTGGGTTGCTTGCTCGCTTGTGCATCCTTAGTGGCGCTCTTAGCGCACCGTTGCCTTTTGTTAACAAGCATATCCTCCACTTTGATGTGCCTGTGCCTGGCGAACGAAGAATGCGTTCTTCTTTTTCCTTGACCAGCTGCACGCTCTCCACGTCCGAGTCTGTATCGACTATGGCACCTGTGCGTCTTAGCTTCCCCTGCGTAGTGTAGGCAGTAGCTGTACAACCAATACGAGCAGCTCTCTTCCACCGTCGTCGGGGCTGACTTCCCAGCCACTATTGCTTTACTTATGTCGCCCATTCTTAGGAAACTGGTTAGTTTTCCATTGAACACCCCACTACCGTTTTATGCCCGCCGCCCGGGCTAATGCTTCATTTCTTCCGACTTTTTGGGGAAAGAACTTGAACGCGAAGCCTTGCCTTGTAATGTAGTGTGCATTACCGCGGATTAAACGCCTGCTGGATATCAAGAAAAGGCGCCAGCATATACTGCTTTCTCTGGGTGTATTTTCCGACACGGTGTAACTGCTCCGGGGTACCATGCTGCTTCCTAAAGCGAAACTCCCGGTCCCCTTAGCATTCGTTCCAGTAGGCATCTCTCCAGAATATTTCCGAATGCAGGCAGCAGGCTAATCAAATCGATAAAAAAAACTTCGTTTCATCAATAAATATGTTACGACTTGCTATTCTCCGATGTGGCAAGGCCGGCTAGCCTGTCATCTCAGGATGGATTTTACCCTGTCCTCCAACAGGTCTCACCATAATCCCAGCAGATCTGGAATCCACAACAAAAAAAAAGAAAAACAAACAATAACAACTGTACAATTAACGATCACTCCTTCATTCCAGATGTAGGCTTGGGTCATAGCTGTTATTACCCCACGACGCACCCTCCCTTCCTGGAATCCGCATCATTTCTCCGGATTCCCCTTGGCATACGGCCATTCCGGCTTCTCCCTGGTCACCGACTCATCCGGCCATCTTCCTTCTCTAACTAATTATCTAACATATTTGAACTTAATTCCACTAAATTACAAATTACAAAAATTTACTTAACGATGACTACAGATTCCCCTACATCGATCGGCCTAGACTGATCACCAATTCATTAGTTTAGATATAATCCTCTAGATCCGTCGATCTCCGGATCGGGTCGTTCTTCCTGGTTTCTTTGGAATGTTGGGCACTCCCGGTTATTCTCAACCTTTACCTTCTTTGCCACTCAACTCACGTTTTTTTTTATTTATTTTTTATGACACAATTGGGAATGCAAATGTTCACCGCCCACGGGTCACGACGCACAGTAGCGCCTTGTTTGAACCAAATAAGGTAATCCAATAATTTAAACGTCATTTGACAGTGAATTGCTGTAAAATGTATTTTCTTTGTGTAATATTACCTGAAAGTCAACCAATTTCAATTTTTTTTTGTATGGTACAAAAATTATTTTCTCATCGTGGAATCGTTGTAAAATTGTCTTTCGATTAAGTATAGTCTAAATCGTTTTTGCGATTACAACTTTTTTTGATTTTAGCCTCGACTTTTGTTCGAGACGCGCCACTGTGCGACGTTCTGGCTCGGATTCTCCAAATGACCGTCACCTTGCCCTATTTTTGTGCTCGGCTCCCGTCGATTCCCTTTTCCTCTTTCTCGCCTCTCTCCATCGAGGTCGAGAACCGAGGGCCCTGTTTCTGCCTTGGTATGAGGGGATGTACTCGCTCCGTACTCTCCTCTCGTGATCCTTACCTACCATCCACTATCACACGCAAAATGAGGGCGTGTGGACGGTAGGTGGCGTATTAGCTTACGCTCTATCCCTTCTTCTTGGCCCTGCCAACCTCCTTTCGGTGCGCATTCCACTGGCCTTACGACTCGGCATCTCGTGAATTTTCGAGCGAACTTGGCGTTGTAATTCCTTCCGAAGGCGCTCAGTCCGTCATCGACTGCAGTTTTCTGGCCAACTTATAGCGGCTGCCGTAGAGGCTTCACGCCTCACGGATCGAGACTTCGATCTCCGGCAGAAATACGTCCCATGCTCGGTGATCGCGCTCCAAATACATCCAAATCGCAGCTAGATCTATCCGGTTCACCCTTTCCGCAGCGTTGCTTTGCGGCGAGTACGCATATGATCGAGACTTCGATCTCCGGCAGAAATACGTCCCATGCTCGGTGATCGCGCTCCAAATACATCCAAATCGCAGCTAGATCTATCCGGTTCACCCTTTCCGCAGCGTTGCTTTGCGGCGAGTACGCATATGATGCACGCCATACGCCTTCATCACGTCCTGAAACGCCTTTAAGGGCTTCCCTCATCCACTTCAAAAACGAGAATTTTGAAAAGTTATCCACGTCCACAAAAATCCAGCCCTTACCTCACTTGGAAAGTGGATTTATGCCTAAGAAATCTATATAGAGCTTCTAGTAAAGCCTTTCCGCCTTTCTTTCGCTTCTTTGCACCGTCCCACAAAGTCGCGGACCTGCGTCGTCATCCCCGGCTAGTAATACTGCCGCTGGAGACATTGCAGCGTCTTCTTTATCCCTCCGTGTCTCGACGTCAAATCCTCATACAACGTCGCGATCATCCCGGCTGTCAACGATTCTGGAATCCATAATTTCCATGGACCTCCCTCGACCAGCCAGCTCCAGCTCTTCGACGCATCAGGATAGCGTATCGGCCACCACATTGTCGGGTTCTTTCCGGTGTGCGATCTGAAAGTCGAAACTTTGCAGTCTGAGGGATCACCGCGCCAGGCGTCCGCTGACGTTTGCCTGCCGCTGTAGGTATTCCACTCGGAAGACAAAGTTCTCTACGGCGAGCTTGTTCGGGTCGCCGTCGAAGAAAATCTACCACTTCTCGATGCGGAACCCTTTTACAGCCTCTTCTCTTCTTTCAGGCCCCCGGAGACCCTCGCTGACAGCTGCCCGCTCCTTGTACGCCGTCGGACATGGCTGGTGCTGCCAGCCGTTCGCTCGCGGATGCCCGCCTGGGTACCATCCGGCGTCGAAACCTGGATCCGAGTCGCAGCTGTGTGCCCTCGGAGGTTTTGGGTGGCGATCTCGTCGGCTCGTCCACTTCCGGCTCGGCCTTTGGATACGCTCCCGTCGTGCTGGCCGCCTTCGTGCGTCCGCTGGCTCTGCCGCCGCCGTCGGCTCCGACGTCGCCCTGCCTTGCCGTCTGCTGTAAAGACCGAGCTGCAGCTGCCGTCTCCTTCAACGGCTGGACCACCTCGTTGATCATGGCCATCATCTTCATGAACCCTCGGCGAATCTCCTCCTCCGGCTCACGTTGCCCGACGCCGCCGCCCCGTGCGTTTCATACGCCTGGGCCACCGCGGCGTTCACCGAGGATGCGATATCGCTCGGGATTTCACGACGTGGCGAACGCTCCTTCCGACAACAGCTCCTTCCGACGCTCCATCTTGCGGACCTTCTGACCGTGGAGTCCTAGTGGTACACCTACCAGCTTGTGACCGCAAATTGTAATTCCTACTCATATAATCCCTATAAACCTAATTGCTACCTATATTCCTAACACTTAACACGCTTTACTTTATATTTCCAGAAGACAAATACCAAAAAACTTTATCTGGACAACAAATACGGTGGAAAAGAACTGATGCCTAACCGGAGCCGTCAACCGTTTGCTTTTCCTGCGTCTGCAGTACTATCTCAGTTGGAGTTATGTTCCACCACTCGGCCGCGAGTCTTTCTAGGATGAACGGCATCGTTTGTATTAGCTTATCTTTCCGCATGCATTCCAAGAACTCCAACGGCTTTGTTATTCCTTGGTATCTGTCTCCCGATCCTCGTACCCAGTCGATGACTTCCGTTTCCACTCTCCTTCCTTGTTTCTCCGACTTTGGACTCTCCATTTCGTTGGCTTCTGTTGCCTGGTACTCTCCCAGGGTTTTTTTTACATCTTATACTTCTCCGCTAAAAGCGATAGCTTCTGTTTTACGCTCTTTGTGTGATCTGTCCTCTTTGAGAATTCTGACAGTTCCTTCCTTAAATCTTTCACCTATCATGACGGGTCTAACTCGAATTCCTCCGCATATTGAGCCAATTCGGATTTTGTTGAAATGTATAGCCAGCTGGACATGCTCTTCTGGCGTCGGCCTTCCCTTGCAACCTCTCTTATCTGTTCGGGCGCCACTGTGATGGTCTGCCAGGTTCCCAGGTAGCGCAGGGATGGCCAGGGTTCGATCAGTAAATTGGTTTGGTTCCGAGTGGTTGCTGAAAGAGAAGTTCGGCCCATTTTCCAGTGAAAACAGCAGAAAGAATTCGGTTAAATAGTCAAGTCGGATGTTTATTCAGTTTTATTCGTGGAACAGAGTTGACGACGAGCTGCTTCCGACGGCCGGGATCAGCTGAGAGGTTCGTCGTGGCTTTGGTCGTCTGGGCTTCGGAGAAGCGAGAGAAAGTTGGGCGGACTCGAAAGTCTTCAGCAAGAGAGAGTTGGGCTACATGGCTACAATACTTCGTATATTGTTTTAACACAACCCCCTCTATGGCACACAATTACTGTCCATATGAGCTGGTTATTGGTAAAACTTAAAATTTGCCAAACCACTTCAGTAGTACAGACAGAATAGAACCACTATATTATACTTATAGATGATTATGCTAAAGAATCTAAATTTAGATTGGAAATAACCCATAAACGAGCTAGAATAATGATAAAAGAAAATAAGACTAGAAATAAGCAATTATATGACACAAAATGTAGACATATTCACCTCCGTGGAGGAGATCTAGTTTTGCTGAAAAATGAAACTGGACACAAAACTTGACTATAATTATACAGGTACTTATACTGTTAAAGACATTGGAGAAAGATAAACTCTAAAAAGCCTAAAACCATACCATAAAATTGATAAAATAACAAAATTGAATTTTTATAATACTACAATACTTTTTATTAAAATTAAGATGGAACTAAAATAACTTCATATTATTACGTTATTTTTCAAAAGGAGAGAGATGTAGTGTGCACACATATCGAATGCGCACTGTACCTCATACACTGTTGCGCAGTAGCTAATAAACATTTAATTTAATTTAATTCTACCAACAAAAAAGTTTTAAGTTTTTGAAGGCTTTCAATGCCTTCAATACTACTAAAAAGGCGATTGTAATCAGAACATAAAACCCTAAATGCTTAATGTACTTCAAACTCTCGCCTACTGTGGTTAACTTCAAAGGAAATAAAGGTTCTAGATGAAAGACGGGGAACATGGAAATTGAGCTGGCCTAGCAAGTAGGGGCTCTCCACATCGCTGTTAATTAGTTTATGTAGAAAGACGACGCCAAGCATCGTCCTACGGTTAGCTAAAGATGGTAAATTAAATAGGAGAAGTCTACTAGAGTAAGACGGAGGGCGAAGTGCAAAAAGTTCTTTTGGACAGAATCAATGCAGATTCGTTACACAAAGAGAATCGAATTCCTTTCAATGAATCCAAGCATGCCTCTGGCTTTGTTAACCATACAGGAAATATGTTTTGAAAACGAAAGTTTAGGATCTAGGCGGGCACCCAGATCATCGACAATAAAAATTCTTTCCAAAGAGCAATCGTTAAGCATATAAGTGGCAAGCTGGGGAGTGACACGTGAAAACGTCATCAGTTTGCATTTAGAGTTGTTGAGATGTAAATCGTTAGCATGACACCATGCTTGGAAGTTGTCAAGATCCGATTGTAGGTCAGATTGGCATGAACTGTCCCTATACTGCGAGCAAAGTTTAACGTCATCCGCATACATGAGTACTCTGGATTTAGTTAGAACCAGCGGCAAGTCATTGATAAACAATGTGAATAGCAGGGGTCCAAGGTGGCTACCCTGTAGGACGCCAGAAGTGACACTGAGGCTAGTGGATAGAACATTTCTGAACAGAACCTTTTGGGTCCTGTCACTTAGATAACTCGAAATCCACTTAAGAAGATCACTAGGAAACCCCATTGAATCAAGTTTCCTAACCAGAAGAGAATGATTAACCGAGTCGAATGCTTTACTAAAGTCCGTGTAAATAACGTCGGTTTGGGAGTTTTGTTGGAAGCCAATAATAACGAAAGAGGTTAGTTCCAGAAGATTGGTCGTGGTTGATCTTCGCCTCATAAAACCATGCTGACATTGAGAAATGACGGATCTGCAAAGATGTTGCAAGTGAGGAGTGATTATATTCTCGAAAAGTTTGGGGATTGGCGATAACTTAGAGATCCTTCTATAGTTACTGGCCTCCGATTTGGTATTCCATCGGGACCAGGCGAATATAGTGGCTTAACACGTTGAAGGTCATGAATAAGTGAGCTTTCGTTTAAAATAGGACTGAAGATTAATTACGAACTGGGTATAGCTGGATAAAATGTATGATCTGAAGATGTCGAGGGAGGATATGTAGTTTTAAAAAGCTCAGCGAAGAGATTGGCTATTTCTTGATCAGAATTTATAGTGGTATTGTTAAATAACAGAGAGGGAGGGTACAACGTGGGTTTACGTTTAGAGTTAACAAAGTTATAAAACTGTTTAGGGTCCTGCGTGAACTGGACCCTGCAACGAGTCAAATAATCTTTGTACCACTAAGCGTTAAGCACGGTAAAGCTAGATCGAGCACTAAGATAAGATGAGAAAGCCGTTCTTGAACCAGTGAGTTTATATTTACTACAAAGCCTAGATTTTACGTTTTTTAAACGTGTCAGCTCTTTGGTGAACCAAAGTGGTTTATTAAAAACAGACGGATTGGCTTCAGGAACACATATAAAAGATATCAACGGCTCTTGTCATGTCAGGACTCATATATAGATTATACCAATAAATTTCAGCTATTAAAGAGTTTAGCCTCTGATAGTTAGCCTTACGGAAACAGCGGACTCTGTTTAAAATACTACCAGATGTTGTTGCTAAAACTGTCCCAGTGTCGATAGTCACATCGAAATTAGGATGATAAGGATCATCAGGTTACGTCATTGGAGGAACTCTAATTAGGTTTACGCCTGCAGCATCGGAGACAAAGCATAGATCCAGTAAGCGGCTTAAAGAATTAAAGACATGGTTAACTTGAGATAAAAATAAATCAAGCAAGCCATTTATGAGGTCATGGTGCGCACCTGTATGAAGGACATTTGACCCACCATCAGAAGACCAGTGAGCTCCAGGTATGTTGAAGTCACCCAAAAATTGGTCCCTATCAGAAAGCCTATTGGAAACGGCCTGAATTGCCGAAAGGTGTTTCCAATAAGTTGGCTCTTCCGAAGATGGAGGAATGTAAGAGCAGGTTACAAAAATGCAACTACCTGTAACAGATAGCTTTAGGCAGATAAATTCGATGTCCAAAAAGTCATTAGATACCACTCGTTCCGAGATGAGGCAGGAGTCAACGGCAATTAAAACTCCGTCACCACGCTGGATAAGACGGTCTAATCTGTACATTGTGTACTTACTTGGAAGAATTTCGCAGCAGAGGATCTCCGGCTTCAACCAGGTTTCAGTAAATATAATCACCTGGGATACTTGGGAGACTTGTATGTAGGCTAGAACATCTTCCGATGCGAGATCAGGGGCAAGCCTCGAAACAAATATTGTTTTCGAAGGTGGGACTGCTGTAAGGGACTTACGTAACGAATTGTTACCAACCAATGCCGGTATTCCGGGCATTGTTGGACCCTGGGTAGCTTTATCTACGGAGATTTCCGGAGCCAAAGATGTGGGCTCCGCATCGGACACAGCAGACGACGCGGTAATTGCTGGCTGAGAGGCTGCCGATACCCCAGCGTTTGATTCGGTTACCGAATCTTTCCTCGTTCCTGATCTCAGCACCATAGGAGCGGGGACCAGGAGCTGAGGCGGAGGAGAGTGGCAGGAAATCGGTTGCTGTGTCTCACACAGTTGCAGCCGACCAGCAGCAGATTTTTTGCGTTTCGTTTGAGCGTCAGGCGCGGAGAACAGGTCATTCGCTTTGCGAAAAGTGACTATGATCTCAGAAAATGCACTCCTGGTCTGACGCATGAAGGATGATATCTCCTTCTCAACCGGTCGACAGGCCTCACAGCAATAACGCAGGCCCTTTTTGCTGTACAATACGTCAGCTACTACATCGCAAAGCCAGCAATGGATAGTGGGTTGGTCTTCCAAAACATTTTTTTGATAGTTCTTTGTATTGCAGACAATATTTAGAGACATTTTCACAGACCCTAGAATCACTGTGCACACTATCAGTACCAAAAAAGCAAAGAGAAAAAGAGAGATCAGAAGAGCGCAAGGGTTAGAGTATGAGCAGCAGAAATCACAAGAGCGATGAGAGCTGTGAACCACTTATATGCAGCTAACAGCAACCGACAACTCAAGCGGGGGAGAGAAAAATAAAATGGGATAAAGAAGAAAGAGGGCAAAGATAACCGTCTTAGCACAAACTAAAAAGTGATTATTATTACAAATTAATTACACAGAAAAGTGCATGCAGGCGCGTTAGCGGAACGGTATATAATTATGAATGTTTAGGTGATAAATTTGAATGAAACCCCGTTGGTTTGAAGTGAAATTAACACAAAAGTCGGAACGCAAAACAAAAACACGACCGTCCGCTACGAAGATCAGTTTTATCAGTTGTATATTTCCTGAAATCGGAGGCAGAAAATATATAGAAATATATGGACTTGCATGCAAGTAACGCCTGGTCCCCTTGGATAGCGATGAAAAAAAAAATTAACGGGATTATCCATCACCTCCATCTTGGGGCGCCATCCCACAGCGCCTCCAAGTAGCAGACCATTTGAATCAGCCACTTTCTGTCAGCTCATCCATACACTTCAGGATTTTGAACACATTTAGCCACCCTACACCATCGGAAGTGGGCATCGGTGCATTAGGGTCTTCCTCCATCCGGCAAGATATGACTCAGCATGGAGGGCCTGCCTCCTTATGCCTGGGTTGCTTGCTCGCTTGTGCATCCTTAGTGGCGCTCTTAGCGCACCGTTGCCTTTTGTTAACAAGCATATCCTCCACTTTGATGTGCCTGTGCCTGGCGAACGAAGAATGCGTTCTTCTTTTTCCTTGACCAGCTGCACGCTCTCCACGTCCGAGTCTGTATCGACTATGGCACCTGTGCGTCTTAGCTTCCCCTGCGTAGTGTAGGCAGTAGCTGTACAACCAATACGAGCAGCTCTCTTCCACCGTCGTCGGGGCTGACTTCCCAGCCACTATTGCTTTACTTATGTCGCCCATTCTTAGGAAACTGGTTAGTTTTCCATTGAACACCCCACTACCGTTTTATGCCCGCCGCCCGGGCTAATGCTTCATTTCTTCCGACTTTTTGGGGAAAGAACTTGAACGCGAAGCCTTGCCTTGTAATGTAGTGTGCATTACCGCGGATTAAACGCCTGCTGGATATCAAGAAAAGGCGCCAGCATATACTGCTTTCTCTGGGTGTATTTTCCGACACGGTGTAACTGCTCCGGGGTACCATGCTGCTTCCTAAAGCGAAACTCCCGGTCCCCTTAGCATTCGTTCCAGTAGGCATCTCTCCAGAATATTTCCGAATGCAGGCAGCAGGCTAATCAAATCGATAAAAAAAACTTCGTTTCATCAATAAATATGTTACGACTTGCTATTCTCCGATGTGGCAAGGCCGGCTAGCCTGTCATCTCAGGATGGATTTTACCCTGTCCTCCAACAGGTCTCACCATAATCCCAGCAGATCTGGAATCCACAACAAAAAAAAAGAAAAACAAACAATAACAACTGTACAATTAACGATCACTCCTTCATTCCAGATGTAGGCTTGGGTCATAGCTGTTATTACCCCACGACGCACCCTCCCTTCCTGGAATCCGCATCATTTCTCCGGATTCCCCTTGGCATACGGCCATTCCGGCTTCTCCCTGGTCACCGACTCATCCGGCCATCTTCCTTCTCTAACTAATTATCTAACATATTTGAACTTAATTCCACTAAATTACAAATTACAAAAATTTACTTAACGATGACTACAGATTCCCCTACATCGATCGGCCTAGACTGATCACCAATTCATTAGTTTAGATATAATCCTCTAGATCCGTCGATCTCCGGATCGGGTCGTTCTTCCTGTTTTCTTTGGAATGTTGGGCACTCCCGGTTATTCTCAACCTTTACCTTCTTTGCCACTCAACTCACGTTTTTTTTTATTTATTTTTTATGACACAATTGGGAATGCAAATGTTCACCGCCCACGGGTCACGACGCACAGTAGCGCCTTGTTTGAACCAAATAAGGTAATCCAATAATTTAAACGTCATTTGACAGTGAATTGCTGTAAAATGTATTTTCTTTGTGTAATATTACCTGAAAGTCAACCAATTTCAATTTTTTTTTTGTATGGTACAAAAATTATTTTCTCATCGTGGAATCGTTGTAAAATTGTCTTTCGATTAAGTATAGTCTAAATCGTTTTTGCGATTACAACTTTTTTTGATTTTAGCCTCGACTTTTGTTCGAGACGCGCCACTGTGCGACGTTCTGGCTCGGATTCTCCAAATGACCGTCACCTTGCCCTATTTTTGTGCTCGGCTCCCGTCGATTCCCTTTTCCTCTTTCTCGCCTCTCTCCATCGAGGTCGAGAACCGAGGGCCCTGTTTCTGCCTTGGTATGAGGGGATGTACTCGCTCCGTACTCTCCTCTCGTGATCCTTACCTACCATCCACTATCACACGCAAAATGAGGGCGTGTGGACGGTAGGTGGCGTATTAGCTTACGCTCTATCCCTTCTTCTTGGCCCTGCCAACCTCCTTTCGGTGCGCATTCCACTGGCCTTACGACTCGGCATCTCGTGAATTTTCGAGCGAACTTGGCGTTGTAATTCCTTCCGAAGGCGCTCAGTGTAAAATTTCGCCGAAACACTTCTTGGCCAGGTTTTACGTGCTCTTGTCAAACTAGCGGCTGCTCCGCTCGAACGCCTGATTCAGGTGTTTCTTGATGCGTTCGCAAATTATGTCTCGTTTGCCCTGGGCGTTTAGCGTAGCTAACTCGTAATCCGTCATCGACTGCAGTTTTCTGGCCAACTTATAGCGGCTGCCGTAGAGGCTTCACGCCTCACGGATCGAGACTTCGATCTCCGGCAGAAATACGTCCCATGCTCGGTGATCGCGCTCCAAATACATCCAAATCGCAGCTAGATCTATCCGGTTCACCCTTTCCGCAGCGTTGCTTTGCGGCGAGTACGCATATGATGCACGCCATACGCCTTCATCACGTCCTGAAACGCCTTTAAGGGCTTCCCTCATCCACTTCAAAAACGAGAATTTTGAAAAGTTATCCACGTCCACAAAAATCCAGCCCTTACCTCACTTGGAAAGTGGATTTATGCCTAAGAAATCTATATAGAGCTTCTAGTAAAGCCTTTCCGCCTTTCTTTCGCTTCTTTGCACCGTCCCACAAAGTCGCGGACCTGCGTCGTCATCCCCGGCTAGTAATACTGCCGCTGGAGACATTGCAGCGTCTTCTTTATCCCTCCGTGTCTCGACGTCAAATCCTCATACAACGTCGCGATCATCCCGGCTGTCAACGATTCTGGAATCCATAATTTCCATGGACCTCCCTCGACCAGCCAGCTCCAGCTCTTCGACACATCAGGATAGCGTATCGGCCACCACATTGTCGGGTTCTTTCCGGTGTGCGATCTGAAAGTCGAAACTTTGCAGTCTGAGGGATCACCGCGCCAGGCGTCCGCTGACGTTTGCCTGCCGCTGTAGGTATTCCACTCGGAAGACAAAGTTCTCTACGGCGAGCTTGTTCGGGTCGCCGTCGAAGAAAATCTACCACTTCTCGATGCGGAACCCTTTTACAGCCTCTTCTCTTCTTTCAGGCCCCCGGAGACCCTCGCTGACAGCTGCCCGCTCCTTGTACGCCGTCGGATATGGCTGGTGCTGCCAGCCGTTCGCTCGCGGATGCCCGCCTGGGTACCATCCGGCGTCGAAACCTGGATCCGAGTCGCAGCTGTGTGCCCTCGGAGGTTTTGGGTGGCGATCTCGTCGGCTCGTCCACTTCCGGCTCGGCCTTTGGATACGCTCCCGTCGTGCTAGCCGCCTTCGTGCGTCCGCTGGCTCTGCCGCCGCCGTCGGCTCCGACGTCGCCCTGCCTTGCCGTCTGCTGTAAAGACCGAGCTGCAGCTGCCGTCTCCTTCAACGGCTGGACCACCTCGTTGATCATGGCCATCATCTTCATGAACCCTCGGCGAATCTCCTCCTCCGGCTCACGTTGCCCGACGCCGCCGCCCCGTGCGTTTCATACGCCTGGGCCACCGCGGCGTTCACCGAGGATGCGATATCGCTCGGGATTTCACGACGTGGCGAACGCTCCTTCCGACAACAGCTCCTTCCGACGCTCCATCTTGCGGACCTTCTGACCGTGGAGTCCTAGTGGTCCACCTACCAGCTTGTGACCGCAAATTGTAATTCCTACTCATATAATCCCTATAAACCTAATTGCTACCTATATTCCTAACACTTAACACGCTTTACTTTATATTTCCAGAAGATAAATACCAAAAAACTCTATCTGGACAACAAATACGGTGGAAAAGAACTGATGCCTAACCGGAGCCGTCAACCGTTTGCTTTTCCTGCGCCTGCAGTACTATATCACGACCGTCATTCCTCTCTTGCGAGCTCCGTCGGATCCACTATCTTCTTCTAGGAAGATAGGGCGTCGAGGGCGCTCACTTACTCACGGCGTCCTGTCCGATTACGCTGCGGATGTGTCTGCGAGTTCTTTTGCTATTCCGCATGCATCGCATGGTGAACTCTATGTTCCCATGGGCCACCCGTAGACCAGCCATTTCCTCGCGTACATCCGCACCGTAAACGGCAGGAGCCTGACTTTACCACTTCACCCGCTACGGATCCTCCTTTTGCCACCAGACACCTTTTGGGAGCCTCCTAGCTGACTTTTCTATCGCTAGTGCCATCCCTTCTCTCCCGGAGCATATCCGCTCTTAGGTGAGTTTTGACATAAAACAATTTAACTTCACGAACATTTACTTTGTGTTTTTTTTTTTCTCCAGCATCCCAGGACTTCCAGCGGCTAGCAATTACGTCTGACATTTTATTGCCGACATAAGCCATCGCAACACCTTCCAACCTGGAATGCCGGCCCACTTGGATTCCCGCCCTCAACTGGGAATTTATTTTTTTATTCGCGTCTACTTTGTATGAGTGCGGACGTCCCTTTTAAGAGCCTCCGCCATACCACTTCTAGTTTTGCGACATTGGGCGCCAATATGTTGGGGCCTGCTGTTTTTTGATGGGGCAAGGCCGGCTAGCCAGTCATCTCGGGAGGGATTTTTCCCCGTCTGCCCACAGGTCTCACCATAGTCACAGCTGATCTGGAATCCACAACAACAACAAAAAAGGTATACAAACTCGTATACAAAAAGGTATAATAACATCGACTGTACAATTAACGATCACTTCTCCTCTTCGGGCTATTGTCACCCCTCGACGCACCCTCCCTTTCTAGAATACGCATCAGGTCATCGGATTCCCCTTGGCAGACGGTTGTCCGGGCTTCTTCCTGGTAACCAACTCATCCGGTCATCCATTTAGTTTAAATTGGGATATAAGTTTGCTTCGTTTCATGTGCGATTAGATATACATATAAGTCATTATATTATTATTTTCCAAATTGTTTCATGTTTGCCACTATTTAATAAATAATTGTTTTAAATGCAGTGCCTTAATTTGTTCACCATGGGTTACATGCTTGTGTTTCCGTCTTATTATCTTTGTTTAAGTTTTTTGCATTTTTGCTGGCTACATAGCGCCGAGGCAATAAATAAATAAATAAATACACATATTTATGCAAAGACAAATCGAACGGACATTTTAAATAATCAGCACTGGCACATATAAATAAATAACAATTAAATAAATTGTTAAATAATTATATAGCCAATCGATAAATAAACCAATAATATAAATAAATAATTTGGATAAATAAATTGTTGAATAAATAAATAATTTAAATAAATAAATAAATTAATTAAATAAATAAGTCGAATAAGTTATATAATAGATGCTGGCCAGTCTCGGTTTTTTGGGCGGTCGACCACTCCTTGGATTTTGCGGATTTTTGAGGTTGGAACCTCGATCTCGGGCAGGCAGAAAAAAAGGTTTCTCGGGTCCAAAAATGGTTTTCCCGGGATGGGGATGTTCGCCCTGTTGTTTTTTTGTCTCCTTCCCTGAGCCTGGTCCCTGTATCCTCTCCTTGAGCATCACCGATCTCCGGATCGGGTCTTCTATTAGGTAGGTAGCGTCTTGGCTTCCACTCTTCCCCTTCCTCTCAGCCCTGCCAACCTTCTTTCAGTGCGCATCTCTAGCGACATTTGTTTCGCCTGCGGCTATCGATCACCGTCAGAATGCAACACCACGCGAAAATTGGCCAGTCGTAGAGGAGGCGAATATTCGCGAGCATTCCTACGAAAACATAAACAAACAAAAAAAAAATACAACAAACATGGACAACTACCTACTCCACTGCGATGTTTTCCACCGGCGGATTGACCTTGCCCCACGACTCCTGCGCTGCCCCCAACGGAGGCCACACCCACGGTTTGTCTTCCGCCTGCCTACTCCCTATTCTCAGCGTGTTACCTCTTTACAGCCGCAAGTCCTTCGCATGGTAGATGCCAATAGGCTTCCCCGCCAGGTCCTCCAGCTCGAGCGTATCGTTCCCTACTGGCCTGACGACTCGGCATCTGGCGAATTTCCGCGCGAACTTGGCGTTGTAGTTCTTTTTGGCCAGGTTTCACGTGAAATTCACGGGCGCGCTTTTTGTATTGGCGACTGCTGCGTTCGTACGCCTGATGCTGGTGCTCCTTGATGCGCTCACGGATGATATCCCGTTTGTCCTGTGTATTCAGCGTCGCCACTTCGTGATCCGTCATCGACTGCAGCTTTCTAGCCAACTTATAGCAGCAGCCGTGGAGGTACATATGCTGGCCGAACACTGCGAGGAACGGCATCACGCCCGTCGCCTCATGTACCGAGTTCCGGATCGCGACTTCGATCTCCGGCAGATATGCGTCCCAATCTCGGTCTTCCTGCTCCAAAAACGTCCGAATCGCGGCTAGGACTGTCCTGTTCACCCTTTCCGCAGCGTTGCTTTGCGGCGAGTACACCACCGTCCGCATATGATGCACGCCATACGCTCCCATCACATCCTGAAACGCCTTCGAGACGAACTGCTTGCCATTGTCGGAGTGGATTACTTCTAGTACTCCGAACATGTAAAATACCTCGTGTACCAGGAACTCGACGACGTTTGTGGTAGTGGCTTCTCTCATCGACTGCAGGAACGTGAACTTCGAAAAGTGATCCACG
The DNA here is from genome assembly GCA_035045905.1 of Drosophila anomelani. NCBI lineage: Eukaryota > Metazoa > Arthropoda > Insecta > Diptera > Drosophilidae > Drosophila > Drosophila anomelani. Next base: position 155,805 of record JAWNOO010000052.1, read on the forward strand.
ACCACAAAAATCCAGGCGTTGCCTCGCTTCGACCGTGGATATTTGCCGAGGAAGTCAGTATAAAACTTCTGGAACGGTCCCTCCGTCACCACTTACTGCCCTATCCCAACCTGCGTCCGGTAATTCGGCGCCTCCGCTTCCTTGCATTGGATGCAGCGTCCCACGAAGTCCCAAACCTGCATCGTCATCCCCGGCCAGTAGTACTGCCGCTGGAGACGTTGCAGCGTCTTCTGGAATCCCTAACTTCCACGAGCCTCCCTCGGCTTCGTCGTCCAATCTGCTGAACCCAAGGCGTTTGAAGATGAGATCGCCTTCCACACGCATATCCGGCAGGCGAGGCTGGTTGTCCCTAAACTCATCTCGGATTTCCTTGTATATTTGGACTTTTTTAACCCTATTGTCAAATTTGCCTTCCTCAGACACTCTGCCACCAATCCGAGATACTTTAGGTGCGTCTTGAAGTCCGGTGCGATGATCAGTAGGTACACGAAGACGTGTCCTTGTCCATCAGCCGGCAGAGCCTCTGCGCCGCGTTGCACAGTCCGAACGGCATCATCGCAAACTGATACAGCGGCCTCCCGGCTACCGTGAACGCTGTGTATGGGCGACTGTCGGGATCCAACTCCACCTGCCAGAACGGGAACTTCAAATCGACACTCGAAATGCAGTGCGTCTGCTCGATCCTGGCCAGGATTTCTTCGATGCAGGGCAGCGGATACGCGTCCAAGCAGAATCGGTTCTTGTCCGGCTTTCGCACCACCGTCGTGCGGTTATTCCACGGACTCTCGCTGACCTCAATCACGTCAAGCTCCAGCATCTTGTCCACTTCCGCCCACATGATCTCCTGCATCGCTGGCGAAAGAGGATAATGCCGATCCTTGAATGGTTCTGCGCCTTCCACTAGCTGGGTTCGGTGCCTCTCCACCAATGTTGTTCCCAGGCCAACATCGTCGAAGGCAAGGAACTCCGTTTTGATCGCTTCTAACCGTTCCTTCTGTCTCTCCTGCAGGACCCACTCCTCGGCTACGGACTCCTTGGCCGTCTTCCCATCGAGCCACGGATTTTTCGGATCCCACATTTCCGAAACGCTCGCTCGTTGGTGGTTGGGCATGTATGTCGAGCGCGGGTCTTGCACCTTTCCGGCGCTCGTCCTCCCGTTTCCCGCACAATTTGGGAAGTTCGGAGTGACCACCTCCGGTTTCCCGCAGCGGAAACAGAAAATCTTCCGCTTCGGCGACGGGCAATCGCGGAACCCGTGGTCTGCTCGGCCACAGTTCCAACACATCATCTTGTGCCGAGTAACCTCTTCGATTACCGGCTCCTCCGCTTCCGCATCACCATCGGGTGCATTGGCCGCCAATTCCTCCATCTGTCGTCTACTGGGCTGGAACTTGGACGAACCACGGTAAGCGGGTCGGATGTCCCGCCTCATAAAGGCGTCCTCTACCTCCGGGCACTCCTTGCGTTGCGGCTCCACGTTGTATACCCGTAGGGCGTACACAAGCCTGGCGATCTCGGCAGAAAGTCCCTTCTTAACAATCTTTACCATTTCCGCTTCAAATATGGGTCTCAGCAGTCGGCTACCCAGACGATTCATCGCTCGGAAGTACTCGTCCACTCCGTTGGTCCTGGAGCGCTCGCATCCGCTCAAATTCGCCTCCCCTCCCACGAAATCTGACCACCAAGCTCTCTTTGAGGTCCTCCCACGTCTGCGGCGGACTCTCTCGGACGAACTGCCAGTACCACTCGGCAACCTGGCCTCTCACCAGCTGGTAGAAGCTGCGCAGTACCTAGTCCCAAAAACACCTTGACTGCCGCTGTAGGTACTCCACCCGGAAGACACTTTTCAATACGGACCCCTATAACAGGCTCTTCTCTCCTTTCTCTTCCCCGGAGACCCTCGCTGCCGCTGACCGCGCCTCGTACGCCGTCGGAAATCGGTAACCTTGGCCTTGGGATGCGCTCCCGTCGTGATTCCCGCCTCCTGGCGTCCGCTGACTCTCTCGCCGCCGTCGGCTCCGACGTCCACCTGACCTGACTGCGGCTGCCGTTTCTTTCAACGACTGGACCACCTCGCTGCGGACCTTCCAACCGTGTAGACGTCGTGGTTGAAAATAAATAAAGCTTGTGACCGCAAATTGTAATCCTTAACCATGAAACAAACCTTTAATCCTAATTGCTAACCTATATTCCTAACACTTAACACGCTTTCTTCATTTTTCAGACGACAACAACAACCAACTCGATCTGGACAACAAATATGGGGGAAGGGGCTGATGCTTAACCGGAGCCAACAACCGTGTGCCTTTCCTGCGTCATCCGCTCTACACCGTGATCATTCAACATTTCTGGCGAGCTCCGTCGGATCCACTATCTTCTACTCGGAAAATAGGTCATCGAGGGTGCTCAACTACGAGCTGCGTCCTGCTAGTTTTGATCAGCCTGCTAGTTTTGATCAGGCTTCCACGTCGAGGGCTGCCGCTTCTAATGTGTCAGCGGTGGATTGCAACAGAGACGCTCATCCTGTGATACCGGCAGTCTCCGTTTCTTCGTCACCTTTCACCACGCCTGGACTACAGCACTCCGCAATCTCGGGAGTTGCTCAGCGTAAACCGGTGCCTCTTGCCGGCGTTGCTCCGAGGAAGTTTGTCTTCGTTTCCCGCCTGAACCCTGGTGCTTCCGAAAATGACGTTAAGACCCATTTGAGCAGCAAGCTGAATGTTTCTGGCACCGAATTTATTGTCTCAAAGATCAATTTTAAACAAAGACGTGATATATCTTCGTTTAAAATTGCACTTTCTGATTGTCTCTTGTCTCTTGGACAGGGTTCTTTCTTTCTCCATCCACTATCAGAACGCTCGTAGTTTACTGGGGAAGCTCAGCAAACTGCACGTTAATAGTGCTTCCTTTGATGCCGACGTAATTGTCTTTACGGAAACGTGGCTTAACTCTTCTGTCTGTGATACTGAACTGTTTGCAGGCAATTATGTTGTCTATAGGCGCGACCGTCCTACACGCATCGGCGGCGGTGTTCTTATCGCCGTTAAATCAAATCTTGTCTCTAACTTTGCTCCGATAATTGACTTCGACTGCACTTTGGAATTTGTTGCTGTTCGCATTCAAGTTTTTGATTTTGTTGTTTATGTGTCTAGCTCGTATATTCCACCTAGGTCTGACTTCGATTTATATTCTCAGCACTTATCCCTATTTCAAAACATCCACTCTACTCTGGGTGCAAATGACCACTTTATTGTTCTTGGCGACTTCAATCTCCCTTTCATATCCTGGATACCCTCACTTGACTCTAATATTCTCATTCCCTCTGTCCCTCACGACTTCATTCACGGACTTATTGACCTCTCTTTAGGACAATTAAATAATATTAAAAACTGCTGTGATAAAATCTTAGACCTTATTTTTGTGTCGGACTTCGCCAATGCATATGTCTCTAGAATTGACCCTCTCTCTTGTCCTGAAGATGCTTACCACCCTACCATAGAGATAATTCTCGAGGCTTCGGCTCCATTACTGCCTTGTGCTCCTGCCGAGCCTGCTACCTTTCCCTGCTTCCGCAAAGCCAATTTCACTGATATGAATAATCACTTATCCTCAATAGACTGGACCTTTTTAAATGATACTGACGATCCCTCTTACCTGTTTGAACGTTTCTATGACATTTTATATTCCTGTTTTGATACATTCGTCCCGTCATTTCCCTCTTTTGTTAGCTCACACAAACCCCCCTGGTTTTCCCGTCGTCTTTCGTATCTAAAAAATGTGAAGTCCAGACTCTTTAAAAAATTCAGCCGAACCGGACTTCAAGCCGACCAAACTAAATATTTAGTAGCTCGATCCGATTTCTTGACGCATAATTCCGAATGTTACAACAATCACCTAAATCGGTGCAGAAGTGAGTTTCAGACGAATCCTAAGCAATTTTATGCTTTCGTCAATTCTAAACGTAAATCACAGCTCTTCCCGTCCAGTCTTCATCTCAAAACTGAGTCTGCTTCCTCTGAGTATGATATTTCTAACTTATTTGCAAAATTTTTCCAGTCTACGTATTCTACTACTACTTTTGATGTAACGTCGTTGTATTATTATGCTCTTCCGCACTCCAACTGCATTTTTATGCCCACAATCGGCGAGGACGATGTTCTTCGTAGTTTAAAATCTCTCAAGCCATCCTTCTCTTCTGGTCCCGATCTTGTGCCTAGTTGTGTATTGAGAAACTGTGCTAATGCGTTATGTAGTCCCTTGTCTAAGCTCTTTCAGTTATCTCTTAATATGTTGTTTTTTCCCGATAGTATGAAGGTGTCCTTTATAATTCCGCTTCATAAAAAGGGTAGCAAGTCAAATATCGAGAACTACAGAGGTATTGCTAAACTTAGTGCGATTCCCAAGCTTTTTGAATCACTGATTACTGCTCAACTGCAGCACATTTATGTCCTCCTCGCAGCATGGTTTCATGAAACAAAGATCTAACACAACAAACCTTCTTGAGTTCTGTGCTATTATAAAAAACGCCTTTAAACTCTATACCCAGACTGACCTTATCTTTACAGATTTCAGCAAAGCGTTTGACTCGGTGAATCACTAGCTATTGTTAAAAAAAAACTTTCATTATTGGGCTCCCCTCCTTTGCTGACTGACTGGATTGCAATATATTTATCTAACTGGACTCACAGAGTAACTTCACGTAACTTCAGGTGTTCCGCAAGGGAGCCATCTCGGACCTCTTCTTTTTGTTATTTTCATCAACGACTTGCCCAATGTAGTTGCTCATTCTCAGATAATGATGTACGCTGATGACTTAAAACTATGCTTGCCTCTGACTAACTCTGAGTCTCATATGCTTCTACGAACTGACCTGAACAACATGCAAACTTGGTGCATCAAAAATCTGTTGTTTCTTAATAACTCGAAATGGAAATCATGTCTTTTTTTCAGAAAAACTGTTTCCATGCCAATTATTCCCTAGAGACTGCTGTTCTTGAACGCATCTATTCAGTCACAGACGTTTGTTAAGCCCTGGTCCAAGGAGTTTGATGATCCCTACACCACCAAACTCCTTTTTGTCTCGTCCCATTCTGGAATACTGCTCTTGTGTGTGGTCACCCCAGTACGCGAAGTATCAGGATCTTATAGAATCGGTACAGAAACAATTACTCTTGTTTTCTCTTCGTGGTTTAAACTGGGATCCACATCGTCGTCTGCCTTCCTACTTAGACAGACTGCGGCTTTTAGGCCTGCCTACGCTTAAGGACCGTCGGACCTGCCATGGTGTAATGTTCATGCACAAACTCATCCATGGTCACATTTCATCAAATTACCTTTTAAACCTTATAAGGCTCTCGGTTCCAACAGGGCCTTCCCGTCATTTTCGACCTATCGCCCTGGAGGTCTGTAGGACAAACCTTGATATGTATGAGCCTTTTCGTGTTTTATGTTCTTTGTATAATGCGAATTACCATTTGTTACATGTTGAGATGTCCTTAGATTTTAATTCAGCTAGTATTTTACGATACCTATCCTTACCTCCGACCACCTGATGTGAGTCGGAGCACATCCTTAAAAAACACTCCCTTCTTGGTCAGAGGTAAGGGTACGGCCTTATATGGCAGCTATTTGCCATTTTTCTCAATAAATAAATAAATAAATAAATTTACTTTGTGGGTTTTTATATCCCTACAGCACTCCAGGTGTTTTGGAGGGGGGTGGCTTTAGCTGAAAATTCCCTCGGAATAAAAAACACGGGAAATCTTTGCGGGGTGTTACGCGACGAGCGTCGGAGATCTTTATTGATTTGTAGGTAAATTAGAACTAAAGTACATAAGACCCAAACCTAGCTTGGAGAGCGGATTGGAAACTCGATGTCTTGGAAGCCCGGAGGAAAAAGGAGAGAGTGAGTGTACGGATTGTACTTTTAGGGTGTAGTGGAATTACACTGCCTCTCGAAAAAAAAAGCCCTTTTTGCGCGAAAACCAGGTTTTCCAGCGGCGAGCAGTTATGTTTGACTTTTTATTGTCAACATAAGCCATCGCATCGCCTTCAAACCTGGAATGCCAGCCAACTTGTATTCCCGCCTTCGACTGGAAGTTTATTTTTTTCACGTCTCCTGCGAATGGGTGCGAGTGCCCCATTATTCTCCAATGGGACAAGACCGGCTAGCCAGTCATCTCAGGAGGGATTTTTTCCCTGTCTGCCAACAGGTCGCACCATAATCCCAGCAGATCTGGAATCCATAACAAAAAAGAAGAAAAAAAAAAAAAAAGCAAACAATAACAACATCAACTGTACAACTAACGATCACTCCTTCCTTCCAGATGTAGGCTTGGGACATAGCTGTTATTACCCCACGACGCACCCTCCCTTCCTGGAATCCGCATCATTTCTCCTTGGCATACGGCCAATCCGGCTTCTCCCTTGTTACCGACTCATCCGGCCATCTTCTTTCTCCCCTACGTAAGACAATCAGCAACTCATCGTTATAAACTTTTATTATCTAACATATTTGAACTTAATTCCACTAAATTACAAATTACAAAAATTTACTTAAAGATGACTACAGATACCCCTACATCGATCGGCCTGGACTGATCACCAATTCATTAGTTTAGATTTTTAGATTTAATTTAAATTAGGATGCTTCGGCTCATGTGCGATTCTATATAAAATGTTATGTAGATTATTATATTATTTTTTGCTCCATGTCTGCTGAGATTTTATTAATCCTTGTTTTAAATGGTTTATAATTGGTTTACGTGATAGATATTTTTAAATTCCATTCGTATCCTGCCTATTTAAGGCCATAAATTGACTTTTTCAGCTTACATATAGCATTCGGTCTTGTCTCATCGATATATACATCTTCTTGTAAGCTTCCGTTTAAATACTCCGCCACGATATCAATGTGATTGACATATAAACCAAATTTTGCAGCAATTGCAAGAATTATCCAAATAGTAAGGTATCTGACTACCGGCACATATGTATTTTTGTAATTAATATCTCTCCTTTGACCACATCCTTGTGCTACGAGTCGAACTTTATGCTTTTCAATGCTGCCATCGGCATTTCGTTTCGTGGAACAAACCCATTTACACCCTAAAACATTATGTTTCTTGCTTGGGTCCACTAGCTCCCATGTTCCGTTTTTTAGGAGATTTTTTACTCGATACTCATTGCCTTTTGCCATTCTTCTTTATACGTGCTCTGCAGCTCTGACACTGTGTTTGGGTTAACACATTTCCAATAAATTTACCGTGGGCTCTGGTTCAAATACAAATACTTTTCGTGGCCTGCCTGGCTGAGCTGTACGTAGGATTCTAGGACGTCCTCGTTTTCTCGCTTTAGGTAATGCGTTTTCTTCTACGCTCTTCTCCTGTGAATCCTGGTCCTCCCGTTGATCTGCATCATCCAGCGTACTTGCGTCTTCCTGCGGACTTGCATCTTCCTGCGTACTTGCATCTTCCTGCAAACTTGCGTCTTCCTGCGGACTTGCGTCTTCTAGCACGCTTCCATCGAAGAAATATGCATGACCACACTTATTGCCTTGCACACTTTATGCATTGTTTTGGCCAATTGAAAACGATTCCTCCAGGAAAATAACTTCTCTGGACATGACGATACATCTTTTGTGGACATCGTAGAGTCTGTATGCCTTGGATTGTTCTGAGTATCCTACAAAAATAAGTTATAGACCTTTTGTTTCAAACTTTCCTTTACCTGGTTTCTTGTTTAGGCTAATGGTATCGCACCCAAACGTTTTAAAATGCCTGACACTTGGCTTCCGATTGAACCAACATTCATATGGAGTCTTGTCATCCAGCTTCTCAGTGATGGTCCGGTTACATACAGAAATTGTGGTTGAGTCGCCGCTTCTAGCATACACCTTGCCATCTCGACTTCGGTTGTTCGGTTGGCCCTTTCAGCTACTCCATTCTGCTGGGGCGTATAGCTGGATGAAATTCCTTAAAATTTCCCTGCGCATACGTTTCACCTTGCCTCCCGTTTGTCGCTCCGTCTGTGCCACAAACGTCTTAAAGGCATTTAACGCCTCCGACTTTCGTCGCAAAAAATATGTCCAAACATATCTCGTATAATCGTCGATAAACGTTATTACATAACTCGCACCAGATAAAGAAGCCACGCGCATGGGGCCGCAAATATCCGTGTGTATCAGTTCCAGTTTCCCTTTTGTGAATATGCTATCGAACCGATCAAATGGCTTTCTCGTTATCTTGCATGTTCCACATGTTACACAATTAAAGTCTTTTGAACTTTTTAATTCCAATCCGCGAACTAAATTTTTGCTTGCAATTTTTTGCAAATCTCTCAGGTTTAGGTGTCCAAATCTATCGTGCCAAATTTCAAGTTTGGACTTTTCCGAGGCTTGCGCACAGTACATCTTATGTATACCTTTGCTCTACACTCTGGCCATGAAAATACCGGCATCCAACTTCGCCTCAAACAATTTCACATCTTTGTCGTTAATAACACAAGCCATTTTATTTGTAAATTTTACTGAGTTTCGATAACTAATTATTTTACCAACAAAAAATAATACTTCGCGTAGCAAAATGTCACTGCAAAATTGTGATTTTATTTTTAACATCTCCTACGCCTTGTGCTTTAACTTTATCGCCTCATTGCTGACTCTCAAAATTTCGAATTCTGATACCTCTCTGCACATATGATAAGAAGCGCCGCTGTCTAAAATCCAATTGTTGTCGTCAATTCCTGACATTGCTGCATTCGCCACGCTTACCACATGCATAACACTTTACGTTTCGTCTTCGATCGTAATCCGTTGTCTTCTTTGTGCCCAGGCTCTCTATTATCTCTTCGTGATTCCTCTTTCAATATCTTGACTTGCGGAGATATCCTATCAGTGCTTTTAATTTTAAACTTAATCAATTGCTTAACAGACTGTCTTTTCTTGCTGGTCCATGAGCCAAATATATTTTATGTAACTTTGTCCATGCTTCGTGTGCGGTTTTGCAAGTTTTTCGTTTGTTTGACTACACTTCTATGCCGAATTAGCGGTACCGTGCCGACGTACTTCTCTATTAAATTTGATTCCTAGTTAACAGGCTCTGGGCCCATAACCATGTGAGAGTTACGTAATCGCGTGATATTAACTTGAACCAAAAGATAAGAGGACAAAGTCTGTTCGGTTTAGAGTCATTTAATGTAGATCAGATAAAGCTTAAGACTTAAGACTTAAGATTCCCTATTCCTCTTTCTCGACTCTCTCCATCGAGGCCGAGAACCGATTTCAAGGCCAGGGCCCTGCTTCTGCCTTGGTGTGAGTGAATGCACTCGCTCCGTGCTCTCCTCTCGTGATCCTTACCTACCATCCACTTTCCCCTCCCTGCCAACCTCCCTTTGGTGCGCATTCCAGGCGATATTTGTTTGGCCTGCGGCTATAGATCACATCAGAATGCAATAAATAAGTATTTATTGTCTTATGAAAAAGGCAAAATAATTGCGTATAAGAAGTGTAATCTTACATACAGGCAAATTGCTGAAAAAATTGGAAAAAGCTAAAAGTTATTTGCAATTTCTTAAAAAAACTGCAAATTATGGCAATAACATGAAAGGACGCACCAAAAAAGTCCTTTCATCTACTGCAGAGCGCCGAATAGTTCAAGAAGCGTCAAACTCACATTGTTCGGCTTCGAAAATTCGTTCAAATTGCATTTAAATGAAAGTGTGGATACAGTACGAAGATATATTCGACAAGCTGATCATCTGAAAAGATTGAAACTAAAAAAACCTCCATTACATAACCAACGAAAGGATTCTCGCATCATCTTTGCACGTTCTGATATGACTTCCCAGAAGGAATTGCATACCGTTGTGTTGTTATGACCAAACAAGGTCCTGCGCGTGCAGCCAACGGCGTGGGCATCGTCTAGACTAGCCCAGGTCGTAGGTTCTTGACCCGGCTCACTGACACGCGTAACAGACAAAAATTTTTTAATATATCCTCCCTCTTCACGAGGACGGGACATTTTACAACACTACAAATGCACAAAAACGACTTTTTAAAATCTAAATACATACACAATTTTAACGATCAGTTACATTGTTAACGAATCTCTTTGGTGTTACTCGGAGCTCCTCTGCATCCCTCCCTGCCATAGCAGACTACTAGCAGAATTTCCTGTAGCTGCCTCTAACTATTTTCATCCACACACTTTCTTACCTCAACGCCATTGATCCCTTCCCCTCCCCTAATGTTGATCTACTCCATCTTCATTTCTTTCGATTTAAGATTGATTATTATTAACATTAATACCCTTGCAGGGTATATTAGTTTCAGTCAAAGGTTTGCAACGCAGTGAAGGAGGCATCTCCGACCCTATAAAGTATATATATTCTTGATCAGGATCAACAGCCGAGTCGATCTAGCCATGTCCGTCTGTCCTTCTGTCCGTCTGTCCGTTTCTACACAAACTAGTCCCTCAGTTTTAAAGCTATCTGAATGAAACTTTGCAGTTAGGCTTCTATATACTCTCACTCGTACATATGTCGGAACGGGCCGGATCGGACGACTATATCATATAGCTGCCAGAGGAACGATCCGAAAAATTTTCAAAAAACAATTATAACTTTGTCAGTTTTCAACCAATTTTCACCAAATTTGATATTTGCCCATTTAGTATTATTTCCGAATTTCGGTTTTAATTTCATGAAAATCGGCCTACTATATCCTATATCTTCCATAGGAAAAATCAGGAAAATTATAACTTTGTCAGTTTTCAACCAATTTTCACCAAATTTGGATCGGACGACTATATCATATAGCTGCCATAGGAACAATCGGAAAAATCTACGAAAAAAATTATAACTTTGTCAGTTTTCAACCAATTTTCACCAAATTTGATATTTGCCCATTTAGTATTATTTCCGAATTTCGGTTTTAATTTCATGAAAATCGGCTGACTATATCCTATAGCTTCCATAGGAACAATCAGGAAAATAAAAGAAAAAACCATAACTTTGTCAGATTTCAACATATTTTCACCAAATTTGATATTTAGCCATATTTTAGTATTTCTGAATTTTGATTTTAATTTCATGAAAATCGGCTGACTATATCCTATAGCTTCCATAGGAACAATCAGGAAAATAAAAAAAACCATAGCTTAGCCGTGTTTCAAACCATTGCCATCAAATTTGAGATTTGGCAACAAATTATTATTTCAGAATTTCGTTTTTAATTTTTTATTTAAACTCTGCAAGGGTATACAAACTTCGGTGAGCCGAAGTTAGCTTCCTTTCGTGTTTTGTTTTCTTTTTTGTTCAATTTATCTTATCCATAACCTTTCAGTACATTTCTTTCTTTATCCTTGCCGGTGTGGATACCTAATTTTTTTCTTATTTATTTAGCAACATCAACAAACAAGAAAACCAATTGAAATATTCAAACGTTAAATTTTCCCTCCATCCATAAATTCTTAACGATATTTCCTACCCGTTTTGAGCGCTCAGAAGGAGGGCTTTTCGTTTCAGGGACTTTTTGTTTTACGACACAAGAAAAAGATTTAGGGTTCCACTACAGTGGAACTGCATTGCAGTGCACTGCCATCAAAATTTACAACAATAATAATCAGAATAAGAAATGAATATTAACAACATCAAGAACATAGATACAAGAAATAAATAATAAAATATAAATAAATAAATAATAATTTCCCGGTCTCCGCCACGGGCTCTTACTTGACGTTAATCTTCACCGATCTTCCGTTCTCGGTGACCTTTTTGCCGATACCACGGCCAGAATTCCAACTTTCAGTGGCCAGTCAGAGCTCTGCCGACAGGGAGCCAGCTGGGCCGCAAAAATAATACCACAAAAAAAGGCGCCTGGCCCGGAAAACTCATCTAAAAGGTTCGCCGACCCTGCTTCCCAGGTAAGGTTTGTTCGTTGAAAAACTGGCCGTTTTTCAAAAAAATTTTGTGGCGAAACGGCAAAAGTTACCGTAAAAATTTAAACACTATAAAGTAACACAATATTTCGCCTATTTTATTAGTATTTTTTTGTTCAGAACAATTAGAGAATTAAGAGCTATTAAGAATTTCCCAAGCCGCCATCGAAAAAAATGGTTTGCGGTGTATATCCTTACAGCCTACAGGATCACTAGATTTAAAAAAACTAAATTGCATTACTTAAGGGATAAATGTCCCAATATAACAACGAAGCGTTTTTTTTTAAATTTTTTTTCTGATTTTTATGCCATTTTGAAGCAAAAAGTCAGATTTTTTTACTAAAAAAAAGATAAATTGTTAAAAAAAATACAATAAAAAAAAATTAAAAAAGGGCCTCGTGGTTACCTGTAGAATTAGTTAAACCATATTTGTGTAAAATTTCAAATCGATCGGATTAGTAGATTTTCTGTAATCGTGTTTACCGATTTGGAAAATGCTACTTTTCAGGAGAGCGCTTCAAAGTTTTGTGAGCCCATGCATCCATTAAATTGACTATAACTTTTTTAATTTTAATTTGATTTGATTTGAAACTTTTACACAATATTCTATATTTTTTTAATCTTGTGCAATTCTAATAAAAAATAAAAAAAAAATTCGAAAAAAAAATTACAAACCTTACCCCCAAACCAATTTTTAATTCCGGTCCCTATTCAAGTGCATGCAAAAAAGTGCAGTATCTTGCGAATGGTCAAAGCAAAACCAAAAAAATAAATTATAACGGTAAATTGTTGCTATCTCTCTCTAACTTCCATAAATTGCCTATGTTCTCTTCTTCAGAAATCAGCAAAGCACATGCCAATAGCTTTAGTAGAATAAGAGAAAAATGAAACAAAACATAAACAAATTCTTGTCCCTATTTAAGTGCATGGCAGTGTAAGCATAAAAATTAATACCCCCAAAAAGCATTGTTTTTTTTAATAGCAATCCTGGCTTTTAATCGATAAACACCTTAATTTAAGTAATAACTTTTTACGTTTTCCACTTTTTATATGAAATGGAAATATGAAATTTTTTAAATTAAATAACATTGATCACACAGGCCAATAATAAAATTACGGAGAATAAAACCAGATAAAAGCCAATTGTGAAAGTTATCGGTCTGTATATTCCTAGTTCAAAACGAAAAAGCTTCCATCATCGAAATCATTGTCATTGTCATTGTTCAAAACCGTTATACCCAAACCGTCAACTAACAAATATAAAGGACAATCTGGGCGCATTGGAGTAATTGGAGGTTCTTTAGAATATACTGGTGCGACTTATTTTGCTGCTATTACTTCACTAAAAATTGGTGCAGATTTGGCGCATGTGTTTTGTCATTTAAATGCATCAAGTGCCATTAAAGCGTACAGCCCCGATCTTATTGTTCATCCAGTACTAGATTGCGCACATGCTGTAGATAAAATCTTGCCATGGTTAAAACGATTACATATAATTGTGAGTATGAGTTTGTTTTTAATATAACTAATACATATGTATCTATGTATGTATTCATATTTTCTTTTTCCTTAGGTTTTTGGACCTGGGTTAGGTCGGGAGCCGAAAATAATAGAGACAGCTACTAAATTACTAAAATTATGTCTAAATGCGAGAAAACCAATTGTTGTCGATGCCGACGGATTGTTCATTCTGAATGATAATATCGATTTAATTTACGGACACAGTAATGTCATACTGACTCCAAATGCAATCGAATTCCAAAGACTATTCGGAGAAGATGTTAATGTTACACGACAAAAAAATATTACTCCTCGGAGATGGAACTGTAATTCTTGAGAAGGGCCTAAATGATAAAATCTACGTTCCTCAAAGCAACGAAATTCATATAATGCCTACTGGTGGTTCCGGTCGCAGGTGTGGTGGTCAAGGAGACATACTAAGTGGGTCACTAGCTACATTTTTCTATTGGTCGTTACAGTCAAATCAACCTAACCCAGCGTATCTTGCAGCATGCGCGTCAAGCTATTTCATTAAGCAATTAAACTACGCTACATTTAAAAAGCTAGGTCGTAGCACAGTTGCAAGTGATATGATTAATGAAATATATGTACACAGTTTTCCGGAGTGACTTTGAGACCTAATGTTTTTATTATTTCGTTATCGTATTAGTAATTTCGAAGTACATTTACAATAGAAATGTCAATAAAGAAATTTAAATAATCCCCAACTAACAATAACAAATGTTTTAGTCCATTTTCCAGATAGTGATTTTATTCAGCGTTTAAAAAGCTACGCTGCTCCCGCAGTACTATTTTGTTTTGCTATTGCTACCGCCCTAGCAGACCAGCACTAAATTTTGTGCTCTGCGCTCCTGACAGTTTTCGCTAATGAAACTACAACAATACCTATAGCAAAACCCTGCAGTACCACGTCATCAATAGACTGCGACGTCGCACAGTGGCGCATCTCGAATAAATAGCGTTGCAAAAATAAAAACAGTCATAGTCGCAAAAACGATTTAAACTATATTTAATCGACAGAGAATTTCCCGACGATTCATCCGCTGCCAAAACAATATTCGGACATTCTTATGCTCGCACACTGATTGCTAGAGTTTGGTCAATCTGTCACAGAGTGGCGAATCTTGAAGTAGGTTGCTCTGCGCTTGAATTCTTCTTTATATGTATGCGTGTTCATGCATTCACTCGTGCATGAATGAATTTCTTTTGCTACTTTTCATACTAGGTACCCTAACAATATGGGCATATTCACTATTGGGTTAATGATAAAAATAGGAATATTATATGTTACTAGCAAGGTGCTCGCAGCTTTGCTTGCGGTGGATAATTTCCCTAAGCGGAAGGTTTATTTTTAGAATTGATCTAGAGCTTCAGGAAAACTACCATATGAATCGTTAAAGTATCAGGATATCCTCGACAAAATTTCTTATGGCTAATTGACTTAGATCAGTGATTTTTTACCGTTAGAAGAAAATGGGGAAAAATTTCAGATTTTCTAAAATCGATAAAAAATACAAATTAAATTAAATAGAATCTTTTTGGCCAAAAATAGCATCGATTGATTAACGCGTTTAGCGTCCAGATTTTTTTTATAGAAATTATGGGTTTGTTGCATTTCTAGTCGGAATGGGCTGTAAGGACAATCGAGTGTGGTCAGAGGGGGAAGTGAGGGGTCAGGACAGAACCGGTGAAGTGGGCGGTCAATTTAAGGGAAGGGGCTCTTACCCTTTGGCTTGGGCCGTTGCACCCGAAAAACAACGGTTTCTAAGCCTTAGCTCTGGCTACGATCCGAGGCCATAAAGGGAGGCGTAGCCTGTCAGGTTAGGGCAGTAGGAAACGGCTAACGTGCGACGGGAGAAATCGTGGAAAAGTTAAAGCTAGAAAAAATAAGAAAAAAACGTGAGAAAATAAATGAAGTGAAAGTGGAAAAAAATCCTAATGCCAGGAATTTCTTTCAGCGTGGCAGTGACCACTGGCCACGGCAGGTTTTTTCTAACGTCGTTTTCTTGCTTACCTGGGTTAATTCCCCTGTGTCCGTTGCCGGCCGACGACAGCACCGAGAATTTGGGCCGACCCTGGAGTGACATTGCCGCAGCCGGCGGTTCAATACGCATCAGCCCGGTGTGTCCGATCCAGAACTGGGGCCGGCGTGACCCGGCCGAGAAGTCTTGTTGGTAGTGAATCCCGCCAAAGGGGCGGTATATTCCCAGATTCTTATTTTGCTGATATTCTTACATTTTTGCCGGCGTTGCGGGCCACAAATCTAGGCCACAAAAATCTCACGCCTCCACCTATAATAGATTTAAGTGTTAGTTTTGTATAGGTTAATTTTGTTATTATTTATTTACATGTATTTGTACGTGTTAAACAGTGTTTTGTCTTCCGTGTCTCCCACTTGTGCCAGGGATTTGTGCAACACGAGTGCTGTAATTAAAGAGAATCGGCTTAGAAGAAGCTGGACTATTTTGTGTTCATAAAATCCACCCTATGTTATTTCTTTTTGAGCTCCAGTAGATATAATAGGTAGGGAAAGGAAAAGTCATTGGTGCCAGGTTGTGGCACGTTTATCTTTTAGAGGAGCGCCGCTTCTTCTCCGCTGCCGCAGTCTCGGTGCGAGCGCATCTCGGGCTAGGGTCGAGTTTCGCCAGGACAGATCGAAGTTAGAGAAACCACATCTGCCATGTTAAATATAAGCCAGACTGAAATATTTCTAAAGTATTAAAGATGGGTGGGTGCGTCGTAGCGATTCCATCTAAGTCACCAATTGCGTCAAGAGTGTCGTCTAGTTTTGTTTTGGTTTTTGTTTGCTTTTTTTTTTAGTTACTAGTGATGTTAGTTCTGAGACGTCCGATATTTATCGGTATCTATTGTGCGGACTGTGGGCATCAGGTCAAACCAGCCCTGGGCATCCTGAGCTAGCCCGGTATTGCCCCAAGAAAACAGTTCCGTTACAATATGGCGCCCAATATAAAAAAAATCAAAAAAGGATAGCGGGATGACGACGTCTCGTGAAGCCACGTCCTGGGTCATCCAGCCCCCGCGTTCGGTGGCTTGCGAGGCCTACTTTACGGCCTGCAATTGCACCGAGGACCTGGGGACTGGTGGCCAAGGCGTAGGTGTTTGTTGTTGTGATTTAATTGTTTTTTTTCTTCTCAGGCAGGACGGGAGGCTTGATTCGCAGAAAGGCGGACAATTGGTCCCGGGCACAGTTCGCAGCTACTCTGCTGTGGCAAGGCGGTGCACAGTGTAAGATTTTGCCAATCTAGAGCGCCTTTATTAAAAAAAACAATTATTTTTGGCGTCGATGCGCTTTAAGCTGCACTTTTAGAAATGTTCAGCTATGAGGAAATCACAATCAAAACCAAGTCAAAAATTTTTGATTTGAAGATAACGATTTTTAAAGTGGAACGTTAGAATTGCCTGAAAACTTGCATTGGGCAGCGAGCATCAGTTGACAAAGCTTAGTCTCTCAATTGCATCGCGTAATCAGTGGGTGCAGTCAAAAATTATATCATATTAATTGATCGATTATTTATCTTTTTTCAATAACAAATATATTTTTTTCCAACTTTAACATTTTTTTTTCTTTTTTTTGTTTGAAAAAAATATCAAAAAGTAAGGGGTTTTTATCATGTTTCCTATTTTTGGTGGAAAAAAACTTATATAATTCTATCCCAGTCTATTACACCAGAACATACACCATTTGCAGCAATTGATATAATATCAGTTTCATAAATAAAATCTTGCTCATATTTTGCACAAATGCCTTAAATTTGAAAATGTGTGAAATGGCCAGTGCTGAATTCTTGAAGGTTTGAGCCAGAAACATAAGCGAAATTCACGTGTAGAACCGTCAGTAATGGCTTTTGGCCATGACATTTGGTCATTTTATATTGCAATAACATATTTCCAAACTATGTTTTGAATTTCAAAACAAATTTCAAAGATTTGGGAAAGATAAAGCCAGAAATTTATAAATAATGCAAGTTTATAATGAAATATGCCAGAGACATTTCATCTTTTAAGATAAATGTGTCAACCCAACTCTTTGACACTATTTGCTCGGGTGACTTCTGGCCCGAGTACGTAATAGTTAAGGAGTACGAGGCTCGAAAGAAGAGAACTCGGCCTGCGGGAGTACAACTGCCCAGGCCGTCACAATCCTCAGTGTCCACTGCCGTACCTTCTGTCCCAAAAAACTAACCTCTTCCTTACTACTTTCCTATCAGAATACTAGAGGCATACGCAGTAAGCTCTCTAAATTGTATTCGGATAGTCTTTCTTTCGCATCTCAGGTGATTGTATTTACTGAAACCTGGTTGAAGCCGGAGATCCTCTGCTCCGAAAT
Organism: Drosophila anomelani; assembly: GCA_035045905.1. Lineage (NCBI taxonomy): Eukaryota > Metazoa > Arthropoda > Insecta > Diptera > Drosophilidae > Drosophila > Drosophila anomelani. The sequence continues at coordinate 173,610 of JAWNOO010000052.1, forward strand.
TCTTCCGAGTAAGTACACAATCTATAGATTAGACCGTATTGTCCAGCGTGGTGGGCGAGTTTTAATTGCCGTTGACTCCTGCCTCATCTCGGAACAGGTGGTATCTAACGAATTTCCGGACATTAAATTTATATGCGTTAAATTATCTTTTACAGGCAGCTGTATATATGTTACCTGCTCTTATATTCCTCCATCTTCGGATATGCCAACTTATTGGAAACACCTTTCGGCAATTCAGGCAGTTTCCAACTGGCTTTCTGATAGGGACCAATTGGTGACTTTGGGTGACTTCAACATACCTGGAGCTCACTGGTCTTCTGACGGTGTGTCTAATATCCTCCTGACTGCGGCACAGCATGACCTTATAAATGGCTTGTTTGATTTATCCTTATCTCAAGTTAACCATGTCTTTAATTCTCTAAACCGCTTATTGGATTTATGCTTTGTTTCAGATCCGGCTGGCGTAAACCTAAGTAGAGTTCCTCCAATGACGCAACCTAAAGATCCTTATCATCCAACTTTCGATGTGACCATCGACACTGGGACAGTTTTAGCAACGACATCTGGTAGTAGGTTAAACAGAGTCCGCTGTTTCCGAAAGGCCGACTATCAGAGGCTAAACACTTTAATAGCTGAATTTGATTGGTCTAATCTCTTCTTGAGCTCAGACATGGCAACCGCCGTTGATATCTTTTATAGTACCATGAACTAATTTTTCTTCTTATGTGTTCCTGAAACCTATCCGTCGGTCTAATAAACCACTCTGGTTTAACAAAGAGCTGACACGTTTAAAAAACGTAAAATCTAGGCTTTATAATAAATATAAACGTACTGGTTCAAGAACGGCTTTATCATCCTATCTAAGTGCTCGATCTAGCTTTACCGTGCTTAACGCTCAGTGTTATAAAAATTATTTGACTCGTTGCAAGGTCCAGTTCACGCAGGACCCCAAACAGTTTTATAACTTTGTTAACTCTAAGCGTATACCCACGTTGTACCCTCCCTTGCTGTCATTTAATAATATTACTGTAAATTCTGATCAAGCAATAGCCAATCTCTTCGCTGAGTTTTTTAAAACCACACATTCTCCCTCAATATCTTCAGATCATACATTTTCTCCAGCTATGCCCAGTTCGAACCTAATCTTCAGTCGTATTTTAAACGAAAGCTCACTTATTCTTGATCTTCAACGTGTTAAGCCAGTATATTCACCAGGTCCTGATGGAATACCGGGCTCTGTGCTAAGGTATTGCTCCGAGACGCTGTGTAACCCCCTTCTAAAATTGTTTACCTTATCTTTAGAATCCTCAGAATTTCCCCTTATTTGGAGGGAATCATTTGTTATTCCTCTCCACAAAAAAGGTAGCAAGTCGGATGCCAGTAACTATAGAGGTATCTCTAAGTTATCGGCAATCCCCAAACTTTTCGAGAATGTATTCACTCCTCACTTGCAACATCTATGCAGATCCGTCATCTCTCCATGTCAGCATGGTTTTATGAGGCGAAGATCAACCACAACCAATCTTCTGGAACTCACCTCTTTCGTTATTAGGGGTTTCTAACAAAACCTTCAAACCGATGTCATTTACACGGACTCTAGTAAAGCTTTCGACTCGGTTAATCATTCTCTTCTGGTTAGGAAACTCGATTCATTGGGGTTTCCAAGTGATCTTCTTAAGTGGATTTCGAGTTATCTAAGTGACAGGTCCCAAAAGGTTCTGTTCAGAAATGTTCTATCCAATAGCCTCAGTGTCACTTCTGGCGTCCCACAGGGTAGCCACCTGGGACCACTACTGTTGTTGTTTATCAACGATTTGCCGCAGGTTCTAACCAAATCCAGAGTACTCATGTATGCTGATGATGTTAAACATTGCGTGCAGTATAAGGACAGCTCACGCCAATCTGACCTACAATCGGATCTCGATAACTTTCAAGCATGGTGTCATGCTAACGATTTATATCTCAACAGGTCTAAATGCAAACTGATGACATTTTCTCGCACCACTCTTCTCCCTGCCACGTATATGCTTAACGATTGCTCTTTGGAAAGAATTACTATTGTTGATGACCTAGGCGTCCGCCTGGACCCTAAACTTTCGTTCTCAGAACATATTTCCTGTATGGTTAATAAAGCCGCCGGCATGCTTGGATTCATTAAAAGGTGGTCGAAGGAATTCGATTCTCCTTATGTAACGAAGACCCTATATACTTCGTTAGTACGCCCTATATTGGAGTATGGCTCGTGCGTCTGGAGTCCTCAATACTGAGTCCATAGCAGCCGCATCGAATCTGTCCAAAAGAAGTTTTTACTTTTCGCCCTCCGTGGCCTACCCTGGGATGCTAACCTTAGATTACCGTCTTACTCTAGTAGACTTCTCCTAATTAATTTACCTTCTTTAACTAACCGTAGGACGATGCTTGGCGTCGTCTTTCTACATAAACTTATTCACGGCGAGGTGGAGAGCCCCTACCTCCTTGGGCAGCTCAATTTCCATGTTCCCCGTCTTTCTTCTAGAAATTTTATCCCCCTAGTAGTTAACCACTGTAGGCGTGAGTTTGAAGTACATGAACCCTTTAGGGTTTTATGTACTGATTACAATCGCCTTTTTAGTAGTATTGAAGGCGTAGAAAGCCTTCAAAACTGTATTGCTTGTAGTACTTGCCCGTAGTGTATTCCTCGTTCTATTCTATTTTTCCTCTCTCACGTCTATCTAGTACGCGTTCGTGCCGTACGTCACGCGGCTGCGCCCCTCGGTCGGTTGGGCGGGAGGTGGGCCTCGTTGGGACTCAAAAAAAAAAAAAAAAAAAAAAAACACGAGTGGTGATCTGATGGAGGTGCTAAGAATCATATGATTTATTTCTTTAAAATTTTTAACACCACCGTAAATTAGGCACTAAGAGCTTTCAGAAAATGTGCCTAACTATTGTCTTAAGTTCAATGGCTCTGAAACAAACTCGAATCAAATAAGCTTGATGGCAAAAAAGCTGTAAAATTTATTTATAAAATGACTTTATTACATTATTTTTATTAAAAAAAATTCTAAAAATTTAAACTTAAGTTTTTTTTCTTTCTCAGTCAATTATGTTCAATATAAGCCCTAGTGTTTAATGCTTTGATTTATAATCTTGAAGTTGTAGCTAAAAACATAAGCCTATATCCAAAAACACAAATTTCACAAAAAATTAAAAAAAAATTGTCTCCAAATTAAAAAATAGAAAACTTTTTAATGTTAAAAATTACAAGAAAAAAAATGAAATTATTTAAAATTATCGAAAAAATATGTAAATATATTTTTTTTTCATTTTTATGTTTTAAAATGCGTTTTAAAACGCGTAAATTTGGCGCCCACGAAAAAGCCACTCCAATTTTCTTATATCTATCCAATTCTTTGGGCTTCGTAAAATGTTCATTTTAAATTTCAAGTTGATATTTCAAAAAATACGAAAGTTATTGAATTAAGGCGCCCTAGATTGGCAAAATCTTACACTGTGCGGTGGCATCCGGATTTGCGACGGATTTGCATCCCAAGCGCCACAGATCCGTGCAGGAAGCAGGGATAAGAATACTGTGATATAAACTGTGATATAATAGATAAGGATTAGGGATAGGTCTCACTGGGCGCTGCACGACCACCCCAAGTTGAGCCTAGAATCTCCAGGCATCAAGGAATATCCTATGGGATACTGCGGAAGGCCGATGTCCCGAACTGGCGACCTTCAGCCCAGCTGAAGGTTAGTCCAGTTGACGAACGGCTGTCCCTCAGAGGCACAGCCGACGAGGTCACCTCTGCGGATGCCGCCACCACAGGCCAGGTGTGGACCAGAGCAGGGCGGGGCATATATCACAGAAGCCGAGGAGATGTGGCCAGCTGACCGCGGATTTGGCGTAATTGGCGCGTGGATGACAGACGAGCTGCCGGGTTCCGTGACGAGCGGACGTGTGCCAACTGTGATGCGGGAGGCGGTTCCCATAGCACCAGGGTGGACCAGGATGGAACATCTTCTTCAGCGGCGAGGACGACCGGAACCACATCGAAGGCTTCCTGTTCCGTTTGGAGTACCTCCAGAGGCAGTCTCGCTGTCCGTGGGCAGAGGTGATGCAGAATTTCCACACGCTGCTAACGGGCGCTTGAGTGGTTTTGGATCCACGTGCAGCAGCACCGGCTGAACAATTGGAACCAGCTGCGCCGAGCTATGCTGGACAGATTCCAGAGCCATGAGACGGAGCATCAGCGCATGCATCAGCTTCTGCAGCGGGAGCAGCAGCCAGGAGAGTCGGTGGACTATCTGCACGCCATGCAGGTACTTGCGTCGCGCTTGCGGTAGCCAATGCCGGAGCGCCACCTGGTAAAGGTGATGAAAGAGGGGATCGCTCGCTTCATTTATGCAATGGAGCTACTCACAGTGGATGAGCTGCGGCAGGAGAGCCTCGAAGTGGAGCGTAGCTTCGGACGCAGAGCTCGGGCCCAATTTCCACCGGCAGCGCGCTGCCCAGGACCGGAACGGAACCGGGTCTGCGAGGCGTTTGCTCCAGAGCCAGGCGAGGACAAGCAGGCCCCGTAGGTAGAGAAAGTCCGAGAGAGGCCCGAAATCCTTTCCGGACCGGCTGCTGGAACTGCAGAGCCTTGGATCACGGGTACCGGAATTGCGAGCAGGAGCTGCGGAAGGTGTTCTGTTTCCGATGCGAAAAAGCCGACACAGTCGCTCCAAAATGCCCGAACTGCGCGGGAAACGGACGGCTGAGCGATCCGAGAGCGGGAGGAGCTCGCCCAGGGAGGAACCCCGCCAAATAGAATTACCGGAAAAGAAACAATTAGCGGTTATGAATATCAATAAAGTTAGTCTTAGATATTTACCCTATGAAGAGCGCATGCGGCGGTATTTGGAGGGAAGGGGCCAGATCTTCGAGGATCACCAGCTGAGTGGCATGCGTAAGGTTTCCCGCACCATCAGAAAGGCCCGAGATCGTTTCAGGAAACGGCAGGAGAAACGAAGCGAGGTCGTGGCGGCGGTAAAGCGTAGCGGCATCCAAAATCCCAGGTCCTTCGCCAAGGTGAAAGTCCTGGGTCAGACGGGTTTGTTGGACACCGGACCGAGTCAGTCTGCTGGGCAAAGGCGGCTGGGAACTGGTTGAGGAGTTGGGCGTGCCGATGTTAGTTCTGAGACGTCCGATATTTATCGGTATCTATTGTGCGGACTGTGATCATCTGGTCGAAACCGCCCTGGGCATCCTGAGCTAGCCAGGTTTTGCCCCAAGAAATCAGTTCCGTTACAGGTTTTTTCCACTAGAAAAAGAAAAGGGGGGCATGTTTGTGGTCAAAATAAATCTTAGCAAACCAGTTTAGTGTTATAAGAATTGAATTGTAAACAATTTTAATAGGGCCATTTAATTGGTTTACGCTGCACGTTGATTCTTAGTTTTTAATGAACAGTTTTATATATGTATACGGATGACGACTCCCCCTATCACTTTCCCAAAACCCAGCGGCTTGAACGATTTGGCGGGGTTTATTTGTGTGTGTATGTGTTCACATAATTTAATTTTAATTTATTTGACTTCTCAACCACATAAGAGCAGTCGGCGTTGTAAGTGAAACTAAAAAAAAACCTCCATTAAATAACCAACAAAAGGATTCTCGCCTCATCTTTGCACGTTCTCATATGACTTGCAAGAAGGAATTGCAAACCGTTGTGTTTTCGGATGAAAAGCGCTTTAACTTCAATGAACCTGATACTTTTTCATATTACTTTCATGATCTGCGAAAAGAAAAAATTTTTTTGTCCCGTCACCATAGCCGTGAGAAAGGTGTAGCGGTATGGGGTGCTATTACATACTATGAGACATGCAAGCTGCAGATTGAAATCTAAAATGAACGCAACGCTTTACAAAAGCTTGCTCGAGAAAGCGTTTCCTGAGGCTAACAACATCTTTGGACCATTATCTTGGACTTTCCAACAGGAAAGGTTTGTTCGTTGAAAAACTGGCCGTTTTTCAAAAAAATTTTGTGGCGAAACGGCAAAAGTTACCGTAAAAATTTAAACACTATAAAGTAACACAATATTTCGCCTATTTTATTCGTATTTTTTTGTTCAGAACATTTCCCAAGCCGCCATCGAAAAAAATGGTTTGCGGTGTATATCCTTACAGCCTACAGGATCACTAGATTTAAGAAAACTAAATTGCATTACTTAAGGGATAAATGTCCCAATGTAACAACGAAGCGTTTTTTTTTTAATTTTTTTTCTGATTTTTATGCCATTTTGAAGCAAAAAGTCAGATTTTTTACTAAAAAAAAGATAAATTGTTAAAAAAAAATACAATAAAAAAAAATTAAAAAAGGGCCTCGTGGTTACCTGTAGAATTAGTTAAACTATATTTGTGTAAAATTTCAAATCGATCGGATCAGTAGATTTTCTGTAATCATGTTTACCGATTTGGAAAATGCTACTTTTCAGGAGAGCGCTTCAAAGTTTGGTGAGCCCATGCATCCATTAAATTGACTATAACTTTTTTAATTTTAATTTGATCGATTTGAAACTTTTACACAATATTCTTTATTTTTTTAATCTTGTGCAATTCTAATAAAAAATTAAAAAAAAATTGGAAAAAAAAAATACAAACCTTACCCCCAAACCAATTTTTAATTCCGGTCCCTATTCAAGTGCATGCAAAAAAGTGCAGTATCTTGCGAATGGTCAAAGCAAAACCAAAAAAAAATTATAACGGTAAATTGTTGCGATCTCTCTCTAACATCCATAAATTGCCTATGTTCTCTTCTTCAGAAATCAGAAAAATGAAACAAAACATAAACAAATTCTTGTCCCTATTTAAGTGCATGGCAGTGTATGCACCAAAATTAATACCCCCAAAAAGCATTGTTTTTTTAATAGCAATCCTGGCTTTTAATCGATAAACACCTTAATTTAATTAATAACTTTTTACGGTTTCCACTTTTTATATGAAATGGAAATATGACATTTTTTAAATTAAATAACATGTGTGATCACACAGGCCAATAATAAAATTATGGAGAATAAAACCAGATAAAAGCCAATTATGAAAGATCTCGGTCTATATATTCCTAGTTCAAAAGGATAAAGGTTCCATCATTGAAATCCGGGGCGCCATATTACTTCTTCGATTAAATCGATTTTTAAAATGCATAGCGAATAGAAAAAAATCGATTATATTTGTATTTCCAACTCTAATACATATATTTATACTATCACCCTATTGTCAAATAAACTTTGAAGCTCTTTGGACATGTCAGCTCTAAAAGATATACCAGTTAACATTCCAAAGCTATTGTCATTGTTCAAAACCGTTATACCCAAACCGTCAACTAACAAATATAAAGGACAATCTGGGCGTATTGGAGTAATTGGAGGTTCTTTAGAATATACTGGTGCGCCTTATTTTGCTGCTATTACTTCACTAAAAATTGGTGCAGATTTGGCGCATGTGTTTTGTCATTCAAATGCATCAAGTGCCATTAAAGCGTACAGCCCCGATCTTATTGTTCATCCAGTACTAGATTGCGCACATGCTGTAGATAAAATCTTGCCATGGTTAGAACGATTACATATAATTGTGAGTATGAGTTTGTTTTTAATATAACTAATACATATGTATCTATGTATATATTCATATTTTCTTTTTCCTTAGGTTTTTGGACCTGGGTTAGGTCGGGAGCCGAAAATAATAGAGACAGCTACTAAATTACTAAAATTATGTCTAAATGCGAGAAAACCAATTGTTGTCGATGCCGACGGATTGTTCATTCTGAATGATAATATCGATTTAATTTACGGACACAGTAATGTCATACTGACTCCAAATGCAATCGAATTCCAAAGACTATTCGGAGAAGATGTTAATGTTACACGACAAAAAATATTACTCCTCGGAGATGGAACTGTAATTCTTGAGAAAGGCCTAAATGATAAAATCTACGTTCCTCAAAGCAACGAAATTCATATAATGCCTACTGGTGGTTCCAGTCGCAGGTGTGGTGGTCAAGGAGACATACTAAGTGGTTCACTAGCTACATTTTTCTTTTGGTCGTTACAGTCAAATCAACCTAACCCAGCGTATCTTGCAGCATGCGCGTCAAGCTATTTCATTAAGCAATTAAACTACGCTACATTTAAAAAGCTAGGTCGTAGCACAGTTGCAAGTGATATGATTAATGAAATATACACAGTTTTCCGGAGTGACTTTGAGACCTAATGTTTTTATTATTTCGTTATCGTATTAGTACTTTCGAAGTACATTTACAATAGAAATGTCAATAAAGAAATTTAAATAATCCCCAACTAACAATAACAAATGTTTTAGTCCATTTTCCAGATAGTGATTTTATTCAGCGTTTAAAAAGCTACGCTGCTCCCGCAGTACTATTTTGTTTTGCTATTGCTACCGCCCTAGCAGACCAGCACTAAATTTTGTGCTCTGCGCTCCTGACAGTTTTCGCTAATGAAACTACAACAATACCTATAGCAAAACCCTGCAGTACCACGTCATCAATAGACTGCGACGTCGCACAGTGGCGCATCTCGAATAAATAGCGTTGCAAAAATAACAAGATGGACATGCAGTCGGGTGTCCCGACAGTAGAATACCATGTACCATTACAAGACGCGTTCAAAAATTATATAAAAGAAAGAGAATAAGAATAAAAAACTGAGACAAATTTACATATAATGCAAATGTCTTCCCATTCAAGAGCAAAGTCGATAGCTCAGTGGGTAAAGCTACACATACATTTTTGTAAGCAATTGGCCTGGGTTCGAATCAACCGCAGGCATAAGGATTTTTTTCATTTTCAAAACATTAAGTATAGTTCTTTGCTTGCATTTTTTTATTTCTTAGTATTAAATACTGTAATTATTTTGATGTACTGGAAAAAATAAAAAAAAAAAATTGCTAAAAATAAAAAAGTTTTCACTCGTCGCCGACGGGATTCGAACCCGTGACAACTAACATTTGAAAAAGACTTCAGCTTAGCCAGCTGCACCACCAACCAATTCAAAATGAGTAACCTTATTTTCATAGTAATATGAACATAAGTAAAATGTTTAATGAACGTTTTGATTTATTTGGAGCCCTCTGCCTGGGCTGCCTCTTGTACACGTAATGTGTATAAAGTAAAAAGCCTATATCTCCGCTATTTATGGCATGATCGCAATAAAATTTGGACAGTCTGTGTATTTTGATTAAATGCTTTAGGCTTTTTAATATGGTTTACATAACTTTATAAATTTCGGAGCTATACGTTTTTTTCAAATAGCTCCTCCAAAAAGGGGAGCAGCAAAAATTTTAAACAAACTTGATCTGCGTGCAGATATAAGAAGTCTAAATCCAAAGTTTGGTGTCTCTAGCTCTTATAGTCTCTGAGATCTGGGCGTTCATACAGACAGACGGACAGACGGACGGACGGACGGACGGACAGACGGACATGGCTATATCGACTCCTTTAGTGGTCCTGACCAATATTTAGGTAACTTTTGGGGGTCTGCCACGCCTCCTTCTGCCTGTTACAGAAAATCGCACTCGCACAAAACTATAATACCTTTGTACCTTTGGTACATGGTATAAAAACAGTCATAGTCGCAAAAACGATTTAAACTATATTTAATCCCGACGATTCATCCGCTGCCAAAACAATATTCGGACCATTTTTGTAGAAGTTATGAGCATTCAAAGTTGAAAAATATTTCCGTTTTTGCAACATACAAAAAAAAAAGTGCAATTGGGTGATTTTCAGCACTAACCATACAACATATAGACTACTGATTTCACACAATGAAAATGGACACAACAATTTCTTAGCGACAGGCCCAGAGCTGTTAGCGGCGGCCCCGTCGATTCGTTTGCGCTCGGATTTTTCGCTCTTTCATTCTTATGCTCGCACACTGATTGCTAGAGTTTGGTCAATCTTTTCATACTAGGTACCCTAACAATATGGGCATATTCACTATTGGGTTAATCATAAAAATAAGAATATTATATGTTACTAGCAAGGTGCACGCAGCTTTGCTTGCGGTGGATAATTTCCCTAAGCGGAAGGTTTATTTTTTGAATTGACCTAGAGCTTCAGGAAAACTACCATATGAATCCTTAAAGTATCAGGATATCCTCGACAAAATTTCTTATGGCTAATTGACTTAGATCAGTGTTTTTTTTACCGTTAGAAGAAAATGGCAAAAAATTTCAGATTTTCTAAAATCGATAAAAAATACATAGTAAACATTGAAATATCCAATATTAAATTAAATGGAATCTTTTTGGCCAAAAATAGCATCGATTGATTAACGCGTTTAGCGTCCAGGTTTTTTTATAGAAATTATAAGTTATTCCCACTGGAAGAAAATGGGGGCATGTCTGTGATCAAAATAAATCTTAGCAAACCAGTTTAGTGTTATAAGAATTGAATTGTAAAAAATTGTAATAGGGCCATTTAATTGGTTTACGCTGCACTTTGATTCTTAGTTTTTAATGAACAGTTTTACCATATATATGTACTAGCAAACCCGGCGAACTCCGTTTCGCCACCACATGGCTTTATTTTATGTAGCACATTTCGATTTGTTATTAAAAGATCGAGACAACATTTTTTTTGTTTTATATTTGAAAATGTATGGGTTTCCGATATAAGATAATGGGAGACGTCAGACGCCAATAATCTTCGTGTGCTCACTCACTGTTCCAATTTAATGTAGTGCGTTTTGGTAAACCACATTTTTTGGTCTGACGTTAACAAAAACAAAGCGGATGGTTTTCAAACTCGTGAGCACGCAACGTATAATTGCCCATGTGAAAAACAATGATTTTCTAAATTTATACCGCAAACACTAAGCGATTGGCCTTGTGACTTGTTAATTGTCATTGCGAATGCAATGCTAATTGGAAATTGCAATCTTTTGAAGTCAAACGGAAGATCATTCGAATTCAATGGTATTCGAGGAATACATACATTTTCACCTGCGTACTTTCCATTAATAATAGCTGCCTCAATCATATTCGGCATAAGTCTTTAAGCCGAAAGCCGAGTACTGTTGCAAAGCCGCGGTGGATTCAAATTACGCAATACCATAATAACTGTACATAGTTACGTGGTGGAAATCCTGGTAACTCCAGAGAGTTCAAAAACTCCGTTGGATAATTTACTACATCTTCAGGATTTGTTATCGAATTAACTGATTTGTTTGTCACCAAATCGCCAGCAATTTTTGATTAAATGGTGAAATTCAGTGCGTGTACATCATTATTCTTTGCTGCAAGAATTGCTCGTTGAGTTAACCAAGCATTATTCTGATAGTTCTCACTAATGTTTGGGAAAACATTTTCAATAAGAGCTAATTGAGAGTCTACAAATCTCCAAAAGCCGTTGGTAAGAGTAATTAATCCAGATCCGGCATCAACTAGGACTTTTCCATTTCCAACAGCTAACAATCTTTTTGAAAATTGTGCAGCACATTGATCATTTTGAAGTTCAACTCTCATATTTGTGGTGTATGATATTGCTTATCCGCTGACCTACAATGTCTCGCGATTTAGTTGGATCGCCAACAATAATTGTAGCAACATCATTAAGAGTGGGTGCATTGAATCTTCGCACATGTTCACCTGTTGAGGTAAAATCCGCTCTTATGACAAATTTGTACGTATCTGATGGCATTCGTTCCAATGCTGTTTTGAAACTATTAATCACGGCGTTATTAGCGTGAAAAAATGTTTGCAATTGTTCAATAACTCGTCTTTTTAAATGTTGTTTTCCCTGTATATTGCACCACACATTTAGCTGATCCACCATCGACGAAATGAAATATATTTGCAGAAATTGATGCGGTGCATCTGGTGTTGACACCATTGAACCATGCAAATGATATGTTTTTCCTTGTATAATATGTGTAATTGCAAACAATCATTTGTTGAAGAATACGGTGTAACTTCTGATCTAGTGATTGTGTAGTGTGTGGTGTTTTTTTATTTTAAATTTTTGTATATTAAATAATTAAATTTAATACAGCTATTACGCTAGGGGTGACACAATTGTGTGCCGAAAACTCCGCCGCGGCGTCCCAGATCCTCGGATCTGCCAGCATCAGCGACACCAGCGTCTCCGGCCTGATTGCTGTCTCTGCTGCTTCCTCCAGCCCTCTCTTCGTCGAACCGGCGACACTCGAAGAAGACGTGCTCCGCATCTTCGATGATCCCGGATCCGCACTCCGGGCAGCCGTCTTCCTCCTCGTGGCCAAACCTTTTGAGGTAGGCGCGGAAACAGCCATGCCCGCTTAGCACCTGGGTCAGGTAGAAATTTACCTGCCCGTGCCTCCTCTCCAACCATGACTCAATGTTGGGGATCAGCCGGTGTGCCCATCGTCCTTTGCTTGAGCCGTCCCATTTGGCCTGCCAGCTTGCATAGCTCCACTTTCTGGCGGCGCTCTTTAGCTCGGCCTTTTGAGCCCCATCGGGTCCTTGGTGCCCGCGGAGCGCATTTCGTAGGTTCGTCTTCTCCTGTACCAGCTCCTTCAGCGGCACCAGGCCAGCTAGGAGCAGCGCTGCGTCGTCCGAAATCGTTCGGAATGCGCTGGCAACTCGAATGGCGCACAGTCTGTATGTCGACTCGATCCCCCTCACGTACGATCTCGTCTCCACCGCCTTGGCCCACACCGGCGCCGCGTACAGCAACTGCGATTTGACTACGCTTGCCAGCAGCTTCCTTGTGGCGTGTTTGGGCCCTCTGGTATTCGGCAGCATCCGAGACAGCGCTCCAACGGTCCCGCTGGCCTTCTTTTTCGAATACTCAAGGTGCTTCTTGAATGAGAGCCGTGTGTCGAGGAGGACGCCGAGGTATTTTATACACCTCTGCGACCTTATCACGGCTCCACCAACGCTGACTTTCGCCGTCTTGTGCGCCGCTAACTCCAGGCCGGCGCACGAGAGCCACGCTTCTATGGCCTTGATAGCTGCGTTGGCCTTCTCCTCCGTTTCCTTGCGCTCCTTCGCAACCGCGACTACGGCTTTATCGTCGGCAAAACCCACGACGGTAGTGTCGCCGGGCATCGGGAGCTGCAAGACACAATCGTACATGGTGTTCCAGAGTTGGGGTCCCAGCACGGAGCCCTGCGGGACGCCGGCTGAGACTTCGTATACCCTGGAACCCATAACTGTGTCCACGGTCCCTTTCGCTGAAGTAGCTCCTCACTATCTCCAGTAGGTGCCCAGGGATGCTCAGAGCGGCAAGTCTCCAGCTTGCGGTTCCAGTCCGCGGTGTTGAAGGCGTTCCTTATGTCTAGCGTGACCACTAGACAGTAGCTCTTGGACCCGCCTTTCCACCTCGATCCCTCGATCGCCTTCTCTGCTATTCCCTTCGTTTGTGTAAGGAGGCTTAGATGCCTGGCAGATAGTGCATAAACTATTGCCTTTTGTTGTCGCAACTAGCACTTGGAACTAGGTGGACGGTTGGGTTGGTTGAGGGTCTGAAGACACAGCGACAGCCTCTGATGCATGAATAAAAGCTCGTTGTTGAGGTAGAACTCTTACTGACTTTATTAATGAAACTTAACAATATTTATAGGTACAAAAGTGCTTATGCTAACAGAAATAACGTATAACAAATAGTGTGCGGTTACTGTGAATGTGGGTTAGTGTTAGGAACTGAGACCATTGCCCCAGTTCATTTCCTCGTCTCAGCAGACTATGCATATTCGCTTGACCTGGTAATTGATACTTTATTTACGATAAATGCATGTTGCTGCGACTGAAGAATTGTTACATTATGTGTGTCGTGTCTTAAATATCACACTTATGACTACATACTGCTGCGACTGAACATTCTCCCGGCCGTTGAACAAGTGTTCAACCTTCGCTAAGGTCGAACGCGAAACTTCGTGGGGTAGGTTCTGGTGGTAGCTGTTCCGTGTTCTGCTTGATTTCGGGAGCCCGGCGTGCTGGTGTCCATTTGCAATAGTATTGACATCGCTAGGGCCATATAAGCGACTACTTGATGATGCTGAGTCGCGCTGGTCTGATCTTTCCAAGTGGTCTCCTTTAATTTGTCCAAGTGGTGTTGCAAAGTGCCCAGCTCCTCCAAGTTGACTTCCTTGGCTGCCGTTCCTTGACTCCTTGGCTCAGGTGGGTTCTTATGGTCAATCCTTGTGATATTGCCAAAACGAATATATGTAGCCTTCGGTTCGCTGACTATGGTGCTGACTGTGCTCACGCTAATTTTTGAGTTGCGTGCAGTGCAGCCTGGGGCCAGTTCGTTTGCACACCGCTTGAAGTTCAACGTGCCTGCGCGTGGCAAACATTCACCGGTTTTGCTGATGCGTTGCTGACCACCACAGCTCGGCCCTCGACTGAGAGACCTCGCAGATAGTTTCCGTTTTGTTATTAAACAACTTGAATTCACACCGATTTTCCACGCTGATTGTGGTTTGATGGTTGAAACAGATGTGTTCGTCGTGTGGCAGCTCTAGACACTGCTTGAATTCATCCTTGGTCAATCCCATGAACTGATCTCTATGGGCATTGACGGCTATGATTTCGATTGTTAGCCTGAATTGCTGCCAGCTTCCAGCCTTCCATGTTGGGATCGCCATAATGCTGAACACTTCCTGTTGTGGTACAGACACCAGTGGCAGCGATATCTTAAAGATGGCTGCTCGTTGTGGTGCCTTCGGCATGTATAATTTTATAAAGCTGGATAATATTAGCCGATGCTACTGGAAGCAGTTGATCCGGTGGGAAATGTTCCCAAATCTGATCCAGTTGCTCCCTTAGTTGCTTGGGAGACACTAGTATTGGACTGATGGTTCGATGGCGCACGTCAGTGAGCACATTAGCTATCTCACTTTGCATCCGCTGCAATCCGGTTGCCACCAGCGTTAGTTGCGTTGTCAGACTCATAAACGCTTGTTGTAGGTTGTCGCCTTGGTACTTTCCTCTTTCCAGATTGCTTGTAACTATCTGACTCTCTAATGTTCTGATCCGATCGTTAGTGGCTGAACTGCTCGTCCTGACTATGTTTATTGTTGAATCCAAGATTGACGTCTGATTTTTCAAGAGCATCATTAAAACGTCGTCATTGGACTTCACCTCCTTGATCACCTTGGACATGTCATCGGCGTATCTTGAGTCCAGAACGCCAAATAGTGAATTCGCTACGTTTCCAACTATGTCAAGTGGTGCTCTTCGTTGCCGGGAATGATGGATCAACTCATTTCCTGATTGCAGCTCTACAAGCATTGATGTTTCGGAGTTCTGAACATTTGTATTTCAGTTCCGCTATCCCGTTGGCCAATATTTCCATGTCGCTCCAATATGGCTTTACATCGTAATATACAATTATTTTCCATTCGGAGATTGCCATTCTGGATGTGCCGAGCCGTTCGTAGAATATTCCTGGCTGGCTTGAAAACCGAGTTATGTTGATTGACTGTCCCATTGCTAACGGCAGGATTAGTAGCATCGCCAGTAACGTTGGGAGGATTGGAAATGATGCTTTCCTTTTGTGCACAGGGCTTTTTTCTGCCTGCGCCGTTTCCGCGCTGGCGCTGTGTGGCCGTTTTGTGGCTACTTCTTCTTTCATCAACGGCGCCAAACGAGTAACTGCTCTTTTGTATATCCCTGGTGCGGTTTTTACGTCTACGACCCGGATTTGGTTATCCTTGCCTGTATACGTTTTCACTATCCGTCCCATGGGCCAGCTCATTACCGGTACGTTGTCTTCCTCTACCAGTACTAGCAATCCTTCCTCGACATTCTGCTCTATAGTTTTCCACTTGGTGCGCATCTGGAGCTCTTGTAGGTACTCCATGGACCACTGATTCCACAATGATTGTTTGAGCCTGGATACCAGTTCCCATCTTTAGACCAAAGTTTTTTCCGGTCCTGCAAGATTCGCATCTGGAGGTGCCACTAGAGGCTCACCAATTAAGAAATGGCCTGGAGTGAGTGCTGAAGTATCTGTGGGATCGGCTGACATCGGGGTGAGGGGCCTTGAGTTGAGTATCGCCTCGACATCAAAGATCACCGTGTTGAGCTGCTCAAACGTTAGCGATGGTGTGGCTGTGACTGATATCAGTAGCCTTTTTACTGATTTTACAGCAGCTTCCCATAGACCGCGAAACGACGGTGCTCGCGGTGGGATGAACTGGAACTTCACCTGCTGCTTATTGCATTGATTTACGATCCTGGTCTGGGCTTGCTCTGTGGAAATCGTTTCCTCTAGTACTTTTAACTGGTTATAGGCACCAACAAAATTCGTGGCGTTGTCACAATGAATGGTCTGATACTTTCCACGTCGCCCCAAGAATCGCCGGAGAGCGGCTAGAAAGCGTCCGTTGTCAGGTCGCTTACCAATTCCAGATGTACTGCCTTTGTGGCAAAACAGCAGAATACTGCAATGTACGCCTTATCTGGCCTTTTTCCACGGTTTTTATGGTGAATCCAAAAGGGACCATAGTCGACTCCAGAATTTGAGAACGGACGCGCCTGTGTTACTCGATCCGCCGGCAAGTTACCTATGATTTGGTGCATCAATTTGGGTCGTGCTCTTGTGCATCTGACACAACTGTGTATGATGGTCCTGGCCATCGTTTTGTCATTTTAAATCCCGTATTGTTGTCTGGCTATGGCCCTCAATGCTTGTGCTCCGCAATGCATGTTTTCCTCATGCATCTCTTGTAGCAGCATCTTCACAAATTTGATGTTTGGCAGAATATGGCAATGTTAGATTCTTCCAACCTTTCTCCGACTCTGATGAATCCGTCACTTCTTAGTATTGGGACAACGAAACACTGAACTCTTCTTGTCCACTGTCCTGTGGATGCGAAGTTGTTTATACTCAGCACTGAATTCAATTTTTTGAATAGTGCTGAAGATGATTGTTCTGGCACGAGCCAGCTCACCTACACTTAGCGTAGTCGTCGGAGATCGGATTTGTTTGTGACGAACGCGCATAATATATACTACAATGCGTTGTAACTTGTGGAAGGAGTTGCTCTGATTGCAACTGTATAGCTCGCTTCCCAATTGATCCTGGCAGATTGGCAAGCTGACTTACTTTACTCTAGGCTCTAGATCGATGGGATCGATGGTCGGTACTTTTAACCACTTGTCTCGAGAACCGTGCAGTTAGGGACGATATTTTCTCGAGGAATGTGGGTTAGTACTTCACTGTTATGGGAGCACCACTTTCGGAGCTTGAATCCGGATGGTAGTAGTATTTTGTTTAACTCCTGTTGAATCTGGATGGCCTCTGGGATGCTGTCTGCTCCTGTGAGACAGTCGTCCACATAGAAATAATGCTTGAGTACAGCTGACCCAAGCGGTAGCTGGCTCTTGTTTTTCTCGGCCAAATAATCCAAGCATTTTGTAGCAAGGAATGGAGCTGACGTGGTACCGTATGTGACGGTTTTCAGTCTGTAGAACTTCAGATCGTCAGACGCCTTCTTTCGCCATACGATTAGCTGATGAAACTGGTGATCAGGATGCATCTGTACTTGGAGAGACATCTTCTCTATGCCCGCGGTAAACACGTAACAATATATCATTCAATGATTTATTGATTGATGTTTTACAGGACGCATCAAAAACTACCCGCAGTTTTGTGGTACTGCTTTCGGGCTTCAAAACACAGTGATGTGGAATGAAGT
The DNA here is from genome assembly GCA_035045905.1 of Drosophila anomelani. Taxonomy (NCBI): domain Eukaryota; kingdom Metazoa; phylum Arthropoda; class Insecta; order Diptera; family Drosophilidae; genus Drosophila; species Drosophila anomelani. The sequence continues at coordinate 191,274 of JAWNOO010000052.1, forward strand.
AATGATCCGAGGGTAAATGTGTGGGATAACAGCTTCATGTGTCCGAGACGTTCGTATTCTTCCAGTCTACGTATCCTTTCCAGACTTCTGGAGTCGTTCGTCGTTGCAGTGCCAAGAACCTGTTGGTTGCTGTTTTCTGAGACGCCCCCAGGGCTGAAGTTTCTTCAGAAAATGGAAGTTTGACAATGAATTTCCCATCGATCCCATCCCATCGCAGTGAGGTTCAGTTGGAAATCGAGCCTTTTCTTTGGTGACTATATTCTCTAGTGTCCAAAATCGCTCTAATAGCGTATCAACCTCCTCTTTTGTGGTTGCGCCTGCACAAAATGCTGATGAATCGTGCTCTGCAGAAATTCTCCCGGCCACAATCCATCCCAACTTTGTATTCTGGAGGATTGGGTCTTCCGGTCTTATCAGCACTGGCTGTAGCAAAAAATAATAATGCTCTGCGCCGATAAGCATGTCAATTTTTCCTGGCCTTGTCAAAATTTGGATCGGTAACATTGTTTGGGATGCGTACTTGTGATGTACTTAACTCATGAGCTGGTTGATCAGCTATAATATGCGGCAGAACAAAGGCTTCTACCTGTTGAGCAAAATCGTTTTGCATCGATTTCATGAGAACATTTGTTGTCGCCCGACTGGTTTTCGGATTGCCTCCAATGCCCTCGATGCGTAATGATGCATTGTGTAGCTTTAGTGACAGCTTGGAGGCCATTCGTTCAGAAATCAGATTGATTTGTGATTTTGAGTCTAGCAAGGCTCGGAATGTGGCCACCTGACCATTGCTTGCTTTGACCAATACCTTAACTGTGGCCAGCAAATTGTAGATTCTGTTACTTGCTGCTCCTACAGAAGGTGATTGTGGCTCTGTTGCCGCGCCTGACGTAGTCTCCAGGTGCAGCAATGTATGGTGCCTTTCATCTCATTTAAAGCAGATATGGCCTCGGCAATCCATTGCCTTGTGGTTACTGCTGAAACAGTTTACACACAGTTTTTGTTTTTGCACCCAGTTGAGTCGTTCGGGTACTGTTTTGCAGCGGAAATCATCGCATTTGTATAGCAAATGAGTCCGTTTGCAGAAAGGACACGATGGTTGCCTTCCAGTGCTGGCAGAAGTGCATGTCGGGCTCTTCTGCTCCTTTCTCGGTAACTGACTGCGTTTTCCTGTACCCAGTACTCGGCTGCGCTGGTCCAGGAAACTATCGAGCCCTTGAAGCTCTCTTGAACCGTCTAACGACTGTTCGTATAAGGCTCTATTTGCAAAATCCAGTTTTTGCTTGATAATGGCAATAATGATTACATCCCAGCTGGATATATCGATGCCTAGTCCCTTTAATGATGCTAGAGACTCTATTGTTGTGACTCTATTGTAGTGACTTAGGATCGTCACTGTTTGTATGCTGTTGTAGGAGGCGATTTAGAATCGTGTCTGCTACTTGGCGGGGATTGTTGTATGCATCAACCAATATTTCCCACGCGCTCATGTAATTCTCTGTTTTAAGATCGGTGTGTCTTATTAGTCTCTCTGCCTCTCCAGTCACAGTGGTTTTGAGGTACCACATCTTCCTGACTGTGGGCATATTGGTATCATGTACCATGCATTTAAATAAATCAAAGAACTGCGTCCATTTGAGTAGAACCCCATCGAACTTTGGGATGCTGACTCTGGGCAAATGCACATCTTCATTGCTTGATGTGTTGGTTTGTGCCCCTAGGATTCTGTGACGGTCTGCCGTCTCAGTTTCCCATATAGCTCAGGGACGGCCAGGATCCGCCTACAATAGTTAGTCCGAGTGGTAGCTGTAAGAGAGGTTGCCCGGCTCCCAGTGAGAACAGTGAAGAGAATTCGGTTAAATTAAAGAGTGTTTGGGTTTATTCAACGTTTCTCTACAGAGTTGATAGACTGAGTTCGAGACTGCGGCTTCGTAGATCGTCGGGCTTCTCGCAACTTGAGGGAACCGCACCGCCGGTGGTTCTGGATCTGCCAGTCGTCGGTAGTCGTCGAGTCGGCCACGCCGGGGGGGAAAGCCGAGAGGTCCGGAAACCTGTGTAGAAAGGGAGAGCAGAAAAGAGAAATAGATGGGGGGGGGGGGACTCGGAAGTCTTGCCCGTAGATATGTGGACTCGGAAGTCTCCCGAGGGTACCGCCGTTGGACTCGAAAGTCTGCAGAGATACGCGGTGGACTCGAAAGTCCTCGGTTACGAAAGAGAGAGGATGGTTTGGGACTCGAAAGTCTTCAGAGAGAGACGCGGTGGACTCGAAAGTCGTCGGTTACGGAAGAGAGAGTATGGTTTGGGACTCGAAAGTCTTCAGTGAGAGCCACGGTGGACTCGAAAGTCGTCGGTTACGAGAGAGAGAAGGGCTTGGACTCGAAAGTCTTCAGAGAGGGGCGCGGTGGACTCGAAAGTCGTCGGTTACGATTGAGAGAATGGCTTGGACTCGAAAGTCTTCAGAGAGAGGCGCGGTGGACTCGAAAGTCGTGGTTACGAGAGAGAGAATTGCTTGGACTCGAAAGTCTTCAGAGAGAGGCACGGTGGACTCGAAAGTCGTCGGTTACGAGAGAGAGAATGGCTTGGACTCGAAAGACTTCAGAGAGAGGGCGGGTGGACTCTAAAGTCGTCAGAGAGAGAATTCGGCAAGCCGAATTGTTGCCGCGACTCGGAAGTCTCCGGCTAATGTATAGTTACCCAAATCCGAAGATTCGGTCCCAAAAATGACTTTCGCTGCTGACTACTGGAAGTGTGCTACTTGAGACTTACCGCTCCCGATCGCTGTCGGCTGCTAAGTGATCTTCCTAGACCAGCGGCCCGCTTTATATAGGCCCTAGCGTGGTCTAGTGTGCCCGCCGTTATCGTCGCCTAGTGTGCCCCTTCTCTGCCGGTGTGACCATTTGCCGTCAGTGTGGCCGGATCTCGGCGCGCGCGCGCATTTGAATTCGAATGGCCCTGTTCTTTTCTCTTTTGACTTCATTTATTTCTTTCTTGTTCGTTTCTTACATTTTTTAGCTTATGTCTAATTCTTGAGTTACATTTTGTTCTTCTTTCTTTTCATTTCATTTTCTGTCTTCTTACATTTCTTGCTTATCTAAATTTATTTCCTATGTATTTCCTTCTTTTCTTCAGTTTACATTTTTATATTTTTCCTTCATTTATTTCTGTTTTACTTATTTTATTCTCTTTGTGCGCGCCCGCGTCATGAATCATCAACAGCATATATTTGTAAACTTCTATTATACATACATATTTAAGAATAACACAAAACAAGAAAGGAAGCTAACTTCGGCTCACCGAAGTTTGTATACCCTTGCAGAGTTTAAACAAAAAATTAAAAACGAAATTCTGAAATAATAGTTTCTTGTTAAATCTCAAATTTGATGGCAATGGTTTGAAACACGGCTAAGCTATGGTTTTTTTTATTTTCCTGATTGTTCCTATGGAAGCTATAGGATATAGTCAGCCGATGTTCATGAAATTAAAATCAAAATTCAGAAATACTAAAATATGGCTAAATATCAAATTTGTTGAAAATATGTTGAAATCTGACAAAGTTATGATTTTTTCTTTTATTTTCCTGATTGCTCCTATGGAAGCTATAGGGTATAGTCAGCCGATTTTCATGAAATTAAAATAGAAATTCAGGAATACTAAAATATGGGTAACTATCAAATTTGGTGAAAATATGTTGAAAACTGACAAAGTTATGAATTTTTCTTTTATTTTCCTGATTGTTCCTATGGAAGCTATAGGATATAGTCAGCCGATTTTCATGAAATTAAAATCAAAATTCAGGAATAAATAATAAAATATGGGTAAATATCAAATTTGGTGAAAATATGTTGAAAACTGACAAAGTAATGGTTTTTTCTTTTATTTTCCTGATTGTTCCTATGGAAGCTATAGGATATAGTCAGCCGATTTTCATGAAATTAAAACCGAAATTCGGAAATAATACTAAATGGGCAAATATCAAATTTGGTGAAAATTGGTTGGAAACTGACAAAGTTATAATTTTCCTGATTGTTCGTATGGAAGCTATATTATATAGTCAGCCGATTTTCATGAAATTAAAACCAAAATTTGGAAATAATACTCAATGGGCAAATATCAAATTTGGTGAAAATTGGTGGAAAACTGACAAAGTTATAATTTTTTTTTGAAAATTTTTCGGATCGTTCCTCTGGCAGCTTATGATATAGTGGTCCGATCCGGCCCGTTCCGACATATGTACGAGTGAGAGTATATAGAAGCCTAACTGCAAAGTTTCATTCAGATAGCTTTAAAACTGAGGGACTAGTTTGCGTAGAAACGGACAGACGGACAGACGGACATGACGAGATCGACTCGGCTGTTGATCCTGATCTAGAATATATACACGTTATAGGGTCGGAGATGCTTGCTTCACTGCGTTGCAAACTTTTGACTGAAACTAATAAACCCTGCAAAGGTATAATAATTATTTAATATTAGTAAAAAGTTGTATGCTTGAACAATTACGCAATTACGCATTACAAAAACATTGGAATACAATGATGAGGAACGTCCTACATTCATTTTGCAATATGACTCTGCTCTTTGATGGCAACGCCAATCGCTCTCTATCCTCTCTCATAAAGTTGAGAGCGTAAAAATCGAATGCGGTTGCTGTATGAGTAAAGACAAGAACAACAATTACCCTGCAGTACCGCTTGTCATCAATAGCCCTCTGTCATCAACAATTCATCAACGTTCCGACTGTGACGTCGGCAGAATCGACGGTCTGCCGACTGCGACCTGACCCCGAACTTCCTTCGAGTACCCGAACTCCCTTCGGGTCCGAAAAAAACAAAAACAAATCCGTTAATTCTCGAAACTTCGACTGCATATTTTCGGACCAACGAAAGGTCCGCAAATTAAAGAGAGATAGTGATAGAGCGAAGTGAGGGGGAAAAAACTGTGGCGAAAACCAATTGTGTGGCAGCGACATCAGAACACTCTTTTTAAAATAAATTGGGAATTTATAATTAATTTTGAATTAATTTTGACTTATTTAATCTATGGTATATTGGCATACATATGTTTATTAATTGCTTTGACCGTAGCCAATATGTTACTGTTGCATTATTTGTCGTATGTGGTTTAAATTACAAGGTATTGCTTTAGTCGGATATGTCCTGGCAAACGCTAGAATTTTCGGTCATCGGGTTTCGGTTTAGTCGTGCTTTTTTCCATTCTATTCGCATTTGAAGTTTAAGTGCAGTGGAAATAAGAAGTGTGCAAATCGAAGTATTTATGCACTTCCGGACATTATTTGAATATATGTATAAAAATGTGAGTAAAGTGATTGTTTTGTAATTAAATAATTTGATTTGAATCCTTTTCTTTTCAGACTGCAGTAATGGCCAATATATTGAAACGAGGAAAGATATATGAAACAATCAGGGATATATTTTATTAGGCAAATATCTTCTTTTGCAATATGGTAAACAATGAATCGTGATAAGTGCTACATGCGCTTTTGGGTAATTTTTATTTAATTTAAATATTTTTTCCCTTGACTAATTATTATTTGTTCTATAGATGCAATTGGATAAACATGAGTCTAAGGTGCGTCAGAAATTTGGACTCTGAATGGGAACGCAACACCGAGGAGCAAAGAGACGTTAAAGAGGCCTTTGATGTAGATTAATATTTAATGTTAAATGTTTATATTTGTTATTAGTTTAAGAATAGAATTAGTCAAAACGGCAAATACGGCGCATTGCTATTTCGCCAAGCAGTTAAATTTTTTTCACATTGTGTACCCAACAGACATTATATGCTGTTACACTACAAATATTTTTGGTGAGGCAATTAACATATTGCGGAGGCTAAATATCAGAGCCGGGGCTCTCACAATTTAATATGCCAGATTTGAATTTTATTCGGCTTTTTTTATTTATAAAATATATATTAAAATACATCTTTGTGTGCAGACATTTAATTCAGTTTTGTATATCGCTTCGCTCGAGTACAAATTCTTCGCAGACCAATTTTTACTTTGTATTTTTCATTGTCCCCACTCCACTGCTGTGAACCCAATACGGCCGCGCATGCATTTGTATTTCAATTATTTATCCTTCGCTTCTTTGTTTATAGTGGCACAAGCTCAGCTCCCGCATACCCCTCACCTTGCCGCTGTTCCACGAGGCGACGGCTTGGCTCGAACAGCTTAATACATCGTTGCTAAGGCGGCCGCTACAACCCCGCACACCCCTGGCCGTGCCAGCGGCCCCCATGGACAAAATAGCCTAAGCGGGCATTCCTTTACCAGTGCAAATTAAAATTGTCGCATATGAGCTCGCCGTTCCTACAGTATAGGGAAAAGAATCAATCCGATAGCGACTCAGAGTCTGATTGTCGAGGGCCTCAGCGCGCTTCAACTCCAATACGGACACCCGCTAACCCCCCTCCAGGAAAGACCATGGACCCCGAACAGCTTAAAGCTGTCATACAGGCCGCCATCACCCATGCCCTAACGGAGGCATCCGGCGAAGCCATGCGTAGGGAGGAGGGATTACGCCAAACCATAGATCGATTGGCCGTTCAGGTGGCCGCGGTGCAGGTCACACCCGCACAGGCGGCAATCCCTGTTATTAAAACATACGAACCCATCACCATAGAAGGCGATGTTCAATGTAATGAACCGCTGGACGCGGTGAAATGCCTGCCCGAATTTACGGGAGCACAGGAGACATACGTCTCTTGGCGACAGGCGGCAACAGCCGCTTATTTTATTTTTAAAAAATGGATGATGCGCTCCGTATATTTATTTCGGGTCTAAAGCGCAGTCTCTCCGACGTCCTCTTCTCGGCGAAGCCGAAGGACATGCCAACTGCGTTGGCTCTAGCTCAGGAAGTAGAATCAAACCACGAGAGATACACCTTCACAACATCGTTTGCAAAAAGTCTGGAGGATAGGGATAGGAAGCAATTCCCAAAGGCGCAAGAACGCCAACAAACGCCCTACCAGGTGCACTCCCAAGTAAGTGGGGGCAAAAACCCACACTTTACTAAACAGGTTAAGGCTCAGGTGCACTCGGCTCCGCATAACGACAGGTGTCGTGAAAGCACACCAGAGCCCATGGAGGTTGACCCGTCTATTTCCAGGTTGAGACAACCCACTCAGGCACAGGCCTACCAAAACGGGAAGCCCGCCCACTCCGGTCGTTCAGGCCCTCACAAGAGACAGAGGGTTAATCACATCAATCAGAGCGTAGATCAGGCCGAAGGCGCGTACGCAACCGCAGCGTCCAGCGCGGCGGCCAAAGTCGACGACGACGCCAGTTCGGAATACGATTTAGAAGTGATTAATTTTTTAGAGGAAAATCCCTGCTGCCCGTCATCAGACGAAGACGTGGTGTCACCACGGTCACGAAAAAATGCTTCGTGTCACTTTTTGATTTGAAGGCCACGTTCTTCATCTTGCCTGATTTGTCTTCCTTTGATGCGATCATTGGCCTCGACCTACTTGAACAGGCAGGGGCATCGCTTTGTCTGGCCTCCGGCCACCTCAGATGGGGCAATGGAGAAGAGAAAATTGATTTCCACCCATGCCCCGACGTCAATTTTACCGAAGTGGACTGCTCAGATGCGCCACCCTTAGTCAGAAACGCGTTCTTAGAAATGCTGAAGACTAGGAAGAGGGCTTTTGCGAACCCTAACGAGGCTTTGCCCTATAACACATCGGTAGTAGCTACCATCCGAACAGTTAGTGAGGAGCCCATATACACAAAATTATACCCGTACGCAATGGGGGCGGCGGACTTCGTCAACCAAGAGATTGAAGATCTGCTTAAAAACGGGATATTTCAGAAGTCGGTATCCCCTTACAACAACCCGATAAGGGTTGTCGATAAAAAAAGGGACCGATGACCATGGCAACCGAAAAATGGGACTAGTTATTGACTTTCGCAGCCTAAACGAAAGAACAGTGTCCGACAAGTACCCCATGCCAAATATAAACAAAATATTGGGCAACCTAGGTAATGCTAAGTATTTCTCCACGCTGGACCTCAAGTCTGGCTATCACCAAATCATTCTCGCAGAACGCGACAGGGAAGAAACTTCTTTCTCAGTGAATGGGGGGAAATACGAATTCGCAGACCGTTTGGCCTCAAAATGCCGGCGGCATTTTTCAGAGGATAATCGATATTACGTTGATGACGTAATTATCTATTCGGAAGACGAAGACTCTCACATCAAGCCCGTAGATTGGGTTCTAAAGAGCTTGTACGATGCGAACATGAGAGTATCGATAGAAAAGTCCAGCCTTTTTAAGAAAAGTGTGAGCTTCCATGGGTTTATAGTCACTTGTAACGGTGCCACAACAGACCCAGAAAAGGTTAAGGCTATAAAAGAATTTCCGGAACCCAAAAGTGTTTTTGAGGTACGGTTATTTCTAGGCCTAGCCAGCTACTACCGATGTTTTATTAAGGACTTTGCGGCAATAGCAAGGCCTATATTAGACATCCTAAAAGGGGAAAACGGAACAGTTAGTAGACACAGGTCACGAAACATTCCAGTTCAGTTCTCTGAGACGCAGCAACAAGCGTTCCAGAAACTACGAAACATCTTGGCATCCGACGACGTGATGCTAAGGTACCCCGACTACAAAAAGGCATTTGATCTAACGACAGATGTCTCGGCCCATGGCATTGGCGCAGTATTGTCCCAAGAGGGACGCCCAATAACAATGATCTCAAGGACATTGAAAGACAGGGAGGTTAACTACGCCACCAACGAGAGGGAACTCTTAGCCATAGTCTGGGCTTTGGCCAAGCTACGGCATTACCTGTATGCGGTCAACATCTTTACCGACCACCAGCCGCTAACCTTTGCAGTTTCGGAAACCAATCCGAATGCAAAGATTAAAAGCTGGAAAGCGCGCATTGATGAATCAGGGGCGCGTATTTTCTACAAACCAGGCTAGCAAAACTTAGTCGCCGATAGATTGTCACGGCAACAAATTAACTTCATGGAGGAGCAAGAAGCTCAATCGTGCGTGGCCACTGTTCATAGCTCTCCTTGACGCACACTATCGAAACGACGGATAAGCCCCTAAACTGCTTCCAGAACCAGATAACTCTGGAGGAGGCACGCTTTCCGTTAAAACGCAGCTTCATCCTCTTTGGAAACAAAAGGCGGCATGCGATTAACTTCCCCTGCAAAGAGTCATTGATGGATGAACTCGCAGATGTAATCGTTCCGAAGGGCGTAAACGCCATTCATTGTGACCTGCACACGGTGGCACTAATACAGGACGAATTGGTTCGGCGATTTCCAGCCACCAAATTTTAACGGATATTTTTGCAGTCCCTGAGAGACGGGAAATTCTTACCGTAGAACACAATAGGGCCCACAGAACGTTAAGCAGGTACTCTCCGAGTACTACTTTCCGAAGATGACCAAGTTGGCTACCGAAATCGTAGCAAACTGCAAAACATGCGCGAAAGCCAAATACGATAGGCACCCAAAAAACATGAGCTAGGCGAGACTCCGATCCCCTCTCATGTGGGAGAACTACTGCACATCGATATTTTTTCTACGGATAAAAAGTGCTTTCTTACTTGCATTGACAAGTTTTCGAAGTTCGCAATTGTGCAACATGTCCACTCTAGGACAATCGAAGACCTTAAACCGGCCATACTACAGATTATGAATTTTTTCCCTAGGGCTAAAGTAGTCTATGATAATGAACGATAATGAACGATAATGAACCTTCATTAAACTCGCATACTATCTCGGCCATGCTTGACAATCATTTTGGCGTTAGCATTGCCAATGCACCGCCACTCCATAGCGTGTCAAATGGGCAAGTGGAGCGCTTTCACAGCACCCTTTTGGAGCTCGCTCGTTGCCTAAAAATCGACAAGGGCATAACCGATACTGTGGAAATTATTTTGTCGTTGACAAACGACCAGTTGACGTCGTGCAGGAGCACCCAGATGACCCACAGACGGAAGTCGGGAACAGAATCATTAAGGCACAAAACACGCTCAGGACCAGGGAAAACGCCTCCCGACAACACAGAGTATTCGAAGTCGGCGAGAAGGTATTGGTAAAATCCAATAGAAGGCTAGGAAATAAACTCACACCCTTGTGCGAGGAGAGAGCCGTAGAAGCGGACCTCGGGACCACGGTCCTCATTAAGGGGAGGGTGGTCCACAAGGACAATCTTAAATGATATAACAAACAATGTCCTTTATGTTTTTTTTTTTATTTTTTTTTTATATTCATTTTTTATATTATATTTTTTTATTACACCTTCAAGCCACTTGGTGCACTTTATTTTTTATATTCATTAGTTATTACACCTTCAAGCCGCTTGGCGCACTTTGTTTTTTACTATAGGTTCATAGCCACTGGCATAGTTTGTTTTAAGTTCATTTTATCGGTGGTGGGAAAACCCTCTATAAGCATAAAAATAGCTTAAGTTTAATTTTACAGGATCGGACCTACATTTTGTATACTCCTGTCCTTGGCGTCGGCCCACGTTACCGATTATTCACAGGCCAGGTACATCCCCGTCGTAGATGGCGAAATCCTAGTTTGGGAGGAGTTTGCTTACGTCACGCACACAGCAAACCTCTCGGAATATGGGCGTGTAATAGAGGAGACAACCAACATGATAGACATGTTTCCGCTATCCCATATGAACAAGCTTCTGAGCGTGGACACCGCCCACCTCCAGGACTTGTTAGAGTCTTTGGGCGTTCATCACAGAGTAGCTAGGAGCTTGGATTTCTTAGGATCTATGCTAAAGGTTGTAGCAGGGACACCAGATGCCAGCGACTTAGAAAAAATCAGGTTTTCCGAAATGAAGTTAGCCGAGTCTAGCAATAGACAGATCCAAATTAACACCAAAACCCAAAATCAAATTAACCAACTTACCTCTACCGTCAATTCAATTTTGAGACCAGCCAAAACCTCACAAATAGACACTGGACACCTATATGAAACACTGCTTGCTAGAAACCGCATATTGATGGCAGAATTACAAAATTTAATGCTTGCAATAACCCTAGCCAGGATTAACATTGTTAGTCCGAACATTTTAGATCACGAAGACTTAAAAACAGTTTGGCTTGAGGAACCCACCGAAACATTCTGCCGCCTAGCTTCAGAGAGCTCGTGCGCCAGACTCCATTAGTTTTGCCTTCAAAAAACTAATAGATTCTTTCTCCATCCACTATCAGAACGCTCGTAGTTTACTGGGGAAGCTCAGCAAACTGCACGTTAATAGTGCTGCCTTTGATGCCGACGTAATTGTCTTTACGGAAACGTGGCTTAACTCTTCTGTCTGTGATACTGAACTGTTTGTTTATGTTTATGTTGTCTATAGGCCCGACCGTCCTACACGCATCGGCGACGGTGTTCTTATCGCCGTTAAATCAAATCTTGTCTCTAACTTTGCTCCGATAATTGACCTCGACTGCACTTCGGAATTTGTTGCTGTTCCCATTCAAGTTTTCGATTTTGTTATTTATGTTATTTATTTAGCTCGTATATTCCACGTAGGTCTGACTTCGATTTATATTCTCAGCACTTATCCCTAATTCAAAACATCCACTCTACTCTGGGTGCAAATGACCACTTTATTGTTCTTGGCGACTTCAATCTCCCTTTCATATCCTGGATACCCTCACCTGACTCTAATATTCTCATTCCCTCTGTCCCTCACGACTTCATTCACGGACTTATTGACCTCTCTTTAGGACAATTAAATAATATTAAAAACTGCTGTGATAAAATCTTAGACCTTATTTTTGTGTCGGACTTCGCCAATGCATATGTCTCTAGAATTGACCCTCTCTCTTGTCCTGAAGATGCTTACCACCCTACCATCGAGATAATTCTCGAGGCTTCGGCTCCATTACTGCCTTGTGCTCCTGCCGAGCCTGCTACCTTTCCCTGCTTCCGCAAAGCCAATTTCACTGATATGAATAATCACTTATCCTCAATAGACTGGACCTTTTTAAATGATACTGACGATCCCTCTTACCTGTTTGAACGTTTCTATGACATTTTATATTCCTGTTTTGATACATTCGTCCCGTCATTTCCCTCTTTTGTTAGCTCACACAAACCCCCCTGGTTTTCCCGTCGTCTTTCGTATCTAAAAAATGTGAAGTCCAGACTCTTTAAAAAATTCAGCCGAACCGGACTTCAAGCCGACCGAGCTAAATATTTAGTAGCTCGATCCGATTTCTTGACGCATAATTCCGAATGTTACAATGTAGTATTTTACTCCACCGTCGCAGTACGATCCCATTAGTAAACCAACATCATATAGTTTCTTATTATTTCTTTCTTATTTATTTGTTAAAAGGTTTTAAAAGGTTTTTTATAATTTTATAATTAGGCGCAGAGCAGCCGTTGTCGCCGCTCTGAGCTCGTCATTCATTCTTGTTTTATAAATTTACTTAAGGGCTAATGAAAGCTAAATATGATAGCCGCGCTGCCAACAGCGGCAGCGGAGGACGGCTATGTATTCTTAAGTATATAGCTATGCTCGCTTAGTCTGGAGCGCGGAGGTATATGCACATGCATACGTAAGGTCCGCTCGTGGTGCATTTATGCTGACACTTGCACTTTCTGCGAGCGGTGCAAATGCGCAACGAGGGATTCATATTTCGGCTGAGGTTTATGACCTGGCCTTGGGTTGTATAACCCTTCAATGCATTTAAATATGTTTAGGTGCAATTGGTTGCGTATGTCGGATATATTTATATGTGCATATTACATCTCCCTCCTTTTGAAAAATAACGTAATATAATGAAGTTATTTTCTAGTATATAATTTACGAAATTTAAAGATATTATTTTTTTTTGTTTTGAGTTTTACGATTTTTTTTTTTAATTAATTAATTTATTTTTTTTTTGTTTTTTTTTTTTTGTTTATTTTATGTATTTCCATGAATGATATATATATGAAAATAGAAAAATTGATTATGAAATAAATTGTTTTAATCTATCTTTATGTACTATTTGTTTTTTATTTTTATTATTTATTATTGTTATGTTATCCCTATCTCCTATATGTTCTACCTTATAGGGGCCTGTATATTTAAAATCTAGCTTATGACCAGTTTCATTTTTTAATAAAACCTGATCACCCACGGATATACTTATATCCCTTACCTTCTGATCGTATAGTAATTTATTTCTATTCTTATTTTCTTCTAACATAATTCTAGCTCTTTTATAGGCTACTTCTAATCTATACTTACTCTCCTTAGCGTAGTCGTCTATATTATATATAGGTTCTATGGTATTTATACTATTAAAGTGTTTTGGTAGATTACTTGTCTTACCAAAAACTAATTCATATGGACAATAATTATGTGCCATAGAGGGGGTCGTGTTGAAACAAAAAACGAAATATTGAAGCCAAACGTCCCAGTCGGTTTTATCTACCGATATGTAAGATCGTATATACTCATTTAAAGTTCTATGGCTTCTTTCTATTGTTCCGACTGTCTGGTGGTGGTGTGCTGAAGATGTTATATTTTCAATTTTTAAATATTTGCACAGGTCATTTATAATGGAGTTCTTATATTCTGTTCCCATGTCCGTAATGAACGTCTTCATTGGACCGTACTTCAGAATAAAAGATTCGAATATTGCTTTTGCGACAGTTGTTGCGTTTTTGTTTGCAACTGGTATGGCTACTAAATATTTTGTTAAATCACATATTAAAGTGACTACATATTCATTACCGTGTTCTGATTTTGGAAGCGGACCAACAGTGTCCACTATCACTCTGTCGAATGCATTTATTGGGGTGTCTGTAATAGTTAAAGGAGTCTTTGTGTGTTTAGTAGTTTTAGACTTTTGGCATTTTGGACATTTTCTTATGTACTCTTTTATGTCTTTAGAATATTTTTCCAGTAGTAGTGTCTCTGGACCTTGGCCAAGGTTTTTGTAATGCCAGTGTGACCTCCTTGTATTGGATCGTCATGGAATGTAAACAGTATTGCTTCTTTATCTTTATCAATATTTGATAATAGGGTCACCGGCTTGAGTAGCGCTACTCTTAAAGATTGTATATTATTGCCCATAATTTAAAAGATTTATTGAGATTGTATAAAGATCTTTTCGCCGGTGCCACTTTGAGTTGGCTGATATTGCGTATACCGGCTTCCTTTTCAAGCCTTTGGAAGAACTGACCTAAGTCAAGGGTTCCATTGGTGTAATATGCTAACGTCAATTCTTGCTATAACTTTTTTCCCTTGTTTTAGTAAACATAGAGAGTCTGTTATTCGCAAGGTCACTACTTTTCGTACCTCGTCATTTACAATGACTTCGTATACGTTGGGCTTAGAAGCATTAGTAAGATTTGCGGTAGCAAATCTACTTTTTCTTGTTTATTTCCTGCGCAGGAAGTTTTCTGTTTATTTGATTTTCGTAGTGATTTTAATATACTGCCAGTAATGTTCTGTAATTCTTTGATGGTTATTCTTGATAAGCATCAGTACAAAGTTATCCTTCCCCTCAGGTATTCTACCGTAAAATCTTTCCTCTAACTCAAGCCTATACGTGTTAGTTTTGAATAGGGTTTACCATTGAAAATAAATAGGAAGTGCCCTGTGGTCTGTTTTGACAGTGAAGTGTCTACCATAAATTTGGTTGAAATGAGTTATTGCCCAATGAATAGGTAACTCTTGTTCTGTAGTGCTTTTGTTGCTTTCTCCTTTTGTGAAGGATCTTGATGCGTATGCAACTGGAAGCTGTAGTCCGTTTTTATTTTGAGTTAGGACTGCTCCACAAGCGTATTGCTCGCATCTGTGATATACAAATTCTTTGCTAAAATCGGGGTATGCAACAGAGTTGGATTTATTAATGCTGATTTAAGATGATCGAATGCGTTTTGACATTCGGTTGTCCATTCGAATTTTACATCTTTTTTACATAATCGTGTTATGTGACGGGAGTATTCAGCGAAGTTCTTTATAAATCTTCTATAATAATTGCAAAATGCAACGAATCTTCTAGACTGTCCGCATCATGCGGGACTGGTAATTTTGGATGACGTTATTTTTATCGTAGGCAAGATTCCTTTAGTGATTTTGTCCCAAAAATTGACTTATGATGAAAAATGAAATTTTCAGGATGTAGTTTAAGTGGCTTTAAAGATCAGTTATTTTTGAGCATGTGTTTTTCGGAAATCCTAGACTATTAAGTATCCATATAAAGAATGTGTGAGGTTCTAATCCGGAGAAGGCGATAGTATCATTCTCTGGAATGAATTTGGGGCTATTTTAAGCCAAATGGTAATCGCGTGAAGCGATACGAGCCATTGTCGTTGAAAATGACGTTATACCTGGAACTTTTTCAAGTAATGGGAAAAGATTAAGTAAGGATGAGAAGTATTTGTACTAGTTGATTAAATATAATAGGAAGGGATTTGTCGGATAAGAGTTTTTTATTGATTGACGATAGTCAATACCAATCGCCATTTTTTCGTATAGAGCCCGGAAGGGACTTCTTCGGAACTAATAAAAGGGGCTATGAGGTGAGGCTGATGGCTCAACTATGTTATCATCTATTAATTTGAATTGAGCTTGAATTTTTGTACTGGTGTGAGGATTTCTATAGTTCTTAATATAACGGGTTATATCTATTCTAAGTCTTGCTATATTTTGTGTTATCGATTCGGTTTCCAGTCGAATATACTGTATATCTGGTGCATAAATCTATGGTTTTTAAATAAAGGCGGGAAATTTTTGGTTAGTTTTTTCATAACGAATTCATTCTTCCTTCGTTACTTTCTTATATTTTTGTTTAGTGTTTCGTATTTAATTTTATTTAAATTTAAATTTTATTGGTATTGTGTGTTATAATACGGATAAGTGTTTGTGTGATTGATATGTATTTGGATATAAATTCCTTCTAATTCTTGATAATATCAGAATTTGATTTATGAGGGAATTTGTATCACGGACAATTCGGAAGGGTGGGAGTATGTGGATTATTTCACAAGTATGAAGTTTTGTATTTATTGGATATTTAAGTTATTGGGGAAGAATAGTGAGGCACTTGAGTGAAGTTAGTTGGATTTTGTTTTATAAAATTTCCAGAGCTTAGGTTTGGGAATTTGATGATAAATGGAAGTGTGGGAATTATTATTTACCTGTAGTGAGTTCTATGAGGCTAAGCCTTTTGAAGAAATTGTTCCTTTACCAATTCCCGATTTTGGGTATGAATTGATCATTAACGTGTTCAAATGATTATGTTCTCCTTTAATATCGATATATCGCACCAGTATAAGTAACAGTGTATAAGATGTACCTGTTCTTTATTTTGATTTTTATAAATATTAGGTTAAGTTGATTGTTTTTAGAGCTAGTTGTTGGCTCAAACACCTGAAGGGTTTTGTTGTTTCCCGAGTTCCAGGGGACTCGGACATTGTTGCTATTGGTGGTGTTTGCCCCGCGGTTGTTTCGCCGCGGTTGTTTCCACCATGTTATTTCCTTATATATTGTGTTTGATTATTATAGTATTATTCGGTTATAACCATTGTTGGTTATATCCGTTGTTCTGGTTTCCGTTGTTGTGATATCTCGGTTTACGCGTTGTTTATTTTACCGCGAGGTTCCTTCGGGTGAAATAGTGGATTACCTGTTCAGTTACGTGTTTTTAGTGCAGTTTTCTTGTGAAGTTGCTGCTTTATATCGTAGGGTTATTACCATTGTGGCGATGGTTCCTTGTGCTGTTTGTCAGCGTGTTCAGGCGAAAGGCCTTGTCAATATACGAAGCTTAGGAGCTTTCGTAGGTTGTCAATTTTGGTAAATTTTTCAGAGTTTTACCTTTCTGATAGTTTTTGCCAGTTTAGCCTTAATACATCGGATGTTTAGAGTAGTGGATTGTTGTCGATTATAGTTTAATAGTAGTTTCATTTGCACCTTGTATAAGGGATTATATCTTTGATGACTACCTGACGGTAGTTTCGATTACCTTTCGTAAGTACTAGCCTTAAGGCAGTTAGAATCTTTGAAATGGATTTTTTTGTCCATTAAATTCGGGTTGGCATTTGATATGTCCTTTATGTAGGCTCGCTGTACAGCAGGATCGCCATTATGCTGATTATTGTGTCCAACGAGCTTAACAGGATATCAGGAGAGGACAGTGAATCTGATTCCTTTTTTTTCTTCCTCTGGTTTATGAAACAGCAGGAATGGTGAGGTTGATTAAATCTTCTTCCTTAACCTTGGTTCGACCCCATTTCTTTCATCTCTTTTCTTCTTCTAGTTCCTTTCGTTTAGTTCACCAGGTTAGTGGGATTTTGATCCTGTTCTACTTCTTGCACTTCCTCGTACCGGCTGGCACGTCGTTATTTACAACGGATGCGAAGTTTGAGGATAGTAGGGATTTTTAGTTCAAACCTCTGTTGTAGAGTTAGTGTGAGTTGGTAGGTATGTACCTAGACCAATTCGTTAGAACCTTTTTGTTTTTAGTTTTGTGCTTGTTGATACAAATACCTGTTGTCTTTTACGTAGGTGGCGGTTGACGGTTCTGTGTCAATGATTTTATGACTTATCAAACTCAACTTTATTGTTTCAATCTGTATATATTTCACTCCAGTCTATACAAAGACATTATATTATATTATTAAATCGATTTTTTTTTTTTTTTTTTTTTTTTTTTGTTATTTGTTCAAAGTTTTTCTTGACTATATGTCATTTCATGGATATACATCATTTAGAAAAACATTATATCAGCGCATTTATATCTTACCAGATCATTTGCCTGGCTTCTGCTTAAGCTCTTTCGATAACATTTGTTATGAATATGTATATTTATATAATATAAATGCGCTATAATAAATACGATTATGGCCAGAAAGATATTGGTTAATTTTTAAGTTTTCGATTCTATAATAACGTTGGCAGTGGAAATTCTAACGTAATAAACCCATGTGGGTGCTTTTCATAACAGTGATTGGTTGTCAACTTATTTGCCATGTATGTTGGTTTTTGAAATTTAATAATTAACTTGAACGCTAGTTTTGCATGGTTTTAGGCCAGGTAATCGGGCAACTTTGATGTGTTTTTTTATAAAGTATAAATTTGAGTGAAGAAAATGAAGAGTGCATGGGTTTTTTTTTAAAAAATACACGCTCTAGGAAGCGTTGTTGGTCCTTTCCCGCGGTCTTGCTGGGATGGCAAGACGTGGCGGTGCTGGCTGACAGGCTGTTGTAATGTGTTTCTTCTTCCGAAGTCCACTGCGTCAGCTGGTCGTCGCCTTCCTGGCTATGCTGACGCTCCCTCGTTGGCATAAGAGGCAGCCTACCCCTCACGCTTGTTTATTCGGCTTCTGTTGTCCTGGGCCTATGGGCTCAGGCGGTGCCGGTGCTGGTCATCGCACAGGCTTCAAGCAGGTTGCTTCGCAGAACGGGCTCTCCAGAGGTCCCGGGCAGTCCTTGGGACACTGCTTTTCCAATTTTGGTATTTCTATTTTCTGTGGCGGAGTTGTTTTTTTTTTATTATTAGGCTGCGCAAGGTTTTTAATTGCAGTGTAGGTGGATGTGTGTGTGGCTGTGGTTAGATTTTTTTTCTCATTCAGTAACTTTTTTATGTGTTCGACTTCGGCATGGATTTTTACCGAGTCGTTCCACTTCACATTACTTTCGCTATTTAGTAGTTTCAGTAATTCGGCCTTTCTGGCCTTTAATCTTTTTACCACACCACTACGTTTAGCACACATCACACTCTACTCACTGCGATCCTTTGTTTTCTCTTCCTCGTCGGCTCTTGGACTGTCAATTTCCTTGGTGCCATGTAATAGATAGATTCCGCCCGGTGGTTGGTTCCAATTAAGTAGTCCGTATTTTTAAACTTGCAGATTTTTTTTTTTTTAGTTGTCCAACGATGTCACTCACGAAGATTGCAGATTGTCACGGTCGCCATGTAGTATTTTACTCCACCGTCGCAGTACGATCCCATTAGTAAACCAACATCATATAGTTTCTTATTATTTCTTTCTATTTATTTGTTAAAAGGTTTTAAAAGGTTTTTTATAATTTTATAATTAGGCGCAGAGCAGCCGTTGTCGCCGCTCTGAGCTCGTATTCATTCTTGTTTTATAAATTTACAAGGGCTAATGAAAGCTAAATATGATAGCCGCGCGAAAGCGGCAGCGGAGGACGGCTATGTATTCTTAAGTATATAGCTTGCTCGCTTAGTCGGAGCGCGGAGGTTATCACATGCATACGTAAGGTCCGCTCGTGGTGCATTTATGCTGACACTTGCACTTTCTGCGAGCGGTGCAAATGCGCAACGAGGGATTCATATTTCGGCTGAGGTTTATGACCTGGCCTTGGGTTGTATAACCCTTCAATGCATTTAAATATGTTTAGGTGCAATTGGTTGCGTATGTCGGATATATTTATATGTGCATATTACAACAACAATCACTTAAATCGGTGCAGAAGTGAGTTTCAGACGAATCCTAAGCAATTTTATGCTTTCGTCAATTCTAAACGTAAATCACAGCTCTTCCCGTTCAGTCTTCATCTCAAAACTGAGTCTGCTTCCTCTGAGTATGATATTTCAAACTTATTCGCAAAATTTTTCTACTACTACTTTTGATGTAACGTCGTTGTATTATTATGCTCTTCCGCACTCCAACTGCATTTTTATGCCCACAATCGGTGAGGACGATGTTCTTCGTAGTTTAAAATCTCTCAAGCCATCCTTCTCTTCTGGTCCCGATCTTGTGCCTAGTTGTGTATTGAGAAACTGTGCTAATGCGTTATATAGTCCCTTGTCTAAGCTCTTTCAGTTATCTCTTAACATGTCATTCTTTCCCGATAGCTGGAAGGTGTCTTTTATACTTCCGCTTCATAAAAAGGGCAGCAAGTCAAATGTTGAGAACTACAGAGGTATTGCAAAACTTAGTGCGATTCCCAAGCTTTTTGAACTACTTACTGATTACAGCTCAACTGAAGCACCAATGTAGCTCATTTCTGTCCTCATCGTAGCATGGCTTTATGAAACAAAGATCTACCACTACAAACCTTCTTGAGTTCTGTGCTGTTATTCGAAACGCTTTTAGAAACAATACCCAGACTGACGTTATCTTCACGGATTTCAGCAAAGCGTTTGACTCAGTGAATCACCAGCTTTTGCTGAAAAAACTTTCATTATTGGGCTTCCCCACTTTATTGACTGACTGGATTGCAACATATTTATCTAACCGTACTCAGAGAGTTGCTTTCAAGGGCTCATTCTCGGATCTAGTTTACGTGACTTCAGGTGTTCCACAAGGGAGCCATCTCGGACCTCTTCTTTTTGCAATTTTCATCAATGACTTGCCCAATGTTGTTGCTCATTCTCAGGTAATGATGTACGCTGATGATGTAAAACTATGCTTGCCTCTGACTAACTCTGAGTCTCATTTGCTTTTACAAACTGACCTGAATAACATGCAATCTTGGTGCATCAACAATCTACTGTTTCTTGATAATTCAAAATGCAAATCTATGTCATTTTATCGGAAAAACTGTTTGATTGCCAATTATTACTTAGAGACTGGTGCTCTTGAACGCATCAGTTCAGTTACAGATCTTGGAGTTTTGTTTACCCACAACTTGAATTTCAATGATCACATTAGTTTAACTGTTGGTAAAGCTAAGGGTGTCTTCGCTTTTGTTAAGCGCTGGTCCAAGGAGTTTCATGATCCCTATACCACCAAACTCCTATTTGTTTCTCTTGTTCGTCCTATTTTGGAATACTGCTCTTGTGTTTGGTCACCCCAGTACGCGAAATATCAGGATCTAATAGAATCGGTGCAGAAACAATTCCTTTTGTTTGCTCTTCGTGGTTTAAACTGGGATCCACATCGTCGTCTGCCTTCCTACTTAGACAGACTGCGGCTTTTAGGCCTGCCAACGCTTAAGGACCGTCGGACCTGCCATGGTGTAATGTTCATACACAAACTCATCCATGGTCACATTTCATAAAATTACCTTTTAAACCTTACAAGGCTCTCGGTTCCTACAAGGCCTTCCCGTCACTTTCGACCTATCGCCCTGGAGGTCTGTAGGACAAACATCGATATGTATGAGCCTTTTCGTGTTTTATGTTCTTTGTATAATGAGAATTACCATTTGTTACATGTTGAGATGTCCTTAGATTTTAATTCAGCTTGTATTTTACGATACCTATCCTTACCTCCAACCACCTGATGTGAGTCGGAGCACATCCTTAAAAAACACTCCCTTCTTGGTCAGAGGTAAGGGTACGGCCTTATAAGGCAGCTATTTGCCATTTTTCTCTATAAATAAATAAATAAATAAAAGAACTGCACGCCGGGGGTAGCACACTGCCGAGTACAAGAGAGTGACCTGCATCCGATAACCTAAGTAGACGAAGGAATTATTATCATCAACGATTGGTCGGCCAAAGTGCGAGTGGACAACGGCACAGAAACCTGGACTCATGGCACACACCTCATAACCTTTGACAAACAGGCCACTATAAATGACACACTCTTCATCAACCACAATAACACCCAGAAGAGAGCTCCAGGGACAGCAAGTCTTCCCTTATTGAACATCACCGCCACCCAAGATGTCCTCAGCCTCCCGTATCTTCACCGTCTGAGTGAACGAAACTTGGAGTTCATCAAGGAGTTCAGAGAAGAGATTGACAACCACTGAACACGTCTCGCAGCAACTATTGCAGGAGCAATATGCTGCGCACTCATCTTCATCGGGCTCATTTTTAGGCGTTTCACTAAGGCAAGAAAGTCCGCAGGTCAAATTAGGCAGATTATCTCTGAAC
The DNA here is from genome assembly GCA_035045905.1 of Drosophila anomelani. Taxonomy (NCBI): domain Eukaryota; kingdom Metazoa; phylum Arthropoda; class Insecta; order Diptera; family Drosophilidae; genus Drosophila; species Drosophila anomelani. Next base: position 213,078 of record JAWNOO010000052.1, read on the forward strand.
TACAGACGGCCGAGGGCGGCCTTGACTTAGAAGGGGGAGTAGTTAACTGTGGTCAGCCAGACCAGAGTCGTTGACCATAGTCGACGTAATATCCGTACTCCGGCCAAACTGCTGACCAAGCAATTGGCCGGATGCTCGTGCACAGACGGCAAACACTGCATATTTGCGTGGCCGCTGTGAGCTTTCTTAGCTATAAGTTTATTCCATATATTTAGTTCTGATTTTTCATTCATTGAATAAAGAGCCATCGCTCGTAAAATTAACTCCGACAATCTGTCGTTAAGCCATTATTATTATCACCTATCTGAGTCCCTAGGCCAGAAGGTAAAAAGAGGACAGTCATCCTCCCAACCTAATCTCCCTAATCATCATTGGGAAATCTACGGCCAGCCGGCCAGAAGCAATCGTGACTGACGCCCGTTCCCCCTGTGTTTATCTACAACTGCGAGGGACCTGCCAGACGACCAGTGAAGATTGCGTAATAAAAAACTAATTTATATATTCTTGATCAGGATCAACAGCCGAGTCGATCTAGCCATGTCCGTCTGTCTGTTTGTCCGTCTGTCCGTATGAAACACTGGATCTCAAAGACTATAAGAGATAGAGCTCTAATTTTTTTTCGACAGTATTTTTTATACTTGCACGCAGATCAAGTTTGTTTCAAATTTTTACCACGCCCACTTCCGCCCCCGCAAATCATAAAAAAGCATATTTAGCGTATAATTTTAAAGCTAGAGTCGCGAATTTCGGTATGTATATTAAGAACTATAGTCTGTGTGATCCCTGAAAATTTGGTTGCGATCAGATAAAAATTGTCGAAGTTATTAAAGAAATAATTTTTTATGGCCACAAACGGCTGCTGGCAGCAGGCTTCCTTTGGTTGACAAATTAGACCAACTAAATATTCTTATCAGTTCTTGGTTGTGTTCGAAAAAGAATCTTAAAAGGTATTCGAGAAGCAATTTTAATAAATGGTAATAATTATTAGCCGCTTGAATGCAATAATGACGCGTTTTTACACACATAGATACATATGTATGAAAATTTGTATGCATGTGCTTACATCAGACTTGCATTGGCATTTGTCCGTTATGTTCAAAATTGTATTAACTGTTTTTTCTGGCGTTCTGACGCTTTTCTGGTTTAAGTATGGGTAGCGGGTATCTCACAGTCGAGCTCACTCGACTGTAGCTTTCTTACTTGTTTTTACTAGACGCGGTTGGATATAATTTTTATTAGAGCCAATATCTATTAAAATTAGAATTATCTCTCCGTCACCAGCTTTACATTGGAAGTAGGGACCGAATCTGGTAAAACAGATTTAAATAATTAAAGTTAGATAATTAAGTTTATATTATAAGTGATCATATTACTTTTTGTTTGACTGCATTGAATACATTTTGTTAAGTCCAAAATTCCTGTTAAACATAAAAATAAATTAAAAACCATTTTAAATGATCTTCTAAAAAGAAAAAAAAGGGAAAAATATCGCGTGCGAAACAGATTAAAATTCCATAAAAAAATGCTAATATTTTTAAGTCAAACAAATTCTATTATTAAGATAATTCATTGCGTAATACATTAAATGGTATTGCATTAAAATCTTTCATATCGTTTCGCTGAAATCCGTGGTTGAACTCGAATATTCGTGCGAATACGTTACATTTTTATACCATTGAAGGGTATTATAATTTCAGTCAAAAGTTTGCAACGCAGTGAAGGAGACATCTCCGGCCCTATAAAGTATATATATTCTTGATCAGGATAAATACCTCGATCTAGACATGTCCGTCGGCCCTTCTGTCTAGCTGTCCTTCTGTCCGGCTGTCCTTTTTTCCGGCTGTCCTTCTGTCCGTGTCTTCGCAAACTAGTCCCTCAGTTTTGATTCTATCTGAATGAAACTTTGCAGTTGGCCTTCTATATACTCTCGCTCGTACATATGTCAGATCGAGTCGTATCGGACGACTATATCATATAGCTGCCATAGGAACAATCGGAAAATTTGTAGAAAAAAAATTTTAGCTTTGTCAGTTTTCAACATATTTTCATCAAAGTTCAATTTCGTTTTAAATTTCATGAAAATCGGCTGACTTTATCCTATAGCTTTCATAGGAACAATAAAAACAAAAAAAACCATAACTTTGTCAGTTTTCAACAAATTTTAATAAAAGTTACGATTCAGCCGTTATTTATTATTCCAGAATTTCGTTTTTAATTATACCCTTGCAGGGTATATTAGTTTCAGTCAAAAGTTTGCAACGCAGTGAAGGAGGCATCTCCGACCCTAATAAGTATATATATTCTAGATCAGGATCAACAGCCGAGTCGATCTCGCCATGTCCGTCTGTCCGTCTGTCCGTTTCTACGCAAACTAGTCCCTCAGTTTTAAATCTATCTGAATGAAATTTTGCAGTTAGGCTTCTCTATACTCTCACTCGTACATATGTCGGAACGGGCCGGATCGGACGACTATATCATATAGCTGCCAGAGGAACAATCGGAAAAATCTACGAAAAAAAATTATAACTTTGTCAGTTTTCAACCAATTTTCACCAAATTTGATATTTGCCCATTTAGTATTATTTCCGAATTTCGGTTTTAATTTCATGAAAATCGGCTGACTATATCCCATAGCTTCCATAGGAACAATCAGGAAAATAAAAAAACCACAGCTTAGCCCTGTTTCAAACCATTGCCATCAAATTTGAGATTTGGCAACAAATTATTATTTCAGAATTTCGTTTTTAATTTTTTGTTTAAACTCTGCAAGGGTATACAAACTTCGGTGAGCCGAAGTTGGCTTCCTTTCTTGTTTCTTTAAAAAAATTGGTGGAAAACTGACAAAGTTATAATTTTTTTTTGAAAATTTTTCGGATCGTTCCTCTGGCAGCTATATGATATAGTCGTCCGATCCGGCCCGTTCCGACATATGTACGAGTGAGAGTATAGAGAAGCCTAACTGCAAAGTTTCATTCAGATAGCTTTAAAACTGAGGGACTAGTTTGCGTAGAAACGGACAGACGGACATGGCTAGATCGACTCGGCTGTTGATCCTGATCAAGAATTTATATACTTTATAGGGTCGGAGATGCCTCCTTCACTGCGTTGCAAACTTTTGACTGAAACTAATTTACCCTGCAAGGGTATAAAAACCATAACTTAGCCGTGTTTCAAACCATTGCCATTAAATTTGAGATTTGGCAACAAATTATTATTTCAGAATTTCGTTTTTAAGTTTTTGTTTAAACTCTGCAAGGGTATACAAACTTCGGTGACCCGAAGTTAGCTTCCTTTCTTGTTTTTTGTTTAAATTCTGCAAGGGTATACAAACTTCGGTGAGCCGAAGTTAGTTTCCTTTCTTGCTTTAAATGGTTCTAACCAAGGGCTATACAATTAAAATTTTATAAAATTTAAATAAAGTCTTGGCGCATATTTTTTAAGAAGCTGCCGTAGTATTTTGTATTTTTTGTCACTTTGACAAAAACAGTAGCAGATCCGTAGCAATAAAATTGAAAACTTTGTGCTTTGCTCTGCTCCGAGTTTTCTGACTTTTTGACTATAGCCAAGTGCTACGCAGAAAATTTTAAGCAAGATGGGAGCAGAGCAAATGGAATTTTAGTACGCTTTCACAAGTTAAACATTTAAAACGCGTTTAGAGAAAATATTTTTGACACTTTTAAGTATAAGTCCATTTGTTGCGTAACAATGGCATCGGGAAATAGAGCAAGGTTAGGTTAGGTTAGTCCTGGCGGCCCTCATGGGGGGCCCCGCATAGGCCAGTATGGCCCTTAGTTACCAGGGGGGACTTTTCCTTGAATGGACCTGGAGCGGTTTACGCGGTTTCCAAGTCCTTGAGGATCGAAGCGCATTTCGCGAATGCGAGTATTCTCTGCGCAAGCTCTGCCGCCTTCCTGATGGCAAAGACTTCCATCCTCCTTCCATCTTGGAGCCGTCGGTGTATATATTAAGGTGTCGATTGTGGTCCTGAGCCGTTTTCCAGTCTTTCGGTCCCATGAGTGTTGTAGTTTTTTTTTTTTTTTGTTGTTTTGACATCCGGGCAGGTTCTGGGTATCATGTAGTCAGATGAAGTGCTCATGTCTCTACCAATTGAACTGTGCCCGAATCCTTGTGGCGACATATTTCCTGCTGCTACTCGGCGTTGTGCGGCCTTTCCTGCAGTCAGCTGAGCGTGAATGTCTAGAGGATCGATTCCGAGTAGCGCCCCTGATATGCAGAGCAGTGCCTGCCGCTGGGTTCTTTCCATAAGCGTGTTGTATGTTTTCTTTTCCGTGGCTTGCCACCACACTAAGACTCCGTACAGCAGAGTAGGTGAGTGACCCCATGTGCTGCTAAGCATCTTCTTGGATGCATAAAGCGCTATGGTGGCCTTTTTCACCCTCTCTAGTACATCGGGTTTCCATGCCAGCTTGCTGTCTAGGACAGTACCAAGGTATTTGACTTGTGTTTTCGGGGTCACCCTGGTTGCATTGATTTTTGGGGGGATCCATAGCGGTACCATGTATCTCTTGGTAAAGAGAATGAGGTCCGTCTTATCCGCGTTGATACTGAGTCCTACCTTGTCCGCCCACTCACATATCTCCCTGAGCGTTGATTCCATGATCGAGCTGAGGGTCGATGGGCATATACCCGTGATAATTATGCTTATATCATCCGCATAGACTGTTATCTTTGGGGCTTTCCTCTCGAATTTCTTGATCAGGTCTTCAACCACCAGGTTCCATAGGAGGGGCGATAGGACTCCACCTTGTGTGCTCCCTTCACCATGGTGGCAGTGCCCCAACCAGATTGTACCCGCCTGCAACTTAGGTTACTTACCCAAAAGTTGATGGCGGTGTGCTTTCCAGTTGCCTCTAGGCGGCCCATTATTACGTCTGTACTGACGTTGTTGAAGGCCCCGGATATGTCCACAAATGCTCCGAGGGCGTATTCTTTATCGTGTAGGGCTTTCTCGATGATGGCTTCTAGCGAATGTGGTGTCGTCTCTACCGATTTCTTTTTTGTGTAGGCATGCTGATGGGTTGACAGTAGTTCTCCCACATCGTTCCTGTTGTATAGTTCCAGCAACTTTTCTAGTGTTTTCAGTAAGAAAGAGGTAAGGCTTATCGGTCTGTAGTCCTTGGGGCTCACGAGAGGTCCTCCATTGGATAGGGATATAGCCCGTGCTCCCGACTCCCGGTGCTTTGTGTCATCTTTCGCTTGTTTAGCGATTTTGAAGAACTCTCTGAGGTTGTTGCGTTGGAGAGAGAGGTCCCTGTTTCACCATGGTGGCTTGGTTCTCTTCCTATTTCTTGATACCGGGCATGATGCTTGGTACGCATTTATTAATTCCTTGGAGAGAGTCTCAAGGGTCTTATCTATTTCCTCCTTAGATATAACTGTGCGCGGACCGGTCGCGAGTTTCGCGGTGAATGTCCTTTTGAACTTGCCCCAGTTGGTGTTCCGGGAGCTTCTGAGCACAGGTGGTTTTGGAGAGTGTTCGAAGTCATATTGGAACTGGATGTACTTGTGGTCTGAGAAGGATGGTGTAAAGTGTAAGAAGGCTATTTGCCTGGCAAATAGTGCATAAACTATTTACCTGTTTGTTGTCGCAACTAGCACTTGAAACTAGGTGGACTTGTTTGAGGGGTTGAGTGCATGGGTCGTTCTAAAAGAACAGCATGAATAAAAGCTCTGGGTCTGCGTTAGAACTCTTACTGACTTTATTAATGAAACTTAACAATATATATAGGTACACAAATGCTTATGCTAACAGAAATAACGTATAAGAAATAGTGTGCGGTTACTTGTGAATGTGGGTTAGTGTCGCGAACTGAGACCATCGCCCCATCCTCGTCTCAGTTGACCATGCATGTTCGCTTGACCTGGTAAATGATACTTTATTTACGACAAATGCAGGTCACTGTGACTGAAGAGTTGTTACATAATGTGTGTTGTGTTTTGAGATATACTTACTTATGACTACATACTGCTGCGACTGAACATTCTCCCGGCCGTTGAGCAAGTGTTCAACCTTCGATAACGTCGAACGAGAACCTTCGTGGGGTAGTTTCTGGTTGTGGTTCTTCCATGTTCTGCCTGGGTTCGGGTGTCCGGCATGTCGGTGTCCATTTGCCGATCGTTCGTCTGAGAGCCGATGCAATGCCTAATAACATTGACATTGCTAAAGCCACATAAGCAGTTATTTGATGGTGCTGGGGAGTGTTGATTTGATTCTTCCAAGTGGTCTCCTTTAATTTGGCTAACTGGTGTTGCAAAGCGCCCAGTTCCTCCAAGTTGACTTCCTTGGCTGCCGTTTCTTGCAGTGGCTCAGGTGTGTTCTTAAGGTCCATCCTGGTGATATTGCCAAACCGAACATATGTAGCCTTTGCTTCGCTGACTACGGTGCTAAATGTGCTCGCGCTAATTTTTGAATTGCGTGAAGTGCAGCCTGGGGCCAGTGATACTAAGCCCGTTCCGTTAAGCTGTACTGTGAACGATGTTCCGTTGCACACCGCTTGAAGTTCCACGTGCCTACGTGTGGCAAACATCCATCTGTTTCGCTGATGCGTTGCTGACCACCACAGCTCGGCCCTCGACTGAGAGACCTCGCAGATAGTTTCCGTCTTATTGTTAAACAACTGGAATTCACACCGGTTTTACACGCTGAATGTGGCTTGATGGTTGAAACAGATGTGTTCGTCGTGTGGCAGCTCTAGACACTGATTGAACTCCTCCTTGGTCAATCCCATGAACTGATCTGATTGACGGCTATGATTTCTGTTTGTAGCCTGAATCGTTGCCAGCTTCCGGCCTTCCACATCGGGATCGCCATGATGCTGAATAATTCCTGTTTTGTTACAGACACCAGTGGCAGCGATATCTTGAAGATGACGTGACTGCTCGTTGTAGTGCCTTCGGCATGCATAATTTTATGCAGCTGGATCACATTAGCCGATGCTACTGGAAGCAGTTGATCCGGTGGAATATGTTCCCGAATCTGATCCAGTTCCTCCCTTAGTTGTTTGGGAGATGCTAGCAGTGGGCTAATTGTTCTATGGCGAACGTCAGTGAGCACATTGGTTATCTCACTCTGCATCCGCTGCAATCCAGTTGCCACCAGTGTTAGCTGAGCTGTCAGACTCATAAACGCTTGCTGTAGGTGGTCGCCTTGGTATTTTCCTCTTTCCAGATTGATTGTCCCTATCTGGCTCTATAGCGTTTTGATCCGGTCATTGGTGGTTGAACTGCTCGTCCTGACTATGTTTATTGTAGAATCCAAGATTGATGTCTGATTTCTCAAGAGCATCATTAATACGTCTTCATTGGATTTGACCTCCTTGATCGCCTTGGACATGTCATCGGCGTATCTTGAGTCTAGAACGCCAAATATTGAGTTCGCTACATTTCCAACTATGTCCAGTGGTGCTCTTCGTTGCCGAGAATGATGGATCAACTCATTTCCTGATTGTAGTTCGCTGTACACATGTTGAAAATGCTCAGACACTGATCTACAAGCGTTGATGTTCCGGAGTTCTGAACATTTGTGTTTCAGTTCCGATATCCCGTTGGCCAATATTCCCATGTCGCTCCAATATGGCTTTAAATCGTAATATACAATTATTTTCCATTCGGTGATTGCCATTCTGGATGTGCCGAGTCGTTCGTAGAATATTCCTGGCTTGCAAATGGCGTTATGTTGACTGCCTGTCCCATTGCTAACGGAAGGATCAGTAGCATTGCTAGTAATGTTGGGAGGATTGGAAATGATGCTTTCCTTTTTTGCGCAGGGCTCTCTTCTGCCTGCGCCGTGTCCGCGCTGCCGCTGTGCGGCCGTTTTGTGGCTACTTCTTCTTTTATCAGCGGTGCTAAACGAGTAACTGCCCTTTTGTAGATCCCTATTGCGGTCTTTACATCTACGACCCGGATTTGGTTATCCTTGCCTGTATACGTTTTCACTATCCGTCCCATGGGCCAGCTCATTACCGGTACGTTGTCCTCCTTTACCAGTACTAGCAATCCTTCCTCGACATTCTGCGCCATAGTTTTCCACTTGGTGCGCATCTGGAGCTCTTGTAGGTACTACATGGACCACTGATTCCACAATGATTGTTTGAGCCTGGATACCAGTTCCCATATTTAGACCAAAGTTTTTTCCGGTCGGGCAAGATTCGCATCGGGCGGCGCCACTAGAGGTTCGCCATTTAAAAAAATGGCCTGGAGTGAGCGCTGCAGTATCTGTTGGATCAGCTGACATCGGGGTGAGGGGCCTTGAATTGAGTAATGCCTCAACCTCAATGACCACCGTGTTGAGCTCTTCAAATGTTAAAGACGCTGTGGCTGTGACTGATACTAGTAGCCTTTTCGCTGATTTTACAGCAGCTTCCCATAAACCGCCAAACGACGGTGCTCGCGGTGGGATGAACTTGAACTCCACCTACTGCTTATTGCACTGATTAATGATCATGCTTTGGGCTTGCTCTGTGAAAATCGTTTCCTCCAGTATTTTTAACTGGTTGTTGGCACCAACAAAGTTCGTGGCGTTGTCACAGTGAATGGTCTGACACTTTCCCCGTCGGCCCAGGAATCGTCTGAGAGAGGCTAGAAACGCGTCCGTTGTTAGATCGCTTACTAACTCCAGATGTACTGCCTTTGTGGCGAAACAGCAGAATACTGCAATGTACGCTTTATCAGGCCTTTTTCCACGGATTTTGTGGTGAATCCAAAAGGGGCCGCAATAGTCGACTCCAGAGTTAGAGAACGTACGCGCTTGTGTTACTCGATCCGCCGGCAAGTTACCCATGATTTTATGCATTAATTTGGGCCGTGCTCTTGTGCATTTTACACACTTGTGGATGATGCTCCTGGCCATTGTTTTGTCATTCAGAACCCAGTATTGTTGTCTGGCTATGGCCCTCAATGCTTGTGCTCCGCAATGCATGTTTTCCTCATGCATTTCTCGTAGCAGCATTTTCACAATCGTATCATTGTACGGGAGCAAGATTTGATGTTTGGCAGCATATGGAAGATTGGATTTTTCCAACCTTCCTCCGACTCTGATGAGTCCGTCAGTTCCTATTAATGGAGACAACGAGATGATTGAGCTTTTCTTGTCCACTGTTCTGTGGATGCGAAGTTGTTTATACTCAGCACTGAATTCAGATTCTTGAATCGTGCTGAAGATGATCGTTCTAGCATGAGCCAGCTCGCCTGCACTTAGCGTAGTTGTTGGAGATCGGTTGTCTACGACAAAAGCGCATCATATATGCTACGATGCGTTGCAATTTGTTGAAGGTGTTGCTGTGCTTGCAATTGTATAGCTCGCTTCCTAGTTGATCCTGGCAGATTGGCAAGCTGACTTGCTTTACTTTACGCTCCAGATCGATGGGATTCATGGTTGGTATTTTTGACCATTTGTCTCGAGAGCCGTGCAAAAACAGGGGGCCATATAGCCACAGGTTGTGTTCTGCTAACTTGCTTGCGGCAATTCCTCTTGACAGTACGTCTGCTGGATTGTTTGCGGATGACACATGTCGCCATTGTGCTTGATGTGACACTGCTTGCATCTTTGCTATCCGATTAGCCACGAACGTGTGGTATGAGGATGCAGACGCATTTATCCAGGAAAGGACTACTGTTGAGTCAGTCCAGAAGTACCCCAATGCCTTCTCCTCAGGCAAACGTAGATCCTTTCTGACTCTGTGGGTCAGTTCAGCTCCCAAGACTGCGGCGCATAGTTCTAGCCGCGGTAACGTCTCCTTGGCGGATGGCGCTACTCTCGATTTTGAGCACAGCAGCCGAACTGATACTTGATTATTTTTGTATGTCGTACATACACTGCCGCTCCATATGCTCGTTCCGAGGCATCCACAAATGTGTGCAACTCTTGCGTGACTGGCACTCTTCCTTCAAATATATGCCTTGGTATTTGCATAGTATTTAGAGCTTGCAAGTCAGAGCGGTAGTTTTTCCAGTCCAATTGAAGGTGCTGAGGTAGCTCGTCGTCCCAGCCCATCTTTAATTCCCAAAGCGTTTGCATGAAAATTTTCGCCTTGACGACCACCGGAGCAAATAATCCCAGAGGATCGAATATTTGCGAAGATTCTGAGCTGACCACCCGTATTGTGATGGTTGAGGCTTCGCTTTTTTGAGATCGTCCACACAACTGATCCCTTTGAGGCATCCAAAGTAAGCCCAACGTCTTAACACTGTAATGCTGAAGTGTTTCATCTAACTTGACATTGGGGACAACATCTTCTTGCGGAAATTGGGTCAGTATTTCATTGTTGTTTGAGCACCACTTCCGAAGTTTGAATCCGGACGGTAGCAGAATTTTGTTCAATTCCTGCTGAATCTGAATTGCCTCTGGAATGCTGTCTGCTCCTGTGAGACAGTCGTCCACATAGAAATCATGCTTGAGTATAGCTGACCCAAGCGGTAACTGCTTTTTATTCTTCTCAGCTAAATAATCCAAGCATTTTGTAGCAAGGAATGGCGCTGACGTGGTCCCGTACGTGACGGTTTTTAATCTGTAGAATTTCAGATCGTCTGACGCCTTTTTCCGCCATACGATCAGCTGATGAAACTGATTATCAGGATGCATCCATACTTGGCGATACATCTTCTCTATGTCCGCGGTAAATACATATCTATGGGTGCGGAATCGTAGCAGAATGGCGAATAGTTCGCTCTGTACCGTGGGTCCAGCATATAATATATCATTTAATGATTTATTACTTGACGTTTTACAGGACGCATCAAAAACTACCCGTAGTTTCGTGGTACTGCTTTCGGGCTTCAAAACACAGTGATGTGGAATGAAGTAATGATCCGATGGTATGTGTGAGGGATGTACCAGTTTCATGTGTCCGAGACGTTCGTATTCTTCCATGAAGTCTACGTATTCTTTCCAGACTTCTGGTTTTGTTCGTCGCTCCAGTGCCAAGAACCTATTGGTTGCTGTTGTCTGAGATGCCCCCAGGGCTGAAGTTTCCTCAGAAAATGGCAGCCTGACAATGAACTTCCCATCGATTGCAAATTGTAGGTTAGCTGCGAAATGAGTTGAGTAAAATCGTTGTGCATCGATTTTATGAGCACATTTGCTCTGGCCCGACTTGTTTTCGGATTTCTTCCAATGCCCTCGATGCGTAATGATGCATTGTGTAGTTTCAGAGATAGCTTGGAGGCCAGTCGTTCAGAGATCAGATTGATTTGTGATCCTGAATCCAGCAAGGCTCGGAATGTGGCCACCTGACCATTGCTTGCTTTTACCAATACCTTAACTGTGGCTAGCAAATTGTAGCTTTTGTTGCTTGCTGCTCCTACAACAGGTGTTTGTGGATCTGTTGCCGCGCCTGATGAAGTCTCCAGGTGCAGCAATGTATGGTGCCTTTTATCGCATTTAAAGCACATACGGCCTCGGCAATCCTTTGGCTTGTGGGTACTGTTAAAACAGTTTACACACAGTTTTTGTTTTTGTACCCAGTTGAGTCGATCGGGTACTGTTTTGCTGCGAAAATCATCGCATTTGTATAGCGCATGAGTCCGTTTGCATAAAGGGCAACTTGGTTGCCTTCCTGCGCTAGCAGAAGTGCAAGATGGGTTCTTCTGTTCCCTTTTTTGCTGCTGACGGCGTTTTCCTGTTCCCAACACTCGACTTCGCTGGTCCAGGAAACTTAGCATCGTATCGAGCCCTTGAAGCTCTCTTGAGCCATCTAATGATTGTTCGTACAGGGCTCTATTCGCAAGATCCAATTTTGGTTTTATGATCGCAATTATGATTGTATCCCAGCTGGATACATCAATGCCTAGTCCCTTTAATGATGCTAGAGACTCAATTAATGTAATATACAATTCCTTTAATGACTTTGGGTCGTCATTGTTTGTTTGTTGTTGCAGGAGACGATTGAGAATTGTATCTGCTACATGGCGGGGATTGTTATATGTGTCAACTAATATTTCCCACGCGCTCATGTAGTTCTCTGTTTTTAGATCGATATGCCTTATTAATCTCTCTGCCTCTCCAGTCACAGTGGTTTTAGGCTACCACATCTTTTTGACTGTTGGCATGTTGGTATCATGTATCATGCATTTGAATAAATCAAAGAATTGTGTCCATTTGAGTAGATCCCCATCGAACTTGGGGATGCTGACTCTGGGCAACTGCACATCTTCATTGCTTGATGTATTGCTTTGTGCCCCCAGGACTTTCTGTACTTCCCTTTCTAGTCGGAGGAACGACTGCATGTCGTATCCTTCCCTGACCGGGTCTTCGTACTCTTCATGGATTTGGAAATTAATCTCTTGGTATTGGGACCACAATGAGTTTATTGAACTCTTTGACACGGCCCTGCCGGTCTCTGAGCCCTCTTTCAGAGCCCGTTTGATTGATTCGGCGATTGCATTTTTTCGCCGACATGCTGATATCAGCTTACGTGCAGGTTGCGCTATGCTTGCAACGTCTGCAGTTTCCCGGCCGTTGCTCGCTGTTGCCTGATTTGGGGCATTGCTTGAGCTCTGAGCCATTGTATCGACTATAATATTTCTGTATTTGTCGTATGAATCACGACAGTCGACGTAGAACTTTAAATATTCTTCCGTTCTATATTTTGCGGGAATATTTTTGTCGTTTTCCGCAAATCGATTCCATGCTTCATCGAAAGCGGCCAACTTTGTCGTATAGTACGTTGGAATTAGTTTCCTTTCCGCTGAATCTTTTTTATAATTGCGGATAAGCCTCGAGATCCCTTTGCTGATCTCATCCTGCAAGTCTAACGCCTCTGTGACTGCTTGCTTCTCCTTGTTGGACATATTGACAATTGTTTTGATTCCTGACCGGTGGGAGTATTCGCTTTATCAGCTGGATACGCTCCTATTCGCAACCGTCTGTGGTCGAAGGAATTAACAAATGGTCAATAGACTTGGGGGATTTCTAGATAGAAAAAGGATTTGAAGCTCTTGACTGCGGGAGGTTCCCAAGAATTACGGAACTTTCCCTGTCGGTTTCACCAATTGTTCTCTGGCAAGAGTGAAAAAATCTGGAAGACTCCCAAAAGTTACGGAATCTTCCTGGGGGTCTGACGTAGTCAGGACAATTTCCTGTGAGTCAGGGCTCACCAATGGTATTTATGGCGAGTGAAACTTAGGATAATCCCAAGAGTTACGGATTATCCTGCGGGAGGTTCCTATGAGTTAGCGGAAATTTCCCTATGTTGACATCCACGGCTAGCGTGTTCGTCGGGGTCACCAAAATGTAAAGTGTAAGAAGGCTTAGATGCCTGGCAAATAGTGCATAAACTATTTACCTGTTTGTTGTCGCAAATAGCACTTGAAACTAGGTGGACTTGTTTGAGGGGTTGAGTGCATGGGTCGTTCTAAAAGAACAGCATGAATAAAAGCTCTGGGTCTGCGTTAGAACTCTTACTGACTTTATTAATGAAACTTAACAATATATATAGGTACACAAACGCTTTTGCTAACAGAAATAACGTATAAGAAATAGTGTGCGGTTACTTGTGAATGTGGGTTAGTGTCGCGAACTGAGACCATCGCCCCAGTTCATTTCCTCGTCTCAGTTGACCATGCATGTTCGCTTGACCTGGTAAATGATACTTTATTTACGACAAATGCAGGTCACTGTGACTGAAGAGTTGTTACATAATGTGTGTTGTGTTTTGAGATATTCTTACTTATGACTACATACTGCTGCGACTGAACAGATGGTCTCCCGAGGACTTTCCATTCTGATACCATGGAACCCTGCCCTGCTGCGTGTTAAGTCTAGCAAGTTAGAGGAGGCTGGACCCACAAAGGTATGTACTTCCCCTACGTTTGCTACATATAGATTGGTACAAAGTATAAAGTCTAAAAATGACTGACCTCTTTCGTTAATGTCGGGGCTCTCCCACATGAAGTGGTGTGCGTTGGCGTCTGGGCAGACCAGTATTTGCTGGTCTTTCGGGCTGGTTTCCACCAGGCTCCTGAGTTCATCCGGTGGGGCTGTCCTATCGTGAGCCATGCAGCAGGAAGCTACCAGTAGGCGCTTCTTCTTGCTTTCAAGCATTACCACAGTAAGATCATCCGTGCTGTAATGAGACATAAGGTTACCTTGGAGACCCTTACGTACAAGTACGGCGGTTCTACTTCTGCTTAGCGGTGGTGTGTTTAACACGTTGAGCAGTGCATGCACCGTCTTCCACCTTGCTTCGGATATCTTCCCGTTTTCATCTTTTCGGTCAATGAGTCCCACGATCAGGTGTCGTTTGGTCACCTCACTGCCCTTTGCTGTCCTCTTTGGAGGTTTCGTTGTGTTTGGTGGGGGGCCTGCCTGCTTGGGTCCGCGTTTCCGCTTGCTCGCTGGAGCGTTCATGGTGGCGCTCTCTGCTGAGCGTTGCCCTTTGCTGGCAAGCAACTCGTCCACCTTGTTGGCGAATCCGCCCGTTGATGACATATCTGGAACAGTAGCGTAGTGTAACCTGCCGTTATCTTTTGCTCGCATTTAACCCAAAGTGTAATGGATAGAATGAGAAAAAGCAGAGTAAATGTTTCGAGTACTCGGATGAAATATTGGCATTGAAAAATTGAATTATAGAAAAATACAATAAATACATAAATTACATACATATATATAATAATTAATCCAGGTCTTTCTATTCTTCTATGTCTTGTATTGAAAAGAAAAACAAAAAGAAAAAAACTCATTCGTGCATTGCATCGCCATTCGGATATGGTAAATTTTCTACTCATAACTTTACCACATTTACCAAATCCGTTTTACTCAATGTCTCACTCAGTCAGTCAGAACTTAGAGTGAGAGTGCCAAATGCTGCTTTGACTGTATTCATTCAGAAACCTAATGCATATGAGCGATGGTGATATTGAAGAAGGCTGTATTTTACAGGCTGTATGTTACCATTCTGGCTCCTCTACAAAAAACTATTCTGCAGTTTCAAGAAGAACAACTGCACTACGGTAGTTTTTGTGCTCTGTGGCTGCTTTGCAAACTGTCAACTAACCAAATACTAAAAGCAAGCGCTTCTAGTAAGGACTAAATTATTTATACATTTGAAAGTATGAAAACGCGCACTACAACATTTTTTTCTAATGTTGGTTTTAACGCTTGTTATACTTGGACCCAAGATTCCATCATATACTTGATAGCTCTCAACAAGAAATAGAATTCGGTTTTTAAAGAAATTGTGGGCACAAATCAAAATCCACCGTCCCATTCCAAATTTGATATCATCAACTCAGTCAATGGCTTCTGATATTGAAGATAAACAAAGTAATTTTGATCTATTGGATGACTTCTTAAGTGCTTACCTTGTACTAATGAGTCAATAGATGTCCATGGGAAGATTAAAACGTTGCAATTGCCATTTATGAAATCTAATGTTAATGTATTAAATTTTTAGAAGGAAAGAAAGCCAAGCGATCCGGAGCTTTACGCCCTAGTAAGAAATTTTTGTATGAAATAAACAAGTGCTTTAATTTCTTATTATTTATAGGTTACAATAGAGCGGGCGTTTTCCTTCTTAAAGCTGGTTTTATCAGATAACAAAAATCGGTTGAATCATGAAACACTTGAAATTATCTTCTTATCCGGCTTAATTCAACACATTTGGATGGTGCGATTTACAACTCGAATCTATTTGTTGGGGGGGGGGGGGGGGACAATGCTGCCGCAAAAAGATTCCAATGGTTGTAGAAGGCACAAAAGGAACAGAATCCCGCGAACGCAAATTAACCAAGAGGCTCGAAAAGAAGAAGTTGGGGGCGTCGTGGGTAGAACAAATGGGCGCATTCTCGTCAGCGTTATTCTGCTGCATACATGGAACTAAAAATCTAGCTTAACATAAGGGCCACGCTCCCGACCGATAAGCTGAGCTTAACAGTGCGGGAGCGGGCCCGAGTGGCGGAAAGCGGGCCAGCCATCCGCAGCTCGCCTCACAGCGAGCGCAGATCGGGAATGCCGAGTAGCGGAGAGCGGGAGAACATAGGTTCGCTCAGGAGTTGCTGCGCGGAGGGCCGAAATCCGGGAGCGCAACAAGTGGACGAGCTCTTTGATTGCCGGTGCAATTACTCGCAATGCTATGAAACCTTTCATGGCTGATGGCAGGCGTAGCAGATCGTCCCTCCGCTGATGCCGTGACGCTGAAGCGGCTGAAGATCGCCGTAAGGTGGCTGTTTTGGGGGGTGCGTTTTATGAATGTATAAATTTGGTGAGTGATTCCGCCAAGATGAAAATAAAACGCTGTCGTGGTTCAATTATTCTCTTCAAGGTTTATTTCTCAGGGTTTTAAATATATATATACAAGTGCCAAGAAAAAAGAGTGGTCGCCAAGAAAACGCAAGTCATAACAAAAAGGTGTGACCTGCCATCCCTAAAGGGGAAAAACTCTCCTTTGTCAAGAAGGCGGGAGGATCCCCTTCCCCTATTAGGAATGTTGGAACAGGAACAACCTGGCGTAGACATCCCGCCTGCCTTGCAATATCCTGGATTGCAAGAACCAATCGAGCGGTGCTAGTGGGTATAGGTGCCGGAGAGCATCCAGCCTAGCACGGTGCTCTGTGCTACTAAACGCCCGTTCTGGCTTGGCATAACCCCTGGTTGGATTAAGGTTGGGTACACATCCGCACCCAACACGACGGAGGTACCTGATGGCCGGTAGAAATTCGGATCCGCCAAGATGATGTTCATAAACACCGATCTTGCGAGGTCAGGAAGCTCTCGGGAAGGAGTCCGCATCCTAAGCTGCTTCTCGACACGAAATACCACTTCGATCCGTGGCGTTTCCGTATGAATTGGAATGAGAGTAGCCTTGCAGACCCTCTCATTACCAACTCCTAGGATGGGGAGACCCATGGCATCGGCCAGCGATCCATCAATGCGACTCAGGGCGGAGCACGCATCGACCATGGCCCGCACGTCGAACCGTTTCTCCCCGATGTCGAATCGGAGGTTGGCTGTAGGCAGAACAGCCGTTGCGGTATGGGCCAGCACCGCAGACAGCCGCGAGAGAGTAGCCTTGCAGACCCTCTCATTACCAACTCCTAGGATGGGGAGACCCATGGCATCGGCCAGCGATCCATCAATGCGACTCAGGGCGGAGCACGCATCGACCATGGCCCGCACGTCGAACCGTTTCTCCCCGATGTCGAATCGGAGGTTGGCTGTAGGCAGAACAGCCGTTGCGGTATGGGCCAGCACCGCAGACAGCCGCGGTTGCTCGACCTCGATCTTCGGCTCCGGAGTCTCGTCCTTCTTCTCCATGCTTGAGGACCGGCGTCGCTCCGTCCTGCGATGGAGATGCAGCAGGGTGTGATGGGCCTCCCCACAAATGCGGCAGCGACACTCACTACGGCACGTCCCTTCAGAATGTTGATGCGCCAGACAGTTGGGGCAATACTTATTTATGAGTACAGCCCGGAGCCGTCGATCTGCGTCTAGCCGCAGGAACCGCGAACACGTCCTGAGAGGGTGAATCCCCTGACAGACTCGGCATCGGAACGATCGAGTTCCTCGAGAACATCTGTCGGCTAGCTTGTTGCGCTGGTTCCGGTGAGACGGCATGGCTGGCGAAACAAGATCGGAGAGGAAAAAAAAAAAACAGAAAAAAAGAGAAAGAGGCTGGAGGGTAGAGAAAAAAAACAAATGGATTAGGTGCTAGGTTTTTTACAGTCGTGGACACTGAACGCATAGACTTTGGACATGTTTGTCTACGGGAAGGAAGACTAACTTGGAAATCGGCCTTTTGAGGACACCTCGGGCCGTGCGGATATCTACCACGCGAACGTTGTTATCGGAGCCAGGATAGACCCCTTGTATGCGTCCTAGCCTCCATTCACACGATGGCACGTTGTCTTCTTTGACGATGACCATGTCGCCTTCGGAAAGATTGCGGCTTGGAAGTTGCCATTTGCTCCTCTTCTGGAACTCCTTGAGGTATTCAGATTTCCATCTCGCTGCAAAGAGTTGACTAAGAGCCTTAAGTCGCTGCCACCGGTTCAGGATAGAACTGGGTTCGCCGGTTATGGGAGGCTCGGCGGGTACAAGTAGAGGGCCGGCAGTTAAAAAATGCCCAGGAGTGAGTGCGAGGATATCGCATGGATCCTCTGACATCGCTGAAATTGGCCTGGAGTTGAGACATGCCTCTATCCGACAAAGGTGAGTGGATAGCTCTTCCAAGGTGTATTTGAAGTTGCCTGTCGTCTTGTAGAAATGAGTCTTAAAACTCTTGACTCCTGCTTCCCAAAGGCCTCCCATCTGAGGGGCGCCTGGGGGATTGAAGTGCCAGGATAGGCTCTGATGGCTAAACGACGAGGTAATTTGGTCACTAAGTGCAGCGAGGAAGTCCTTAGCCAGGGCTTTCTCCGCACCCACAAATTTCTTTCCATTGTCGGATTAGTGATGGAGATGGCATTCTCTTCTGGCCGCGAACCTCGAGAAGGCTCCGAGAAATTTCTTCGTGGTTAAGTTAGCGGTGGCTTTTAAATGGATGGCCTTTGTGCTAAAGCATACGAAGACGCACACATTGCCCTTGGTGATTCGACAAACGCGACCTGAGTAGGTTTTCACATCGAACGGTCCAGCAAAGTCGAGCCCTGTATGCGTAAAGGGTCGCGAAAACGTACTTCTGGACTTAGGTAATCTATCCATCAATTGCTCTTGCACCTTTTTCCGATGAATGAGACACACCTTGCAGGTCGTGGTCACTCGTTTGGTGAGGTTTCGCAGCTTCGGAATCCAAAACCTCGCCCGGATAAGACGAACCATCAGCTGATTACCTCCATGTAGAGAAATCCGGTGCGTGAAAGCCACCAGGAGCTCGGCTAACTTGGAGTGATACGCCAACAGGATAGGATGACGTTCATCGTAGGATAACGACTCCGATGCAGTCAAACGACCGCATGATCTCATGACGCCCTCTGAATCTAGGAAGGGATTGAGATTAAGGATAGGACTGGACGCAGAAGGCTGCTTCTTGGATTGGAGGAGTTTATATTCTTCTGGATAGTCGGCACGTTGTGTCTGTCTGATGAGCACTATTTGAACCTCTGCAAGCTCTTTGATACTTAATTCAGCTGGATAGGACGTGAAGATTCGTCTGCAGCGGTTGATGAATCGCTGCACAAAAGCTAAGACTCGCAGCATGCGATTGAAATTGGAGAAGCGATCCAGAAGGTCCCAAACTGAGCACGCTAAGTGGCACCGTACAGGTCTTCTCTCAATGTCGAGATCCGACTCTGCCTCGCAGGACACAGGCCAGGAGGTTTGTGGTTGAATCAGCCACGAAGGGCCGTGCCACCATAGCTCACTGGTAGCTAGCTCTTCGGCCGCTACTCCGCGACTAGCCAGATCTGCCGGGTTGTGCTCAGAACGCACATGAGACCACTGACTGGTGTCTGTATTTGAAGTGATTTTAGTCACTCGATTTGCCACGAAGGTGGTCCATTGGCATGGTGGCTTGTTCAACCAAGCCAACACAATTGTGGAATCAGTCCACAGAAAGGACTCTACACAGCCGAACGGAATGTGAGGAAGAATTGCAGTACACAAGTCTGCCAGAAGGACCGCACCGCACAGCTCTAGACGCGGGAGCGAGACGGTTTTGACCGGGGCGACCTTAGTTCTGCTCCCGGTCGGAATTGTATAAAACGCGGGACGCGAACTTTGTGAAGGGACCGATGGCTGCGAAGAAAGTCATGCCAGCGCTGTAATAGTTCTCCGGGAAGGAGCTCATCCCAGCCAATACTGGCTAACCAAATGTCCTGCATTAGGATTTTGGCCTGAACGACAAAGGGAGACAGCCATCCAGCAGGTTCAAACAATTTTGCGATTTGCGACAGAACATCGCGTTTGGAATAACTCGCATTTATCGACAACTCAATTGGAACGAAATAGAATTCATCCCCCAGCGTTTTAGTGTTGCTAACTTCTTCAATGTCGAGGAAATCACCCGAAAGTAAGTGATCTGAAGGAAGTGCTTCCAGGAGTTCTCGCTCATTTGATGTCCACTTTCGAAGAGGAAAACCAGCCGACCTCAGGGCAGCTCGCAACTCCTGGATGGCTAAAATTGCTTCATCCTTTGCATGACCTCCTGCTAGCACATCATCGACGTACATATAATGTGAAATTATATGAGATGCCGTGGATATTGGGCTCTGACATCGTCGGACAGCTGCTGTAACGTGCGTAAGGCCAAGAAAGGGGCACAATTAACTCCAAACGTGACGGTCTGAAGTTCATAATCTGTAATGTCCCCTTGATCGTTTCGAAATAGAATTCTCTGAAACGGAGTGTGAGCGGGGTTTAGCAGAATCTGCCGATACATCTTTGAAAATCCGCCACTTAAGGATTTGAAGGGTGAGATCAGACTGAAGCACTGGCCCTGGATAGAGGATGTCATTCAAGCTGTTTCCATTTGACGATGGACTTGATGCGTTGAATACTACAAGGACCTTTGTAGTTGCACTTTCGGGTTTAAAAAACGCGTGGTGGGGTAGATAGAAATTTATTGCATTTGTATTTGGAGGCACAGGCTTCATATGGCCTAGATCTATGTACACCCTGATTACTGAGTCATAGGTCTCTTTGGGAACCATGTCCTTTTTCAGGCGAGCCTCATTCCTTAGGAATTGTGCTAGAGCGAACGACCTGGAATGTCCCAAATTGATCTGTTCATCATTTCTGAAGGGTAGGGATACTACATACCCTCCGTCAGGGGATCTGGTAGTGGTACAAACGAAGTTCTCTTCGCACAATTTGTCCGACTCCTTCTCCACTCTACCTGGAAGATCCTCCACCTCCCAAAATTTTGTGAGAAGCGTTTCCATGGTAGGTTCGGATTCGATGGATATCTTTGTGGTAAAGGTGGAGATCCTACTAGTGGCAGTGGGGATGGGGCCCGTTAAAATCCAACCAAAAATAGTTTCTTGCCCTAACAATGACCCGCATAAGTTTGGCTTTGAACCTGACATGAGGACAGACGGAAGAATAGCGGGTCCGCCAATGGTATATTGGGAAGCTTTCCGAGGATGCTACGGTCAATAATGCTCGTCGGCAGATTCCCGGCCAAATTAGGCATCACCAAAGCCGTTGTGTCGATTTTAAGCATTGGCTTTGCGGCCGTGCCCATTTGAAAATGACACATTTTGTGTGAGACTCCCGAGCAGGCTTGGTTCCGCCCTGTGACTCTAGTTCGCACAGTTTGAAATGGAAGTTTTATCAGATTGGCAAGATTGGAGGACTCGAGGGCAAAGCCGAACTGGATGTGGCTCTTTGGTGCAGAGGTCACAGGAGCGTGCTCGTGGTCCAACCTGAGTCTCAAATGAATTTACCCTTCTAGGCGGTGCACTCCTGCGGTCCCTCGACTGTTGCACGCCGGAAATGGAGGGTCGAACATCTTCAATCGCCTCTAAAGGGTGATATCTCTCTTCGAGGAAAGAATTCATATCCTCCCAGGCTGGAATTTCTGATTTGTTGCTCAAAGATTGCTCCCATAATGAGAGGGTGACCTTAGGCATTTTGGACGAGCACATGAAAATTAAGAGGCAATCCCAATTCTCCGTAGAGACCTGTGAGTGTTCAAGGGCTATCAAACATCCTTGAACAGTGCTTTGCAGACCCTTCAAAAATGAGTCAGGCATCATTTGTTATTGTGGGAAGACTGAACAGAATTTTAAGTTGGCTGTTTACTAAAAGTCGCTTGTTTTCAAAACGATCTTGGAGTGCCGACCATGCGGATTGGAACCCAACATTGGTGAGCGGCGACTTGGCCACGATGGCGTGAGCTTCGCCGCTTGTTTTGGCGTTTAAGTGGAATAATTTTTCTACTGGAGTTAGCCGGGAATTATTCACGTAAATAGCCGTAAATAAGTCACGAAAGGTAGACCAGCGTAGATAATCTCCGTCAAAAATTTCTGTGTCGCATGGTGGAGGGCAACCCCTGGCGGACATGTCAACGGGGGGATCTAATAATGTTTGGGAGTTGGAGTTGGACAGACGTTCAATTTCTTCAGTAAACTTGGAGGCGCACCTTTCGTAAACAGCGTAGCAGTGATCATGTTTGTTCTGAAGCAGCGAAAGATTCCCACCACTTGGCTCTTGAAGAGCTGCTCTCGAAACTACTTCTTACTCCCTTTCAACCTTTTCCCATAACGACTGGGCTTGATCTAGACGTATCTTTAAGGTTAAGGAAGTGGGATTGGAGGTGGATGTCGCAAAAATCTGACTTTCGAATTTACTCAGCCGGTCGCTAGTTGCTATGAACTCAAGCATAGCAATTTCCAAGGGGCTTTTGGTTTTTGACCGTAAATTCCCTGAGGGTCCGGCCCCTGTGTCTCTTGGGCTCGGATCTCTCTTTGGGCCTGCAGCTTGAGACGGCGCTAGCTGATTCCCTTCTTCAGACATAATAATATTTATTGTAGATTACCAACGGAGCAGAAAAAAATTATAATTATAAATTATATATATTACTAGCGGACCCGGCGAACCTTGTCTCGCCCCTAATTGATGTTTTTTGTCTTGGTTAAATTTTTTTGTAGCGGACCTTGCGAACTTTGTCTCGGCCCAATTTCACGACTTCATATAACCCCATAGTAATAATAGAACACTGGTTATTCAAATTTGTTGTTAAATTTTTTTTTGACTCGAAATCAGTGGAGAGCGATCTGATAAACAATATTTTTTGTTTTGTTATCTGGTGCAAAAATATATAATGATGACGGCTTTCCCACACGTGAACAGGCTACGTATAACTGTCCATGCGAAAAACATTGATATTCCAGATTTATCCCGCAAACTTCCAACGATTGGCCTTGCGATTTATTGATTGTCATCGCAAATGCCAATCGAACTGGGAACTGAATCCTCTTGAATTGGAATGGAAGATCTGTTGGAATAATCGGAATTCGTGGAATAAGAACTTCCTCTCCTTTAAACTTGCCCTTGATTATAGTCGCTTGAATCACGTTGTTCATTAGTTTCTTAACGGACAACCGCGTACCGTTGCATAATCTCGGATGATTTAGATTCCGCAGCATTATAATTACTGATCCCACCTTCAGTTGCACATTATGCGGTGGAGTTCCTGGCACATCCAGTGAGTTCAAAAATTCTATCGGATAGTTGGTCGCTTCATCCTCGTTGGTCACGCTGTCAACGGATCTGTATGAATGAAGTTCTCCAGCGATTTGACTTTGAATAAAGAAATTCAAACTATCTACGTCCTTATTCTTCGGTGCTAGTATTGCCCGCTCACTAATCCAGTCGATATTTTTATAATTTTCTGCAATGTCTGGAAACACTTTTGTGATGAGTTCCTCTTTCGATGATGTAAACTCGCAAAAATTTGTTGGGAACGATATTAGTCCAGTCGAAACAACAACAGGAATTTCACCATTTCCGAGCGCCAGCAGTTGTCTCGAGAATTCAGCAGCGGATGGATCATTCTGCAATGCGACTCTCATGTTCCTGGTCAATTTAAACTTGTTTACATATCGCCACAAAGAGGACGATTTTAGGCATGCATTAACTTCATCGGCAGCCGTAGATTTCGGGATAACGGGAAGCGTTTGGCGAAAATCTCCGGACAGCAATATCAAAGCCCCACCAAATAGTCTCGAATCACCTCTTAAATCCTTCATCGTTCGGTCAACGGCCTCTAAAGCTCGTTTATGCGCCATCGTGCATTCATCCCAAATGATGATTTTGCATTCTCGCATCAATTTTGCTGTCGCTGAATTCTTGCTCATCGTGCACGTTGGCTGGTCAACCGTCAGAAGATTCATGGGTATCTTCAAAGCGGAATGTGCAGTTCGACCGCCTTCCAACAATGTAGCAGCAATGCCAGATGATGCAACAGCCAACGCAATTTGAGATCTTGACCGAATCGTTGCCAGAATCAACGAAATGACGAATGTCTTGCCTGTCCCACCAGGAGCATCGATAAAGTATAAGCCTCCCGTTTCATCGTCAACAACCTTCATTATCGAATCGTACACTTTCTTCTGCTCGGCATTCAAAAGCGGCACATTTGTTCGAACTCTTTCGGCCAGGTTATCCTGATTGTAGTGTTGCTCCCGTAGAAATTCCCGATTGAATGTATCGTGCACTGAACGATTTGGCGCTGGCATTCCCAATGTCGATAGTAGACTGCCGCACATGAGCATGCATATGTCTTCGATCCGTACTAATGCTTCGTTGTACATATCTTCGTTAATGCCAATATTGAAATTAGAACTTGTCCTTCGTACTCTGTTCAAAATATCGACCACCATTTGGTCCTTGTATTTTTCCCACAATGCGGTCGGGTTCGACGGATGACACGTAGCTATGATTATTGCGAATAATGTATGGATTTGATTCATTGACGCAGATACAGTGGCATCGGCGAGCGTTGAGTCCCAATGAGTATCGTTTTCAAGCAAGTTCAAACGTTGGCAAGCCTCCCGAAAAGTGGCGCACAGCACACCATCCACAGTACGCAGCGAGTCGAAGGATGTAGGACCTCTAATGTTCACCAAAAGCAAGCGAAGATAGAAGCATTCATCTTGACTTGGATGAACTGTGTATATTCGTCCGAGCGCATCAGTCGAATAGACATCAGCGAAGCCAGCAACAGTATCACCTCTTTTCCGGCGTTGAAACTTCTTCGATGCAGCGTTCCATGTATAATAGCGTGGCATCTCAGAATATAGTAAAGTCCTTGCGAACGGATCGCTTTCGCATGTCGAAAAGAAATTTGTCAACGTTGTCGCTGGTGGCCGTTCTGCTCTTTGCGCTGCGTTCGCGTCCGTAAAGTAGACACGCTGGCCGTTCTCTAAGTGAATAGATAAGTGCACGACAGTCGGGTGACGTTCATGAATCGGAAATGAAAATATCCTCCAAATGGCCTCGTTACAACTAACGTAGCGTCCAAGTTGAAATTTCGTCACCTCGTCGTTTGCATTCGGATCAGCAATGCCAAACACCGCCATGTCGCTCCCTTTGTTCACATATTTGCAAACGTATTTGATGGATTTGATAGAGTTGCAGTACTCAACATTGCAATGCGTTGAGAATGTTTTCGACAAAAGCGGGCAATATGGAACGATCCAGCGGTTATCCACGATTACTGTTACGTTTGTTTCGTTACGTTTCACCATTAATTCAATCCATTTGCCGTTATCATCTGGAGAACGACGCCTATACAATGGATA
This sequence comes from Drosophila anomelani, assembly GCA_035045905.1. Lineage (NCBI taxonomy): Eukaryota > Metazoa > Arthropoda > Insecta > Diptera > Drosophilidae > Drosophila > Drosophila anomelani. Next base: position 238,275 of record JAWNOO010000052.1, read on the forward strand.
TCCATCGTTTCCACTGATGGTTTCAGCCGTCAACGGACGGGGAAATCGTTTTGTGCATTTTCCGTTTTCCATGCATATTGATTCTGGGTTGTGGACTCCGCAAGGGCCATGGATCATGGTCGTTGTCACAATGGAATACAGCTCGGGATCAGTTTGTATATCTGGTATTTCGGCTGAAATAATCGAATCAATATGATCTGGTCGGATCTTGTCGAACATCCAGAGCAGAATGTGCGCATGTGGTAAGCCACGCTTCTGCCACTCAACCGAGTACATCCAACAACGAACTGCGCCAAAAACCTTCTGCTTTACAATATAATCCATAAGCACTGTGATCTTTTGCTTGAATACTCGTGCATTTTGGATTGCACGTGAACGTTATGAATAAATCCGGGCGCCCGTAATTTCGGACATACGTCATCGCATCTTGTGCATACTCATGCATATGGCGCGGGCTTCCAACATAAGTAGCTGGGAGAATGGTCAAACAACCGATGTTGGCCGCGTGTCCTTCAGTAGCGATTGCGTTACGCAAGTGGATGTACTTGTCTGAGCGCAACTTCGACTGATTAAAACGAATAAAATTTAGACGTTCCGTTTCTACTTTGACGTACATGTCGACACAGTACTGTTGAAACAAACGGCGGTATCTTAACAGATGATTGTCAACATCTTGTCGAATCATCAATCGATACGCATAAAAATTCATAGAGCTAACCTTCTTATTCGTTTCTTCTCCTTAAATTTTATTTCAAACTTAGTTGTAGAATCAAAAAGAAGTGATGTAAGAAGTGTAAACAAACCTGTCATTGGATTGACCATCTTTGTGTTGAAGTGATACCCATCTTCACCACGAAAGAACATCAACGGGTATTAAAGAGCATCATATAACCGATGAGTCTCATAAACTCTCTGCAATTGGCCATCATCCCGACGCTTAAGAACAATATCGCGTGATTCCACATTCTCACCAACAATCACCACTGCGACTTCATTGATAGTGGGAGCATTAAATTGTCTTGCATGGCTACCAGTGGGTCTTTTGTCAGCGCTGATAATGATTTTATGTTCGTCATTATGCATTATATCCAATGCGGTTTTGAACAACCTGACCAATTCATTATGCTCATGGAGAAGATTTTGCAATTGTTCTATAATTTCACGTTTAGTTGCAGTGTAAATTGCACAGCGGTGATTTAGTTCAACTACCGAATCACCAATGAAATAGATCTGAAGGAATTTATGATCTTTGTTTTGTGGTGGTAACAAAGCGCCCGCTCGGTGGTGAATTTGCCCATGAATCTGAATATTGGGATGCAATTTAAAAAAAAATTTGAGTTGTTCATTTTGATAATAGAGAGACGCCATTACCTTATAACTTGGATTGTAGCCTGGTTGATGAACAACCTCGGCTCCAAATGACGTCATTTGAAAGCATCCGTTATATTTTTGTGCAAGCTTTAGGAAACTGTTTGATTGGGCTGAATTTCCATAAAGTAGCGAATACAATGGCTCTGGTGGATGAGCCAAAACGGGCAATTTAATTTTACCACCTGCACAGCATAAGCCGGGGGTTTCCAATCGAAACTTCAGTGCATTACAATGCTGACATACCACAGACAATGAACCAATAACAACGCAGCTATGATCCTTGTAGGGTGTTTCAGAATTGTATGCGAATGCAGCGCGATTCAAGTTTTCATTTGCGGTTCGACTTCTTCTATTATTTTGTCGGGCTTGAGGTGGGTTTTGTGCAGCGCGATGCTGTGCCATTCGAGCACGTGCCGATGCATTCAAAACTCCACTTTCCTCTTGCGTCCGACTATTAGGGAAATTCCGACTACTTATTGCATTGCGCGAACGCCGTCCAAGTCTTGATCGTCTAACAGCAGGCATTATTTTGCTGACTGTAGGTATAGAACATATAAATAATACGTATAACCATCACTCCGAAGTGACAAAATTACTTATCTGATGCGCAATTTTATTTCATGAAATTTTCTGTCTTGCAATGCTCAACTTTAAAATTCGACTTAAATTAAACATATATGTACACTATATTATGAATAACACCACATCGCCTTCTATTGTTCAATAACAGTTTTACATCAACTGTGTATAACTCTTGAGCCTCTAGCGACTTTTCCAGAAGGTTTTACCAAAATTTTCTTATGTATTTGCCTTATTCTGGCAATTACAAACAACTGGAAAAAATTTGATCCAAATCGGTCCAGCCGTTCTCTTGTGATGATAATGCGAACATTTTTGCCACCATTTTTATATATATAGATAAATGGAATGTAAGATGGTGAACCGATCTGAGTACTGTCAACCGAAGTAAAAAATGTGAACCGGTGCGAATGCGCTATTAGTGTGGTGTTTTCAATATGTATGTGTGTGATCCTAATTGAGCAAATGTAAAAGCTTCATATATGCACATATGTGTATTTATGAATATGTATGTTGAGTGTGGAATTTTAACACCTGTTGATTTATGTACGCCTATGTATTTATTAATGACCAAACAATGTAGAATGTGGAATTTAAGAACCAAATGAACATATGTATATATGGATGTGTATGTTATATGTAGATTTGCACATATGCCAAATATGCAGGTGCAGATATGTATGTGTTATGTATGAGATATATAGAATTTTGACACCTGTTGATTTATGTACGTCGATATATTTATTAATGACGAAACAATGTAAAATGTGGAATTTAGGAACCAAGTGAACATATGTATATATGGATGTGTATGTTATATGTAGGTTTTGCACATATGTTGTAACTACGCTTATGGATGTTATGAATGTACATATGTCTAATCCTTCTGCCAGCCAAACGAAATTGGATTGGATTGGAAATATGGCGTCGGCAAACGGATTAGCGAAAAGATGTCGTATGTACTTAGCTGCCGAAAAAAATATCCCTCGAAGATCCGGATGCGAAGGACCAATGTTTTGGGGGCGTTTTATGAATGTATGAATTTGGTGAGTGATTCCGCCAAGATGAAAATAAAACGCTGTCGTGGTTCAATTATTCTCTTCAAGGTTTATTTCTCAGGGTTTTAAATATATATATACAAGTGCCAAGAAAAAAGAGTGGTCGCCAAGAAAACGCAAGTCATAACAAAAAGGTGTGACCTGCCATCCCTAAAGGGGAAAAACTCTCCTTTGTCAAGAAGGCGGGAGGATCCCCTTCCCCTATTAGGAATGTTGGAACAGGAACAACCTGGCGTATACATCCCGCCTGCCTTGCAATATCCTGGATTGCAAGAACCAATCGAGCGGTGCTAGTGGGTATAGGTGCCGGAGAGCATCCAGCCTAGCACGGTGCTCTGTGCTACTAAACGCCCGTTCTGGCTTGGCATAACCCCTGGTTGGATTAAGGTTGGGTACACATCCGCACCCAACACGACGGAGGTACCTGATGGCTGGTAGAAATTCGGATCTGCCAAGATGATGTTCATAAACACCGATCTTGCGGAGTCAGGAAGCTCTCGGGAAGGAGTCCGCATCCTAAGCTGCTCCTCGACACGAAATACCACTTCGATCCGTGGCGTTTCCGTATGAATTGGAATGAGAGTAGCCTTGCAGACCCTCTCATTACCAACTCCCAGGATAGGGAGACCCATGGCATCGGCCAGCGATCCATCAATGCGACTCAGGGCGGAGCACGCATCGACCATGGCCCGCACGTCGAACCGTTTCTCCCCGATGTCGAATCGGAGGTTGGCTGTAGGCAGAACAGCCGTTGCGGTATGGGACAGCACCGCAGACAGCCGCGGTTGCTCGACCTCGATCTTCGGCTCCGGAGTCTCGTCCTTCTTCTCCATGCTTGAGGACCGGCCTCGCTCCGTCCTGCGATGGAGATGCAGCAGGGTGTGATGGGCCTCCCCACAAATGCGGCAGCGACACTCACTACGGCACGTCCCTTCAGAATGTTGATGCGCCAGACAGTTGGGGCAATACTTATTTATGAGTACAGCCCGGAGCCGTCGATCTGCGTCTAGCCGCAGGAACCGCGAACACGTCCTGAGAGGGTGAATCCCCTGACAGACTCGGCATCGGAACGATCGAGTTCCTCGAGAACATCTGTCGGCTAGCTTGTTGCGCTGGTTCCGGTGAGACGGCATGGCTGGCGAAACAAGATCGGAGAGGAAAAAAAACAAACAGAAAAAAAGAGAAAAAGGCTGGAGGGTAGAGAAAAAAAACAAATGGATAAGTTGCTAGGTTTTTTACAGTCGTGGACACTGAACGCATAGACTTTGGACATGTTTGTCTACGGGAAGGAAGACTAATTTGGAAATCGGCCTTTTGAGGACACCTCGGGCCGTGCGGATATCTACCACGCGAACGTTGTTATCGGAGCCAGGATAGACCCCTTGTATGCGTCCTAGCCTCCATTCACACGATGGCACGTTGTCTTTGACGATGACCATGTCGCCTTCGGAAAGATTGCGGCTTGGAAGTTGCCATTTGCTCCTCTTCTGGAACTCCTTGAGGTATTCAGATTTCCATCTCGCTGCAAAGAGTTGACTAAGAGCCTTAAGTCGCTGCCACCGGTTCAGGATAGAACTGGGTTCGCCGGTTATGGGAGGCTCGGCGGGTACAAGTAGAGGGCCGGCAGTTAAAAAATGCCCAGGAGTGAGTGCGAGGATATCGCATGGATCCTCTGACATCGCTGAAATTGGCCTGGAGTTGAGACATGCCTCTATCCGACAAAGGAGAGTGGATAGCTCTTTCAAGGTGTATTTGAAGTTGCCTGTCGTCTTGTAGAAATGAGTCTTAAAACTCTTGACTCCTGCTTCCCAAAGGCCTCCCATGTGAGGGGCGCCTGGGGGATTGAAGTACCAGGATAGGCTCTGATGGCTAAACGACGAGGTAATTTGGTCACTAAGTGCAGCGAGGAAGTCCTTAGCCAGGGCTTTCTCCGCACCCACAAATGTCTTTCCATTGTCGGAGTAGAGATGGAGAGGGCATCCTCTTCTGGCCGCGAACCTCGAGAAGGCTCCGAGAAATTTCTCCATGGTTAAGTCAGAGGTGGCTTCTAAATGGATGGCCTTTGTGCTAAAGCATACGAAGACGCACACATAGCCCTTGGTGATTCGACAAGCGCGACCTGAGTAGCTTTTCACATCGAACGGTCCAGCAAAGTCGATCCCTGTATGCGTAAAGGGTCGCGAAAACGTACTTCTGGACTTAGGTAATCTATCCATCAATTGCTCTTGCACCTTTTTCCGATGAATGAGACACACCTTGCAGGTCGTGGTCACTCGTTTGGTGAGGTTTCGCAGCTTCGGAATCCAAAATCTCGTCCGGATAAGACGAACCATCAGCTGATTACCTCCATGTAGAGAAATCCGGTGCGTGAAAGCCACCAGGAGCTCGGCTAACTTGGAGTGATACGCCAACAGGATAGGATGACGTTCATCGTAGGATAACGACTCCGATGCAGTCAAACGACCGCATAATCTCATGACGCCCTCTGAATCTAGGAAGGGATTGAGATTAAGGATAGGACTGGACGCAGAAGGCTGCTTCTTGGATTGGAGGAGTTTATATTCTTCTGGATAGTCGGCACGTTGTGTCTGTCTGATGAGCACTATTTGAACCTCTGCAAGCTCTTTGATACTTAATTCAGCTGGATAGGACGTGAAGATTCGTCTGCAGCGGTTGATGAATCGCTGCACAAAAGCTAAGACTCGCAGCATGCGATTGAAATTGGAGAAGCGATCCAGAAGGTCCCAAACTGAGCACGCTAAGTGGCACCGTACAGGTCTTCTCTCAATGTCGAGATCCGACTCTGCCTCGCAAGACACAGGCCAGGAGGTTTGTGGTTGAATCAGCCACGAAGGGCCGTGCCACCATAGCTCACTGGTAGCTAGCTCTTCGGCCGCTACTCCGCGACTAGCCAGATCTGCCGGGTTGTGCTCAGAACGCACATGAGACCACTGACTGGTGTCTGTATTTGAATTGATTTTAGTCACTCGATTTGCCACGAAGGTGGTCCATTGGCATGGTGGCTTGTTCAACCAAGCCAACACAATTGTGGAATCAGTCCACAGAAAGGACTCTACACAGCCGAACGGAATGTGAGGAAGAATTGCAGTACACAAGTCTGCCAGAAGGACCGCACCGCACAGCTCTAGACGCGGGAGCGAGACGGTTTTGACCGGGGCGACCTTAGTTTTTGCAGCAAGAAGGTTTGAGGAAATGATTCCGTCACGCTGGATGCGAACATATATCGCTGCACCATATGCTTTTTGGGAAGCGTCACAGAAACCATGGATTTGGACTTCTGCTCCCGGTCGGAATTGTATCCAAAGCGGGACGCGAACTTTGTGAAGGGACCGATGGCTGCGAAGAAAGTCATGCCAGCGCTGTAATAGTTCTCCGGGAAGGAGCTCATCCCAGCCAATACTGGCTAACCAAATGTCCTGCATTAGGATTTTGGCCTGAACGACAAAGGGAGACAGCCATCCAGCAGGTTCAAACAATTTTGCGATTTGCGACAGGACATCGCGTTTGGAATAACTCGCATTTATCGTCAACTCAATTGGAACGAAATAGAATTCATCCGCCGTGGCATTCCACCGTACCCCCAGCGTTTTAGTGTTGCTAACTTCTTCAATGTTGAGGAAATCACCCGAAAGTAGGTGATTTGAAGGAAGTGCTTCCAGGAGTTCTCGCTCATTTGATGTCCACTTTCGAAGAGGAAAACCAGCCGACCTCAGGGCAGCTCGCAACTCCTGGATGGCTAAAATTGCTTCATCCTTTGCATGAGCTCCTTCTAGCACATCATCGACGTACATATAATGTGAAATTATATGAGATGCATGTGGATATTGGGCTCTGACATCGTCGGACAGCTGCTGTAACGTGCGTAAGGCCAAGAAAGGGGCACAATTAACTCCAAACGTGACGGTCTGAAGTTCATAATCTGTAATGTCCCCTTGATCATTTCGAAATAGAATTCTCTGAAACGGAGTGTGAGCGGGGTTTAGCAGAATCTGCCGATACATCTTGGTGATATCGGCATTAAAAACAAATTTGAAAATCCGCCACTTAAGGATTTGAAGGGTGAGATCAGACTGAAGCACTGGCCCTGGATAGAGGATGTCATTCAAGCTGTTTCCATTTGACGATGGACTTGATGCGTTGAATACTACACGGACCTTTGTAGTTGCACTTTCGGGTTTAAAAAACGCGTGGTGGGGTAGATAGAAATTTATTGCATTTTTATTTGGAGGCACAGGCTTCATATGGCCTAGATCTATGTACTCCCTGATTACTGAGTCATAGGTCTCTTTGAGAACCATGTCCTTTTTCAGGCGAGCCTCATTCCTTAGGAATTGCGCTAGAGCGAACGAGCTGGAATGTCCCAAATTGATCTGTTCATCATTTCTGAAGGGTAGGGATACTACATACCTTCCGTCAGGGGATCTGGTAGTGGTACAAACGAAGTTCTCTTCGCACAATTTGTCCGACTCCTTCTCCACTCTACCTGGAAGATCCTCCACCTCCCAAAATTTTGTGAGAAGCGTTTCCATGGTAGGTTCGGATTCGATGGATATCTTTGTGGTAAAGGTGGAGATCCTACTAGTGGCAGTGGGGATGGGGCCCGTTAAAATCCAACCAAAAATAGTTTCTTGCCCTAACAATGACCCGCATAAGTTTGGCTTTGAACCTGACATGAGGACAGGCGGAAGAATATCCGCACCGAGTAGAAGATCAATTTGAGAGGGTTGGAAGAATAGCGGGTCCGCCAATGGTATATTGGGAAGCTTTCCGAGGATGCTACGGTCAATAATGCTCGTCGGCAGATTCCCGGCCAAATTAGGCATCACCAAAGCCGTTGTGTCGATTTTAAGCATTGGCTTTGCGGGCGTGCCCATTTGAAAATGACACATTTTGTGTGAGACTCCCGAGCAGGCTTGGTTCAGCCCTGTGACTGTAGTTCGCACAGTTTGAAATGGAAGTTTTATCAGATTGGCAAGCCTCTCGGATATAAAGGTGCCTTCGGAGCCTGAGTCTATCAAGGCTCGCGCTGGAATGTTTTCTCCCTGGTACAAGACTTGCACAATTGCTGTACCTAACAGAACGCCTTGTCGATTGGGAATGGGCTGCTCGTTATTGTGGACCTGCGCTGCGCTGAGGGAAGTAGACTGATTGTCTTTATGGAGCAATGTGTTGTGTCGCCCTTTGCATGTAAAACAGTTATGTCTGCTTCTGCATTCCCGAAGATTATGCCCTTTGGCAAAGCAATTAAGGCACAATCGCTTCTGTTTGATATAAGACGCTCTTTGTGGCTGAGTCATCTGGAGGACTCGAGGGCAAAGCCGAACTGGATGTGGCTCTTTGGTGCAGAGGTCACAGGAGCGTGCTCGTGGTCCAACCTGAGTCTCAAAGATTGCTCCCATAATGAGAGGGTGACCCAATTCCCAATTCTCCGTAGAGACCTGTGAGTGTTCAAGGGCTATCAAACATCCTTGAACAGTGCTTTGCAGACCCTTCAAAGCTGTGCCTGACTCATTTGTTATTGTGGGAAGACTGAACAGAATTTTAAGTTGGCTGTTTACTAAAAGTCGCTTGTTTTCAAAACGATCTTGGAGTGCCGACCATGCGGATTGGAACCCAACATTGGTGAGCGGCGACTTGGCCACGATGGCAAGAGCTTCGCCGCTTGTTTTGGCGTTTAAGTGGAATAATTTTTCTACTGGAGTTAGCCGGGAATTATTCACGTAAATAGCCGTAAATAAGTCACGAAAGGTCGGCCAGCGTAGACAATCTCCGTCAAACATTTCTGTGTCGCATGGTGGAAGACGGCAACCTCTGGGGGACATGTCAACGGGGGGATCTAATAATGTTTGGGAGTTGGAGTTGGTCAGACGTTCAATTTCTTCATTCAACTTGGAACCGCACCTTTCGTAAACAGCGTAGCAGTGATCATGTTTGTTCTGAAGCAGCGAAAGATTCCCACCACTTGGCTCTTGAAGATCTGCTCTCGAAACTACTTCATACTCCCTGTCAACCTTTTCCCATAACGACTGGACTTGATCTAGACGTATCTTTAAGGTAAAGGAAGTGGGATTGGAGGTGGATATCGCAAAAATCTGACTTTCGAATTTACTCAGCCGGTCGCTAGTTGCTATGAACTCAAGCATAGCAATTTCCAAGGGGCTTTTGGTTTTTGACCGTAAATTCCCTGAGGGTCCGGCCCCTGTGTCTCTTGGGCTCGGATCTCTCTTTGGGCCTGCAGCTTGAGTACCGTCGATTATAAATGGAATGTAGGATGGTGAACCGATCTGAGTACCGTCGATTATAAATGGAATGTAGGATGGTGCACCGATCTGAGTACCGTCGATTATAAATGGAATGTAAGTTGGTGAACCAATCTGAGTACTGTCAACCGAAGTAAAAAATGTGAACCGGTGCGAATGCGCTATTAGTGTGGTGTTTTCAATATGTATGTGTGTGATCGTAATTGAGCAAATGTAAAAGCTTCATATATGCACATATGTGGATTTATGAATATGTATGTTGAGTGTGGAATTTTAACACCTGTTGATTTATGTACGCCTATGTATTTATTAATGACCAAACAATGTAGAATGTGGAATTTAAGAACCAAATGAACATATGTATATATGGATGTGTATGTTATATGTAGATTTGCGCATATGCCAAATATGCAGGTGCAGATATGGATGTGTTATGTATGAGATATATAGAATTTTGACACCTGTTGATTTATGTACGCCGATGTATTTATTAATGACGAAACAATGTAAAATGTGGAATTTAGGAACCAAGTGAACATATGTATATATGGATGTGTATGTTATATGTAGGTTTTGCATATATGTTAGTAACTACGCTTATGGATGTTATGAATGTACATATGTCTAATCCTTCTGCCGGCCAAACGAAATTGGATTGGATTGGAAATATGGCGTCGGCAAACGGATTAGCGAAAAGATGTCGTATGTACTTAGCTGCCGAAAAAAATATCCCTCGAAGATCTGGATGCGAAGGACCAATGTTTTGGGGGGTGCGTTTTATGAATGTATGAATTTGAGTGATTCCGCCAAGATATAAATAAAACGCTGTCGTGGTTCAAGTATTCTCTTCAAGGTTTATTTCTCAGGGTTTTAAATATATATATACAAGTGCCAAGAAAAAAGAGTGGTTGCCAAGAAAACGCAAGTCATAACAAAAAGGTGTGACCAGCCATCCCTAAAGGGGAAAAACTCTCCTTTGTCAAGAAGGCGGGAGGATCCCCTTCCCCTATTAGGAATGTTGGAACAGGAACAACCTGGCGTAGACAGTGGCAGTGCCGGATAGTGGCGGACGAAGCGGCTGAAAAGTTCCGTGGTGATCCAGGCCTCATGTCTTGCCGCAATCCCCTGGCAGACGGGTGAATTCCACTGCAGACTCGGCCACGGTCGGACTGTGGGCAGGCTCGGCATTGGTAGAACAAGGTACCTCGGGTACGCCTGCCCTCCAGAGCGTGCGATGTGCGCTCGAGTGGGGACAGCGGTTCGGATCTGGATGGAATAAACATATGCCCCGTAGAAAGTCGGGTTGCGTGCACTGGACTTTCCTGCGTATGCAGGAGCGTGTGGTGATCCTTATTGCACTCTTTGCATCGATCCCCACTCAAGCACGTTCCCTCGGAATGCTCGTGGAACAGTATTGATGTTTTATGACTGCCTGGAGCCGTTTCACAGCGCTAAGCCTGCGAAAACGGAAGCATTTCCGAAGTGGATGGTTCCCTTTACAGACTCGGCATGGGTAGGATCGAATACCTCGGGCACGTCTGCTTTCAACGGGGGCCGCACTACGTTTAGTAGGGCAGTTCCTTAATGAACCGTTGGACGCGAAGGAAATGCGTGTGGAAAACACTGACACGCCGTTAGTGGGTGCTGTCGACAATGGGCCAGTAAGTACCCAGCCAAAAATCGTTTCCTGGGCCAGAAGAGAGCCCAAAATGTTGTTCTTCGAGCCGCCCAGAAGCACAGACGGAAGAATGTCTGCTCCTATCAGAACATCGATTTCGGAGCTCTCGAAAAACGTTGGATCTGCTAAGGGGAGATCCGGAAGTTCCCTTAGAAGATCTCTCGGAACTGGGTGGGACGGAAGTTGTCCAGCTAGTTGAGGAATGACATAGAGAACTCGAATGGACAACTTGCGGAGCTTCGTGGAGTGCCCGGCCACAGATTGATTGATACCGGAAACTTGGGTCTGGACTGTGTCAAATGGAAGTCTGATTCGATTCAAGAGTCGTTCACATATGAACGTAGCCTCGGAACCTGAATCGATCAAAGCACGAGCTTGGAAGTCGCGGCCACGATGATTTATATTAATAATGGCAGTGCCGAGCAGGATAGCTCTTGACCCGGATGAAAAACACACTTGCACATTCGAGTGGTCTTCGGGAGCGGCAGCGCTTCTCGCGGTGTGCACGGTTCGTGAACTTGACGAAACGGAAGGAAATGGAATGGTTGCCAATGGATTTTCGCGATGTAGCAGAGTATGATGACGGCTAAGGCACTTAAGGCAGGAGTAAGCACTTGTGCATTCACGATGGTGATGGCCTCGTGCGAAACAATTTAAGCACAGTTGTTTCCTTCGGACGTAGTTCGATCGCTCATCGACATTCATTTCGAGGAACCGCGAACACGAACGGAGTGGATGGTTTTCCCTGGAACACAGGGCATACCCTCTAGTTGCTGGAACCACCCGTGCTTCGAAGGAATGGAGCCTGCGCACAGGTGGGGGAGCATTTGACGATCTTGCCGGAAGGTTCCCGGAGTCACGGCCACGATTGTCTCACGTCGTCGATTGCCTCCAGAGTACGATGGCGCTCTGTCAGCAAATTGTCCAATTCCTTCCAGGTTGGAATTTCGGCCTTGTTGTGTATGGATTGCTCCCACATGGGAAGTGTGATTTTGGGGAGCTTTGAGGAAACCATAAAGACCAGTAGACAGTCCCAAGCCTCAACATTGATGGAGGACATTTTTTAGGGGTGTCAGACAACTCTGAATGGTGGCTTGCAGCTCCTTCAGCGCGATTACTGACTCTTGAGGAACAGCCTGGATGTTGAATAGGATCTTCAACTAGCTGTTGATGGGATTGGGAGGCAATTGTCTCCTGAAGCTGGGCAATACACCTCGAATAGACGGAGTAACAGTAGCTGTACTTCGATTCCAGCACTGTTGAGGTGGCCGCATTGTCGTCGGACACGGCTAGCAAATCGGAGCAGCTCTCATAGCACTTCTCCACCTTCTCCCAGAGTGCCCGAATTTGGTCCCGATGGACTTCGCACATTCCGTTTCTGGGGCGCCCGGAGTATTTATGTTAGCCTCAAATTGGCTAATTCGATCTGTTGTGGCGATGAACTTTTTCAGCGCCACTTCGACCGCACTTTGAGCCATTTTCGCAACGGAGCGAGTCTGCCTCTGTGAAGGACCGGGGATTGTATTGACGGATCCGTCACTCTTTGCCCTTGGAATGGCTCTGGTCGCCTTAGGCTTCAAAAGCAGCGTCCGCGGAGATGCGGATTTAGATCTGTCCAAACGGATGGCTGGGATCGGACGCGGCTTTTTGTCGTCTCCCGTGGGCATTCTCAGGATCCAATTCGCTGACCAGCTTGTCGACTGACTTGCGCTATAGGTGCCTCGTTCGAAGCGGTGGCCGGTCACACTAATGTGATGAGAACGGTGAGATCGCGGATGAATGGCGATTACAAGGAACTAGTGGGAACTAGCGGCGCCGATGTCGAAAGGAAGGTCGTGTGCGGCACAAATCGAATGTGGAAAAAAAACTTCAGGAACCAAAACAACCCAAAAGGAGACGATGTTTGTTGAGATTGTAGGCGGATGTTGCCTGATGCGGAGTAGAAGCAGCGCTGGAGGCACGGAAAATGGACAAGTACCGGAAAATACGTGCTCGTTGTCGACCGTTTTTTTTTCCTGTGCTATAGTTGCGAGACAAACCGAAGAAGTTCCTACTCGCTCGCTCTTGCTCTAAGCAAGGGGCTTCTGCTGTCTTCATTTCTTTTTTCTGTTGAGCGCTTTTCGTTGATTTTTTTTCGGTGGTTCAATGGGCAGTGCGTAAAGAGCGAGAACGAGAAACGCTCGCACAAAGAGAGAAGGCAACACACAGATTTACCGAAAAACTCAATGCAAACGTTCTTCCCATTAACTTTCGTTGTTGTTGCAATTATTATATTTCGTGTGCAAAACGAACGCATAAAAGTTTCAGACAATTTTGTTTTTAGTTTTTATTTATTTATTTTTTTTATATATATTATATATACACTCATGGACAATATAATAGGTGCGTTATTTTTTTCGTTTTTAATTTGTTATTTCTTAGCCACCTCTTATCCAATCTCAACAAATCAAACTTTTTGGAAACGTTTATTAATTGTCTTTAAACGAAAAGTAAAAAAAAGTTCCACAAAGTCCTTCATATTCAAGTAAATTAAATATATCCTTAAAATCGACAATTTCGGCTGGTCATAATAATAGGTGTGCAAAGAGAAATCTTTAAATAAAATCTATATTTCACTATTTTTTGTTATGTTTTATATTAAACTAAGTATCTGGCAGCTAATAGCCGCTATATCCGCCATTTTTGCCAGGACTTTCTCTATTCGTCTTGGCCTGGAGGATATTAACTTGGGAAAAGTTCCAATTGGAATATTATTCCATGTCCTTTGGACAATATCCTTTTATTTTGGCAGAAAGTCTTTCCTACCTCTCCTTTAAGGTCACCCTGGGTAGGATTGAGGTCCGAGGATTGACTTGGCCACCCAATAACATCCACATTTTGCTCTCGGAACCAATCCTTTACTACGTGAGAGGCGTGTTTTGGGTCGTTATCCTGCTGGAACTTTCATAAAAGTGGCATATTATCCTCGGTATATGGTAGCATCACCGTCTCCAATAGATCTTTGTAGACGAATCTGTCCATTATTCCGAATTTTCGATGAGTCAAACGGATACTATACAATAAAAAGCAGCTCCATACAACTAGGCTACCACCTCCATATTTCACAGCTCAATACAAGTACCTGGAATCAAATTCTTTGCCTCTCGGACAACGAATGTTACTTTTAGCAACAGCAAAGCCAAAGAATTATACTTAGTTTAACTGGAGTGGGCGGAGTTGTCCAAAATAGGCCGGCAGTCGGGGCGGGTTGTGGCCGTAGAAAATGTTGGGTGTTGTTGGTGCTGCTGGAAATTCCCAAAGGTCCAAACGAAGAGAAAAACGGCTAGAAATCGACTTCACAAAAATAAGCCTTTATTGGCACAGATCAATTTCTAGATTAAGTTAAAACTAAGAGGAAAAAAGACCGGGACCGCGGAGTGGTGGGTTTCGCCGGGAGCGGGAGAGCAACGGAGAGCGGGAGTGCAAGCGGGAGTGCAAGCGCCGATGCAGCGCTCGCTCTTACACTGCCGCTCGAAACTAAGCGCCCTTATGGCGCGAACATTCTCCCCCCCCTTGCGGCAGCAAGAGTCAGGATTACTCCTCGTGGCACACTCCGGAGACGGTCCATCCAAACACGGTGCTCTGAGCGACGGGCAGCCCATCTTCCAGCTTCAGGAACCCCGGTTTGATCAGCTTGGGGAACAAGTCTGACCCCAACGCGAGGGAAATGGTCGATGGGCGATGGAACTGTTCATCCGCGAGCCGGATATCCTCGAACTTGGCCCGGATGGTGTCACTCAGAGCCCGTACTGGCGTGCGAATCCTAAGGCTGGGATCAAGCCTTAAAACGACGTCGAGCCTGAAGTCGGCCGTGCGGGATCGGATGGTCGCCGTGCAGACCTCATCCTCGCCTGCCTGCGTGACGGGCAGCCGGTATGCCGTCGCCAACGACCGGTCAATGCTGGTGATCGCCATGCACGGGTCGATCAGGGCCCCCATCTCGAACGTGGTGCTCCCGGTGTCGAGCAGCACGCAGGCGGTCGGGAGGATGTGGACCACCCTCTGTCGTAGATAGGCCGCCACGGTCTGAGATGGAGTGGGGGCCACTGCACGCGCTGGTTCCCTTGGGACGGGATGACGAGCCGGCGCTGGAGTGGGGGCTGCCGGCCGAGCAGGATCCCTGGAGACGGGCTGACAAGCGGGTCGTTCAGGGCGTGGACGAGAGGTTGATGGCACCTCCTCGTGCATGTGGAGCAGAGTGTGATGGTCCCCCCCGCACGTTTTACATCCCTCGGTGCTTCGGCAGGTCCCTCCTGAGTACTTATTAATCAGCACTGCCCGAAGGCGCTTCTCAGCGCTCAGTTTCTGGAACCTCTTGCACTTCCGAAGAGGATGGATGCCCCGGCAGACTCGGCAGCGGTAGGATTGAATACCTCGGGTACGTCTGCTATCCAAATCCTGGGCTGTGCGGAGACGGCACAATTATGCTGAAGTTGTTCTGCGAGGAAAATAGACAAAAAATTGGCTTAGTATGTGACCTCGCAGACGGAAATAGATTAATGGCTGGAAGTAGCCGGTTCCTTGCTCTCCATAGGGAGAAGGATAACCTTATGCACGGGGTGTTTTATTGTGCCGCGCGCCGTACGGACATCAGCCACTCGAACTCGCCACTCGAACTCGCGAAGCCATCGGCTCCGGGGAAAACAGAAACAATTCTGCCGAGCCGCCATTCGTTCGAGGGCAAATTATTCTCCTTGACTACCACCATATCGTCAATTTGGATGTTTCGGGTCGGAAATTGCCATTTGTTGCGTTTGTGGAGTTCTTTGAGATACTCCTCTTTCCACCGCGCACTAAACTGCTGATGTTGGGCTTTCAAATGTTGCCATCGATTGATTATCGACTTGGCTTCGCCCTTTATCTCAGGCTCAGCCGTGGAAAGCAACGGCCCGCCAATCAGGAAATGGCCAGGCGTGAGGGCTAGCAGATCGGAGGGATCTTCAGACATCGGGGAGAGGGGTCTGGAGTTGAGGCAAGCTTCGATCTTGGCTAGGAGCGTGGCAAGTTCCTCAAATGTATACTTGCGCGTAGCCGTGGCTTTATAGAAAAGAGTTTTGAAACTTTTCACCCCTGCTTCCCACAGACCCCCCATATGTGGAGCCTCGGGCGGGATGAAGCGCCAGTCAAGTCCCTGATGGCTGTGTACATCAGTCACAGACTCTTTGACGGCTTGAAGGAAGTCCCGAGAAAGTAGAGAAGCTGCCCCCACAAACGTCTTGCTATTATCAGAATGAATCCGCCTAGGGCACCCGCGCCTAGCTACGAAACGAGCAAAGGCGGCTAGGAACTTTTCGGCGGTGAGATCGGATGTCGGCTCTAAATGGATAGCCTTCGTGGAAAAGCACACAAATACACATACATATCCCTTGGTAATGAGACACGCTCTCCCGGTATAGTTTTTAATCTCGAACGGCCCGGCATAATCAATGCCCGTATATGTAAAAGGCCTCGAGAAGGACACTCTGTCCTTTGGAAGATCGCCCATCAGCTGAGTTTGCAGTCTCTTCTTGTAAATCGTGCAGATCTTACACGGATTCACCACTGCCTTGACCAGATTCTTGAGTTTAGGAATCCAATACTTCGATCGGATCAGGCGTACGATCAACTGACTACCGCCGTGAAGAGTAATCTGGTGGGTGAATTGGACGAGTAGGCGAGACAGTCTACAGCCGTAGGGCAGAATTATTGGATGCCGTTCATCATACTGGAGGGCTCTAGAAGCTGTGTCGCGACCACACGCCCTTAGGAGGCCGAGTTGGTCCGTGAACGGAAACAAGTTTAAAATTGGACTTGCCCCCGGAAGGGGCTTCTTCTCTGCCAAGTGCTTCAGCTCTTGGCCGTATGCTCGACGTTGCGCGATGGAAATCAGCGTTTGTTCTGCCTCTCGGATTTCTTCCCTCGTGGGTCGGGAAGTAGAGGAGATCGCGCCCTTACGGCAGCGACTAAGGAAGCGCCGAACATACGCCAGGACTGGCAGTGCTTTGTCCAGTTTAGAGAAGCGTTCGAGAAATTCGTCAGAGGGGACCTGGCTAAAAAGCACTTTTACCGCGCGCTGCTTGAGCTCTGTGTTCGGCTGCACATCGCTTTGCGCTGGCCACAGCTCTTGTGGCCCTTGCACCCACTCTGGCCCGTGCCACCAAAGTTGACTATCCGCTAACTCGAGTAGGGACACGCATCGAATAGCAAAATCGGCGGAATTTTGTTCGGATCGAACGTGTGCCCAGCAGTCGACTGGTACTGCCTGCGTTATCTTGGCCACTCTGTTGGCAACAAACGTGGTCCAGTTGCACGTCGGTCCAGCAGCGTATGTCGGAACTTGATGTGGGCATATTAGGAAGAATAGCCGTTACCATTTCGGCTAACAACACGGCGCCACATAGCTTTAGACGTGGAAGGGACACGGTCTTGACTGGAGCGACTCGGGTCTTGGATGTGAGGAGGTCAGAAAGTATTTTCTGACCCACCTCGACGCGCACGTAGATCGCCGCTCCATAAGCCTTTTGGGACGCATCACAGAATCCATGATACGCCACTTTGATCTCAGGCTGAAAACAGACCCATCTCGGAACGGGGATCTGGTTGAGGTCGGAATACTCATGAAGAAACGCCTGCCACCTCTGACTCATTTCGCTGGGAAGCTTATCATCCCAGCTTAAATCTTGTAGCCAAATCTCCTGCATAAACATTTTGGAACGTATTATAAACGGAGCGAGCCATCCGGTTGGATCAAACAACCTCGCGATTTGGGACAACACCTCCCGCTTTGTAAAGGAGGGTTCCACCACTATTTCTGGCGGCACGAAGTAGAATTCGTCGGACTTAGCCCTCCATCGAATCCCGAGCGTTTTGGCCGTGCTTTCGGTATCGATATCGAGGAACTCGCTATGAAGGAGGTGTTCGGCCGGAATATTTTGTAGTATGCTCGTGTGGTTTGAAGTCCACTTCCTCAAAGGGAAACCAGCAGAGCTAAGAGCTGCTTGTAGCTCTTGGATTGAACTATGGGCCTCAAATATGGAATTTGCCCCTGCCAGAACGTCATAGACGTACATATGTTGTTAAAGAAAGTGGCTGGCTTTCGGAAACGCCCCTTGGACATCCTCTGCTAGCTGCTGCAGCACTCGAATAGCGAGGAAAGGCGCACAGTTGACCCCGAAGGTAACTGTTTTCAACTCAAAGTCTCGAATATCCCCCTCCTTATCTCGGAACAGGATTCTTTGAAAGGGTGTATGTTTCGGATCGACCCAGATCTGACGGTACATCTTTGTGATGTCCGCGCTGAACACATATTGGAAATATCGCCATTTCAGAATTTGAATGGTCAGATCGGATTGCAGGACTGGACCAGCATGAAGAATATCATTTAAGCTGGTTCCATTCGCAGATGGACTGGAGGCGTTAAATACAACGCGAAGCTTTGTCGTAGTACTTTCGGGCTTGATTACCGCGTGATGTGGAAGATAGTAAGTGGGGAACTATGAGTCGATGGAACTTCGTTCATATGACCCAGATCCAGATACTCCTGAATCACGCTGTCATATTGCTCTTTTAACGGAAAGTCTCTTTTTAAACGATTCTCGTTTCGAAGAAACTGAGCTAACGCAATGGACCTTGAATATCCCAGATCGGACCCCGAGTTTTTGGGGTCGCAGAATGGGAGCGTAACCACGTACTTCCCGCTTGCGTCTCTTTTGGTAGTCCGGAGGAAGTTCCTTTCGCAATAGGAATCCGACTCTTTCACCATCTGGAATGGTAGATCCTTCACCTCCCAGAACTTGCTGAGAAGCGAGTCTAACGAATCTTCCTTTTGGTGGTGTACTTGAGTCGTGAAGGATGCGACTCTGTTGGCCTTAGTATTGGAGATCGGCCCGGTAAGTACCCAGCCGAAGATGGTCTCTTGGCCTAGGAGGGAGCCACAAATGTTTCTCCGAGTGCCTTGCATCATCACCGACGGTAGAATATCAGCTCCGATCAGTAAATCGATTTGGGAACTTTCAAAGAAGTTTGGGTCTGCCCATTGGAGATCGGGCAGGTCTTGCAAAGAATTCCTGGGAACTGGATGGGAGGGCAGTTTGCCGCTAATTCCGGAAGGACATAGGCTGCGGTATCTAGTTGAAGACCCGGCTTAGTAGGGGAGCGGATAGCAAACTGGCAGAGTCTCGTTGACTCCGCCGAAACCGATTGGTTTAGCCCTGAGACTTGGGTTTGGGTTTTTCGGAAAGGCAACTTAAGGAGGTTGAACATGCGTTCGGAGATGAAGGTAGCTTCCGATCCCGAGTCGAATAAAGCTCGGGCTCGGTAGCTCGTGCCCAGATGGCACACGTCAACAATTGCCGTGCTCAGCAGGACGGCTGTAGTATTTGCAGCGAAATAATTTTGCACCGTTGAGGTGCTCGCGGATGCATTGCGACTGGAGGACTGTTGCGCCGAGGGCGCCGAGGTTGGAGAGCTCGTGGGTCGAGCGTTTGAGGAAGTCGTGCTTGAGGAACTGGGGGAGCCGCGATGCAGCAAAGTATGATGCCTCCCCCTACACGTGAAACAGCTATGTGTGCTCGTGCAATCACGTAGCTGATGGCCTCTAGCGAAACAATTCAGGCATAGCTGCTTCTTTTTGATGTAGCCGGAACGCGCGTCGACAGACATGTTGAGAAAGCGCGGGCACAATCTGATTGGATGATTTTCCTTAGAACATAAGTCACACCCCTTTTGTTTGGGGGTGACCTTGGTCTCGAAGGATTGCAGCCTTTTGGGAACTGACTGAGTCGGCTTCATATCCTCGATAGCCTCCAGTGTCCGATACCTTTCGCTCCGGAAGGTGTTAATCTCCTCCCAAGCCGGAATTTCGGACTTCGAAGTTAGCGACTGTTCCCATAAGGAAAGGGTTAACTTTGGCAGTTTGCTGGCGCACAGGAAGACCAACAGACAATCCCAGTTGTCAGTGGAGATATTGGAATGTGCTAGCGCTGTTAGACACCCCTGAATCGTAGACTGCAGCTCCTTTAGAGCATGTCCCGACTCTTGAGAAACGGAGCTCAAGTTGAACAAAAGCTTGAGTTGGCTGTTGACTAAAACTCTTTTGTTTTGGAAATGGTCTTGAAGCGCTGCCCACGCTGACGCGAAGCCGTCATTTGTAAGCGGGGATTTGGACACTATGGCCTTTGCCTCGCCACTAGTTTTGGTGAGGAGATGGAAAAGCTTCTCGACCGGTGTCAGCCTGGGGTTGTTAACATAAACTGCCGTGAACAGGTCCCGGAAAGTGGGCCATCGGAGGTAGTCCCCATCGAAAACTTCTGTATCGCAGGGCGGTAGCCGGTGCGCTCGATTTTGTATTCCGGTATGGATGTAGGATTGGTGCCCTGTGTTTTGCTCGTTACTACTTGAATCGTGTAAGTGCCTATGCTTGCATATGAACAAAACGGAGACGAAATAAAAATTACCCAAATATATGTATGTGTGTATATGGAGTTCGATGCTTAGCACAGAATAGCGCTAAGCTCTGCTCATGTATGTATGTATGTATTTGATGGAAAAATTTTGGCTGCTCGCAGAATAGCGGGGAGCTTATGTATGCGAATATATATGTATGTCAGGATAGCAATTAAAAAACACAATTAAGTTTTTTCGGATATATGTATATGAATATCAGGATAGCAATTAAAACCACAATTAATTTATTCGGATATATGTATATGAATATCAGGATCGCAATTAAAAACACAATTAATTTTTTCGGATATATGTATATGAATATCAGGATCGCAATTGCTATTTATTTTATTGCTGGAACGAAATTTTAGTTTTTGGGTATATTTTATTCTTTATTAAAATTTTTCATAAATCGTATAAATTGACAATTTAACCATTAATATAAAACTATAAATTTCGGCGTAAAAATATTTTATATTTGTGTGTATTTAAAAATTGCGCGTAAATTTGATTTTCAATTGTTAATGAGTGTATGGGTCTTTGGAATGATATATATGTAGATATATGTATGTGTAAATAATATAATAATTTTATATGGCTTTGGACATTATGTGTATGTATTAATTTGTATGTGTATACTTGGATATGTGTAAAGAATATAATATTTTTTAATCTTTGTTTGATTTGTGTGTGTATATATTTGGAATTTTCAACATGCAGTTTAGTGCCGGACGTGGATATGTGAAAGTGATTTTGCTGTAATATATATATGCACATATGAATGTATATATGTATGTACGCTTGGAAACTAGCGGATCACAGTGAAAAACTATGTAGAGGGCCAATATTGGCAAAGCACTTTGCACTTTAAAATCGAAAAAAATTCACTGCGGCTAGGCGTATGTTTTTTATACCTATATTCTTGTATATAGGCATATATATATCACTTCTCACTTTTTCACTTGGAATTTGGACTCGGATGGAAATAACGCCTTGGAAAAGGAATATGGCGACCACGGACGAAAGGTTTGGAAAATAGTCGTACTTATCTTGGAAAAAGCCGCAAAGGGGGGCGCTGATCAGGATAGATCCCAGGCGACGAAGGACCATGAACTGGAGTGGGCGGAGTTGTCCAAAAATAAGTGCGGCTGTCGTGGCGGGATGGTGGCCGTAGAAGTTGAAGTTGTTGGTGCTGCTGGAAATTCCCAAAAGTCCAAACGAAGAGAAAACGGCGAGAAATCGACTTCACAAAAATAAGCCTTTATTGGCACAGATCAATTTCTAGATTAAGTTAAAACTAAAGAGGAAAAAAGACCGGGACCGCGGAGTGGTGGGTTTCGCCGGGAGCGGGAGAGCAACGGAGAGCGGGAGTGCAAGCGCCAGTGCAGCGCTCGCTCTTACACTGCCGCTCGAAACTAAGCGCCCTTATGGCGCGAACACCATAAAGAATTTTATAGATTCTTTGTATACATAGTAATTTTCCTTAAGAACTTCTGTCATGTTTTCAATTCTTAATTGCATACTCCTAAAATTGGCGTTAACATCTTCGGTTGTTCTTTTTAACAAATTAGTAGTTGAATCCACAACTGAAGTTTGCCTTTGAACTAATTTATCTATGTTCCTCTGATTGTCTAATAAGTTCTTCATATTTTCTTCTAATTGTTCCCTGTCATCTTCATCCATTATACCAAATAAAATATGATACAATGAACCCATAAACTCGAAAGGAGCACGCTTGGTTCTGGATCTTGGTTGCATCATGAACAATTTATTATTTTCTTCAAGGTCTAGCAACTGATTTTGCATATTATTCAAAACTAGATGGCATTGGTCTTCAAAGCTATGAAGTTTGTCACAAACTTTTCTCATTTCCTTTATCAGAGCCTTTCCTTTTGAAATCATCTTGAAATATGCATCCATGTTATAATAAATAACTAAATTCCAAGATGTACTTACAATTTCTACATCTCCTAGTGGATCTAAATATATTGCCGCAGTACTATTTATTTTTTGTACATCAAACACATTATTTTTGGGTTTTATAGCTGACGCACTGGATTAGATAGCCTAGGGAAAACTCTTTTTTTATGGCTTACGGTCGGAGTTGTGGTTGCATTCTCAGCTTGTTGTACACCAATTAAGGGACAAATCTTGGTAATCGGCCTCGTCAATGATGCTTCTGAGGTTTTCACTTTGACAACCCTAACTTTATCGTCCCTGCCTTTATGAATTTCTTCTACTTTTGCCATTGGCCATCTGGCTGGGTGACAGTTTTCATCTCTTAAAAGAACTATTTGCCCTTTTTCTATATTTTGACTACCTTTTTTCCATTTATATCGTTGCTGTAATGTATATAAATAATCCTCTTTCCATTTGACCCAAAAATCTCTTTTCATTTTTCGAATTAACCTCCTAACCTATCTAAGCTCGAAATTTTTTCATTTTCTGCAACTGTCTCCACTATATCCAACGTAGGTCGGCCTATTAAGAAATGCCCGGGCGTTAGCACTTCATTATCATCCATGTCTTCTCCTGTTACATATAGCGGTCTAGAATTAGACTTCGATTTAGCATAAAAGGGTTGACATCTCTTCGTATGTCAATATACTCCAATTACTCTTTTTAAATGATATTTAACGGACTTAACACCTGCTTCCCAAATACCTCCAAAGTGAGGTCCTGCCGGCGGGATAAATTGCCACTGAATTTTTTCGGTTTCCTTTTCTGCAGCTACTCTGGAGTTATGTTGTATGGCTTTTACTAATTCTTCGTCTAACTTCCGTGCAGCTCCTACAAAATTAATACCATTATCCGAATATATATTGGCACATTTCCCTCTTCTCGCTATAAACCTTTGTAATGCTGCTAGGAATGCATCAGACGTTAAATCACTGACAACTTCTAAATGAATTGATTTCGTAGCCATATATACGAACACTGAAATATAGCCTTAAAAAGTTTTTTGACCCCGATTTTTTGAGCATTTTAGGTGATATGGCCCTGCATAATCTATCCCTGTATTTAGAAAAGGGTATGCCACATTTACCCTGCATTTGGGGAGATTACCCATTATTTGTTTGCCTGTACATTGCCGATATCGCGCACAGGTGACACACTCTCAATACGTTCTTTAGAGAATCCCTTAATCTAAATATCCAATACTTCCTTTGGATTTGGTTTCTCATTAAATTAATCCCACCATGAAAAGTCTCCTTATGTGCTTTTTCAATTATTAATCTTGTAACGTGGCATTTATCTAATATGATCGGGTGCTTGACATCAAACCGCAATTTGCTATTTTGTAGCCTACCACCGACCCTAATGATACCATCTTTGTCTAAAAATGGATTCAACCCTAGAATCTTACTTTTTTGCTCGATTTCCTTGTAAGCTCGCAAGCATAATATTTCGGTCATAAATTGCCGTTCCTGCTGTTTTTTAACAATTACTAATCGAGCCATTTTTAATTCAGTTGCTGTCAGCAAATGTGGGTATAAAGTCTTCTTGACTTTCATAGCAATAAATCGCAGTACCCAAGCTACGACTCGTTCCAACTTTTGCCAACTTGAATATCTATCCAGCAACTTAGAAATTGTATCTTCGGATTTTACTATTACCGTATTTACTCGTACTTCTTCATCTATTTGTAACTTGGGCCAGTTGTCTTCCGGTGTTGAGAGCCACGTGGGCCCATTCCACCACAGCGAACAATCTTTTAATTTTGTAGCACAGATGCCTCTGGAGGCAATGTCTGCTGGGTTATCCTCAGATCTTACATGATTCCATGCTGTATCCTTTAATTTTAAAATTTCGTCAGTTCTACGTCTAATAAATTTATTTTTGCAGTTCTTATTTCGTATCCAGGCTAACGTAATGGTCGAATCATTCCATGCAAAACTAGTTGTTATGCCCGGAATAGCTTCTTTCGTCCTTTTCATCAACAGACTTAAAAGATGGACTGCGCAAAGTTCTAACTTAGGGATGGTCTTTCTATTTTTCTTAGGATTCACTTTACTTTTACTTGCCACCAATACAACTGATTCTCCTACCTTTGCATATACGACTGCTGCATACGCTTTCTCAGAAGCATCAGCGAACCCGTGTAACTGAATCGCAATATTAGTTCGTGTTTTTAACCATCTGGGAACCCTAATGTCTTCTAATGATTTAAAATTTTTCTCGTACAGATTCCACTCTGCTAAATCATTAGTACATAATTCTTTATCCCAATCGTTTTCTTCTAGCCAAAGCCTTTGCATAAATAATTTTCCCACTGAAGTCACTGGAGACAACCACTCCAATAGATCATATATTTTGGCTAGGTTTGATAACACCCGCCTTTTATTTATTTTCTTATTGTCTTTCAATTCAACTGCGAATTTAAGCTCATCTTGACTATATCCTATAGGTTCCATAGGAACAATCAGGAAAATAAAAAACCATAGCTTAGCCGTGTTTCAAACCATTGCCATCAAATTTGAGATTTGGCAACAAATTATTATTTCAGAATTTCGTTTTTAATTTTTTGTTTAAACTCTGCAAGGGTATACAAACTTCGGTGAGCCAAAGTTAGCTTCCTTTCTTGTTTCTTGTATTTTCCTGATTGTTCCTATGGAAGCTATAGGATATAGTCAGCCGATTTTCATGAAAAAATGAAAAAACCATAACTTTGTCAGTTTTCAACATATTTTCACCAAATTTGATATTTAGCCATATTTTATTATTTCTGAATTTTGATTTTAATTTCATGAAAATCGGCTGACTATATCCTATAGCTTCCATAGGAACAATCAGGAAAATAAAAGAAAAATTCATAACTTTGTCAGTTTTCAACATATTTTCACAAATTTGATAGTTACCCATATTTTAGTATTCCTGAATTTTGATTTTAATTTCATGAAAATCGGCTGACTATATCCTATAGCTTCCATAGGAACAATCAGGAAAATAAAAGAAAAATTCATAACTTTGTCAGTTTTCAACATATTTTCACCAAATTTGATAGTTACCCATATTTTAGTATTCCTGAATTTTGATTTTAATTTCATAAAAATCGGCTGACTATACCCTATAGCTTCCATAGGAACAATCAGGAAAATAAAAGAAAAAACCATAACTTTGTCAGTTTTCAACATATATTCACCAAATTTGCTTGCACGCAGATCAAGTTTGTTTCAAATTTTTGCCACGCCCACTTCCGCCCCCGCAAATCATAAAAAAACGTATTAAGCGTATAATTTTAAAGCTAGAGAATTTCGGTATTTATATTAAGAACTATAGTCTGTGTGCCACAAACGGCTGCTGGCAGCATGCCTCATTTGGTTGACCAATTAGACCAACGTAATATTCTTACCAGTTCTTAATTGTGATCGGAAAAGAATCTTATAAGATATTCGAGAAGCAATTTTAATAAATGGTAATAATTATTATCCGCTTAAATGCAATAATAACGCGTTTTTACACACATAGATACATGAGTATGTATTTTTGTATGCATGTGATTATATTACACTTGCATTTGCATTTGTTGTTATGTTTGTTATGTTCAAAATTGTATTAACTGTTTTTTATGGCGCCCTGACGCTTTTCTGGTTTAAGTATGGGTAGCGGGTATCTCACAGTCGAGCTCACTCGACTGTAGCTTTCTTACTTGTTTTTTGTTTAAATTCTGCAAGGGTATACCAACTTCGGTGAGCCGAAGTTAGCTTCCTTTCTTGTTTTTACTTAATTTTTTCTGTAAATTTAAAAACCGTGCCATCGCTTGGTTTTTTGAATCCCCCAAAACTTGATCCTCTCTAAAAGGAATTGATACTACATATCGACCTGACGAATCTTTTTTAGTTGTTTTTATGAAGTTTTCTTCGCATATCTGAAATTCTAGGTCATCTTTACTCCCTTCTTCTAATTCCCAAAATCTTTCCATATCTTTGCACTCAATCATGGTCGCAACTATTGTGTTATCGCCTTTTGATTTTGTGCAGCCCGATACTATTATCCCACTTTGCCGTGTCAATGTTAATCATTTGACCTGGCAGTGCCTTCATTAATTTTGGAAGGATTATCGCATCTACCGTCAAATTATTTGTATCCTTTTTTTGTGTTTTGATTTGTAAATTTACTGCATGCCTTGAAATGCATGTTTTACTCGTGGAAACCCCACTAATTTCGGTGTACTTTTTAATTCTCGGTAATTGGAGAATTTGTGAAGCTTCCTCTGAAATTATAGTACTTTGGGACCCACTGTCTATCAAAGCTCTTAATTTTTCGAAGCCACCCTTGCCTGATTTCACTTCTATCAGGGATGTAGCTAACAACGCTTGCTCCGTTGTTCTACACGTGTTCACTATTTCTTGGATCCTAAAATGAAGTAACGTATGGTGAGGTTTGTTACAAGTCACACATAGCTGCTCACTTGTGCATCTTTTAAAATTTTGATGCCTCAGACATCTAGTACAAATATGATTCTTTTTTGCCCAGTCAGTTCTTCCGCTGGGTTCATTTTTTTAAATTTATAGCACTGGACTAAATAATGCCCTGGTAATTTACAACATGCACAGTTTTCGCTATGATTATTGGGCATTGTACTAATAAATTTCTTTACAGGTTTATCTCCCTGTGAAAATGATGATATAAAATTAAGTCTTTGTTCTAAAAATTCCATAACATCCGACAGTGCCTGAATGTCTTTTGTCTTTTTGACATGACTTTCATACAAATTTAGATGGTCCTTATTAAATTTTCGCAGAATAATGTGCGCAAAAACGGCATCGACTTCTTCGGATAAGTGTGCCTTTAACTTTATAATGATATAGATTCATTAATAGTGTCAATAAATCTTTTAATTTGCTTATCCGATTCCAAATTTAAATTTGGCATATCCATAAGCCTATTCATATGATCTGAGAATATTTTTCGTTTATTCTCATACCGCTTGGTCAAAAACTCCCAAGTGGCTTCGTAATTTTCTCCGGCGCCTAGTAATAAATGAGTAACCACATTCCTGGCTTCTCCTTTTAATGCTGACTTCAGATAATTAAATTTTAGAGAGGGACTTAAATCCTCTCTTGTGTGGATGAGCTCTGTAAATAGCTCATAAAACAGATCCCATTCTTTGGAATCACAAAAAAATGTGGGAATCTGGATTTTAGGCAGGGTTGGTAATTCCTCAACCTTTGCCACCATCGACACATCAGCCTGTTTATTTACTCTGCTGAGTCGATTGCTTATTGCAGCTAATATGTTATGCGTATCAAACTCAATATCGCATATTTCGTCCTCCAATACCGAACTTACCAAACTATTCTTAACCTGTTCTGTCAAGAACTGCACTTTCCCATACAAAAACTCAATTTTGTTTTTCCTTATATTCAGAAAATCAGGACTATTATCTATGAGAGTTGTCGTCTCATTTAGATATTCTTTTAATTTGCCTACCTGACTTCGAAATTTCTGCTCTATTCTGGATGCGTTTGAAGTGTCTGGCAACTTAATACTTCTCTGCGTGCTTTTGGAGATTTTTTCTGTGGGCACAAACTGTACCGCTGGCTTATTACTTGACGATTCTTTTTCAAATCTTAATTTGATTTAAGTCAACACCATCATTATTATATCATATTGCTTGGCATTGAAATACTCATGATCGACCACGCCGATCTTTAAAAGGAGAGCATGATTCGCGATGAAGAGTTTTTGAAGCTCTTCTCTTTTTTTGTCTTGTTCGGTTAATCCTACTTTTGGTTCTAAATGCCTTATTTCCATAATAAACTCGGACTGTGCCACTGAATTTTTTCGGTTTCCTTTTCTGCAGCTACTCTGGAGTTATGTTGTATGGCTTTTACTAATTCTTTGTCTAACTTCCGTGCAGCTCCTACAAAATTAGTACCATTATCCGAATATATATTGGCACATTTCCCTCTTCTCGCTATAAACATTTGTAATGCTGCTAGGAATGCATCAGACGTTAAATCACTGACAACTTCTAAATGAATTGATTTCGTAGCCATATATACGAACACTGAAATATAGCCTTTAAAAGTTTTTTGACCCCGATTTTTTGAGCATTTTAGGTGATATGGCTCTGCATAATCTATCCCTGTATTTAGAAAAGGGTATGCCACATTTACCCTGCATTTGGGGAGATTACCCATTTTTTGTTTGCCTGTACATTGTCGATACCGCGCACAGGTTACACACTCTCTCAATACTTTCTTTAGAGAATCCCTTAATCTAAATATCCAATACTTCCTTTGGATTTGGTTTCTCATTAAATTAATCCCACCATGCAAAGTCTCCTTATGTGCTTTTTCAATTATTAATCTTGTAACGTGGCATTTATCTAATATGATCGGGTGCTTGACATCAAACCGCAATTTGCTATTTTGTAGCCTACCACCGACCCTAATGATACCATCTTTGTCTAAAAATGGATTCAACCCTAGAATCTTACTTTTTTGCTCGATTTCCTTGTAAGCTCGCAAGCATAATATTTCGGTCATAAATTGCCGTTCCTGCTGTTTTTTAACAATTACTAATCGAGCCATTTTTAATTCAGTTGCTGTCAGCAAATGTGGGTATAAAGTCTTCTTGACTTTCATAGCAATAAATCGCAGTACCCAAGGTACGACTCGTTCCAACTTTTGCCAACTTGAATATCTATCCAGCAACTTAGAAATTGTATCTTCGGATTTTACTATTACCGTATTTACTCGTACTTCTTCATATATTTGTAACTTGGGCCAGTTGTCTTCCGGTGTTGAGAGCCACGTGGTCCCATTCCACCACAGCGAACAATCTTTTAATTTTGTAGCACAGATGCCTCTGGAGGCAATGTCTGCTGGGTTATCCTCAGATCTTACATGATTCCATGCTGTATCCTTTAATTTTAAAATTTCGTCAGTTCTACGTCAAATAAATTTATCTTTGCAGTTCTTATTTCGTATCCAGGCTAACGTAATGGTCGAATCACTCCATGCAAAACTAGTTGTTATGCCCGGAATAGCTTATTTCGTTCTAACTTAGGGATGGTCTTTCTATTTTTCTTAGGATTCACTTTACTTTTACTTGCCACCAATACAACTGATTCTCCTACCTTTGCATATACGACTGCTGCATACGCTTTCTCAGAAGCATCAGCGAACCCGTGTAACTGAATCGCAATATTAGTTCGTGTTTTTAACCATCTGGGAACCCTAATGTCTTCTAATGATTTCAAATTTTTCTCGTACAGATTCCACTCTGCTAAATCATTAGTACATAATTCTTTATCCCAATCGTTTTCTTCTAGCCAAAGCCTTTGCATAAATAATTTTCCCACTATAGTCACTGGAGACAACCACCCCAATGGATCATATATTTTGGATAGGTTTGATAACACCCGCCTTTTATTTATTTTCTTATTGTCTTTCAATTTAACTGCGAATTTAAACTCATCTTTAAAAGGTTCCCAGTGAAGCCCCAAAGTTTTAACTGACTCCGTTTCCTTTATGCTCAATATTTTATTTTCGCCGGCATTTTCAACTGTATCAATAATTTCTTTCTGGTTGGAGATCCATTTCCTTAAATTCATCCCTACTTTCTCCAGCACCATTGAAACCAGGCATACTATTTTCTTGGACTCTTCAATGCTGTCTGATCCAGTCATTAAATCATCCATATAGAAATCATTTACAATCACCTCTTTAATTAACTGATCCTGACATCGATTTCCTATCTCCGCTAACACCCTGGTTGCTAAATACGGAGCTGATGCCGTACCATATGTAACTGTGGTCAGTTTAAAATCCTGTATTTTATTTTTGGGGGAATTCCTCCAAAGTATATGCAAATATTCTTGATCTTTTTCCGAAATATTAATTTGCCGGTACATCTTTTCAATGTCTGCTGAAACTACATACTGCCATTTACGCCATTTTAGCATAATATCGAAAATATCTTTTTGCACTCGAGGTCCAGTCCACATAATGTCGTTCAGGCTTTTATTATTAGTTGTTTATGCGGACGCGTCAAAAACCACTCTTAACTTTGTTGTTAAACTCTCATCCCTGATTACGGCTTAGGGATTTTAATTTCATGAAAATCGGCTGACTATATCCTATAGCTTCCATAGGAACAATCAAGAAAATAAAAAAAACCATAGCTTAGCCGTGTTTCAAACCATTGCCATCAAATTTGAGATTTGGCAACAAATTATTATTTCAGAATTTCGTTTTTAATTATACCCTTGCAGGGTATATTAGTTTTAGTCAGAAGTTTGCAACGCAGTGAAGGAAGCTTCTCCGACCCTATAAAGTATATATATTCTTGATCAGGATCAACAGCCGAGTCGATCTGGCCATGTCCGTCTGTCCGTCTGTCCGTTTCTACGCAAACTAGTCCCTTAGTTTTAAAGCTATCTGAATGAAACTTTGCAGTTAGGCTTCTATATACTCTCACTCGTACATATGTCGGAACGGGCCGGATCGGACGACTATATCATATAGCTGCCAGAGGAACGATCCGAAAAATTTGCAAAAAACAATTATAACTTTGTCAGTTTTCAACCAATTTACACCAAATTTGATATTTGCCCATTTAGTATTATTTCCGAATTTCGGTTTTAATTTCATGAAAATCGGCTGACTATATCCTATAGCTTCCATAGGAACAATCAGGAAAATTATAACTTTGTCAGTTTTCAACCAATTTTCACCAAATTTGATATTTGCCCATTTAGTATTATTTCCGAATTTCGGTTTTAATTTCATGAAAATCGGCTGACTATATCCTATAGCTTCCATAGGAACAATCAGGAAAATTATAACTTTGTCAGTTTTCAACCAATTTTTACCAAATTTGATATTTGCCCATTTAGTATTATTTCCGAATTTCGGTTTTAATTTCATGAAAATCGGCTGACTATATCCTATAGCTTCCATAGGAACAATCAGGAAAATAAAAGAAAAAACCATAACTTTGTCAGTTTTCAACCAATTTTCACCAAATTTGATATTTGCCCATTTAGTATTATTTCCGAATTTCGGTTTTAATTTCATGAAAATCGGCTGACTATATCCTATAGCTTCCATAGGAACAATCAGGAAAATTATAACTTTGTCAGTTTTCAACCAATTTTCACCAAATTTGATATTTGCCAATTTAGTATTATTTCCGAATTTCGTTTTTAATTTCATGAAAATCGGCTGACTATATCCTATAGCTTCCATAGGAACAATCAGGAAAATAAAAGAAAAATTCATAACTTTGTCAGTTTTCAACATATTTTCACCAAATTTGATATTTAGCCATATTTTATTATTTCTGAATTTTGATTTTAATTTCATGAAAATCGGCTGACTATATCCTATAGCGGCCCGTTCCGACATATGTACGAGTGAGAGTATATAGAAGCCTAACTGCAAAGTTTCATTCAGATAGCTTTAAAACTGAGGGACTAGTTTGCGTAGAAACGGACAGACGGACAGACGGACATGGCTTGATCGACTCGGCTGTTGATCCTGATCAACAATATATATACTTAATAGGGTCGGAGATGCCTCCTTCACTGCGTTGCAAACTTTTGACTGAAACTAATATACCCTGCAAAGGTATAAAAACTATAACTTTGTCAGTTTTCAACATATTTTCACCAAATTTGATATTTAGTCATATTTTATTATTCCTGAATTTTGATTTTAATTTCATGAAAATCGGCTGACTATATCCTATAGCTTCCATAGGAACAATCAGGAAAATAAAAGAAAAATACATAACTTTGTCAGTTTTCAACATATTTTCACCAATTTTAATATTTGCGCATTTAATATTATTTCCGAATTTCGGTTTTAATTTCATGAAAATCGGACAACTATACTTATCCTATAGCTTCCATAGGAACAATCAGGAAAATATAAAACCATAGCTTAGCCGTGGTTCAAATCATTGTCATCAAATTTGAGATTTGGCAACTAATTATTATTTCAGAATTTCGGTTTTAATTTTTTGTTTAAATTCTGCAAGGGTATACCAACTTCGGTGAGCCGAAGTTAGCTTCCTTTCTTGTTTTTACTTAATTTTTTCTCTAAATTTAAAAACCGTGCCATCGCTTGGTTTTTTTAATCCCCCAAAATTTGATCCTCTCTAAAAGGAATTGATACTACATATCGACCTGACGAATCTTTTTTAGTTGTTTTTATGAAGTTTTCTTCGCATATCTGAAATTCTAGGTCATCTTTACTCCCTTCTTCTAATTCCCAAAATCTTTCCATATCTTTGCACTCAATCATGGTCGCAACTATTGTGTTATCGCCTTTTGATTTTGTGCAGCCCGATACTATTATCCCACTTTGCCGTGTCAATGTTAATCATTTGACCTGGCAGTGCCTTCATTAATTTTGGAAGGATTATCGCATCTACCGTCAAATTATTTGTATCCTTTTTTTGTGTTTTGATTTGTAAATTTACTGCATGCCTTGAAATGCATGTTTTACTCGTGGAAACCCCACTAATTTCGGTGTACTTTTTAATTCTCGGTAATTGGAGAATTTGTGAAGCTTCCTCTGAAATTATAGTACTTTGGGACCCACTGTCTATCAAAGCTCTTAATTTTTCGAAGCCACCCTTGCCTGATTTCACTTCTATCAGGGATGTAGCTAACAACGCTTGCTCCGTTGTTCTACACGTGTTCACTATTTCTTGGATCCTAAAATGAAGTAACGTATGGTGAGGTTTGTTACAAGTCACACATAGCTGCTCACTTGTGCATCTTTTAAAATTTTGATGCCTCAGACATCTAGTACAAATATGATTCTTTTTTGCCCAGTCAGTTCTTTCTGCTGGGTTCATTTTTTTAAATTTATAGCACTGGACTAAATAATGCCCTGGTAATTTACAACATGCACAGTTTTCGCTATGATTATTGGGCATTGTACTAATAACTTTCTTTACAGGTTTATCTCCCTGTGAAAATGATGATATAAAATTAAGTCTTTGTTCTAAAAATTCCATAACATCCGACAGTGCCTGAATGTCTTTTGTCTTTTTGACATGACTTTCATACAAATTTAGATGGTCCTTATTAAATTTTCGCAGAATAATGTGCGCAAAAACGGCATCGACTTCTTCGGATAAGTGTGCCTTTAACTTTATAATGATATAGATTCATTAATAGTGTCAATAAATCTTTTAATTTGCTTATCCGATTCCAAATTTAAATTTGGCATATCCATAAGCCTATTCATATGATCTGAGAATATTTTTCGTTTATTCTCATACCGCTTGGTCAAAAACTCCCAAGTGGCTTCGTAATTTTCTCCGGCGCCTAGTAATAAATGAGTAACCACATTCCTGGCTTCTCCTTTTAATGCTGACTTCAGATAATTAAATTTTAGAGAGGGACTTAAATCCTCTCTTGTGTGGATGAGCTCTGTAAATAGCTCATAAAACAGATCCCATTCTTTGGAATCACAAAAAAATGTGGGAATCTGGATTTTAGGCAGGGTTGGTAATTCCTCAACCTTTGCCACCATCGACACATCAGCCTGATTATTTACTCTGCTGAGTCGATTGCTTATTGCAGCTAATATGTTATGCGTATCAAACTCAATATCGCATATTTCGTCCTCCAATACCGAACTTACCAAACTATTCTTAACCTGTTCTGTCAACAACTGCACTTTCCCATACAAAAACTCAATTTTGTTTTTCCTTATATTCAGAAAATCAGGACTATTATCTATGAGAGTCGTCGTCTCATTTAGATATTATTTATATCTATGTATATACGTATGGGTAAGTATTTTTATATATAATTTTCGCTTATCTGGATTGGATGTTGATGATGATGCTGATGATGTCGTTGCCGCTGTCGTCTTCTACTTCTGCTGTTGTTGTTGCTGCTATTTTTGAAGTTGCTGCTGTTGTTGCTTGCCGCAGTTGTTGTTGCTGCGATCGTCCTTCTAATGTCGTCTTCTTTTGGTACTGTTCGGCTTCGGTAAAGATGATTTTATATATATATGTTTATGTATATATATTTATATATTTTATTTATTTTTCACGATTTAGTTGATTGTGAACTCTTTTTGGTTTGATTCACTTTATCAATTTATTCACAGGCTCCTTGCCTTGTTACTTTAACCTTTTGTTTACTTGGCACTTAATAACCGTCGCGATTAAATAGTTTTCTTTTTATTTATTCACGCACTATTTATGATGATGTTTATGGCCTCAAGCACGCCTTACGAACTTTTCGTTTTTTTTTTTTTGTATTTTCCCGATTTTTTCGACCACAAAACAAAGTTATTTTTGTTAAACCAACCAAAATGTAAGAGGCTGCAAATAAAGCAAACGTCTACATTTGTTGAGTTGGAAAAATAATTAATTAATTAATTAATTTAAACAATAAGGACTCTTATTTATCCTTTTGCTTTTAATGTTATACTCTGTTCCTTACCATATAGGGGGAAAGAAGAGTTTATTATTTTCGCAACCTTTAGCTGCAAGTGTAATTTTGCTATGCTTGAAGGAGCTGGCCTTTCTCTGAGTCCCTTACCATATAGAGGGAAACTGCAGAGTTTTTTCAAAGTAAGTATTCTTTGAAGGCTCGATTGACCAAAATGTTAGAGAAGCTGTAAATGAAACAAGCGTCTATCACCGTTGAGTTGATATTTCAAAACTGAGTTTTTATTTCTTAAAATCCTAGCTTAGGTAGCTAACATGAGATTTGAATATCCTTATCTCTAGACCCACGGATCGGTATATCCCCGACCGCGGGAAACATTTTATGGCTCTTATCTAAAACATGTGGTGACCACTCGCAGGAGGTCATATAACCCACCAAGCGTTCTAGGTACCTAGTTGAGAGGAGATATCATCCTTCATGCGTCAGTGAATTTTCTGAGATCATGGCCACTTTCCGCAAGGCGAATGACCTGTTCTCCGCGCTTGACGATCAATTTAATAGTATGAAGCTATTAAATGAGTCGCCGAAACGCAAAAAATCTGCTGCTGGTCGGCTAACCGAATCAGACGCTGGGGTATCAGCCGTTCAGCCAGCAATTTCCGCGTCGTTTGCTGTGTCCGCTGTGGAGCCCAAATCTTTGGCTCCGCAAATCTCCGTAGAAAAATCTACACAGGGTCCAACAATGACCGGAATACCGGCCGTGGTTGGTAACAATTCGTTACGTAAGTCCCTTACAGCAGTCCTACCTTCGAAAACAATATTTGTTTCGAGGCTTGCGCCTGATCTCGCATCGGAAGATGTTTTAGCCTTTATACAAGGCAAAACACAAGCCGGTAATATCAAGGTGGAAAAATTTAAATTTTCATATGCCAGAGACATTTTGTCATTCAAGATAAATGTCTTATTCCAGCTCTTTGACACAATTTGCTCGGGTGACTTCTGGCCCGAGTTCGTTATAGTCAAGGAGTACGAGGCTCGAAATAAAAGAACACGGCCTGCGGCAGTACAACTGCCCAAGTCGTCACAATCCTCAGTATCCGCTGTACCTTCTGTCCCAAAAAACTAACCTCTTCCTTACAACTTTCCTATCAGAATACTAGTGGTTTACGTAGTAAGCTCTCTAAATTGTATTCTGATAGCCTTTTCTTTGTATCCCAGTTGATTGTATTTACTGAAACCTGGTTGAAGCCGGAGATCCTTTGCTCCGAAATTCTTAATTGCTTAATTGCCGTTGACTCCTGCCTCATCTCGGAACGGGTGGTATCTAATGACTTTTTGGACATCGAATTTATCTGCGTAATTTTTTGTACAGGTAGTTGCATTTTTGTAACCTGCTCTTACATTCCTCCATCTTCGGAAGAGCCAACTTATTGGAAACACCTTTCGGCAATTCAGGCAGTTTCCAATAGGCTTTCTGATAGGGACCAATTAGTGACTTTGGGTGACTTCAACATACCCGGAGCTCACTGGTCTTCTGATGGTGGGTCAAATGTCCTCCATACAGAGGCGCAGCATGACCTCATAAAAGTTAACCATGTCTTTAATTCTTTAAACCACTTACTAGATCTATGCTTTGCCTCCGATCCTGCAGGAGTAAACCTAATTAGAGTTCCTCCAATGACGCAACCTGAAGATCCTTATCACCCTACATTCGATGTGACTATCGACACTGGGACAGTTTTAGCAACAACATCTGGTAGTAGTTTAAACAGAGTCCGCTGTTTCCGTAAGGCTAACTATCAGAGGCTAAACACTCTAATAGCTGAATTTGATTGGTCTAATCTTTACATGAGTTCTGACATGGCAACAGCCGTTGATATCTTTTATAGTGCCATGAACTCATTCTTCTCCTTATGTGTACCTGAAGCCTATCCGTCGGTCTCTAATAACCACTTTGGTTTACCAAAGAGCTGACACGTTTAAAAAACGTAAAATCTAGGCTTTATAATAAATATAAACTCACTGGTTCAAGAACGGCTTTCTCATCTTACCTTAGTGCTCGATCTAGCTTTACCGTGCCTAACGCTCAGTGTTAAAAAAATGATTTGACTCGTTGCAAGGTCCAGTTCACGCAGAACCCTAAACAATTTTATAACTTTGTTAACTCTAAACGTAAACCCACGTGTTACCGTCCCTCTCTGTCATTTAACAATTCCACTGTAAATTGTGATAAAAAAATAGCCAATCTCTTCGCTGAGTTTTTTAAAACTACATATTCTCCCTCAGCATCTTCAAATCATAAATTTCCTCCAGCTACTTAATCGTACTTAATCTTCAGTCCTATTTTAAACGAAAGCTCACTTATTCATGATCTTCAACGAGCTAAGCTAGTATATTCCCCAGGCCCTTAGGTATTGCTCCGAGGCGCTGTGTAACCCCCTTCTTAAATTGTTTTCCTTATCTTTAGACTCTTCAGAATTTCCCCTTATTTGGAGGGAATCATTTGTTATTCCTTTCCACAAAAAAGGTTGCAAATCGGAAGCCAGTAAGTTATCGGCAATCCCCAAACTTTTCGAGAATGTAATCACTCCTCACTTGCAACATCTTTGCAGAGCTGTCATTTCTCTATGTCAGCATGGTTTTATAAGGCGAAGATCAACCACGACTAATCTTCTGGAACTAACCTCTTTCGTTATTAGGGGCTTCCAACAAAACTCTCAAACCGACGTTATTTACACGGACTTTAGTAAAGCATCAGACTCGGCTAATCATTCTCTTCTGGTTAGTAAACTTGATTCAATGGGGTTTTCTAGTGATCTTTTTAAATGGATTTCGAGTTATCTAAGTGACAGGACCCAAAAGGTTCTGTTCAGAAACGTTCTATCAAATAGCCTCAGTGTCACTTCTGGCGTCCCACAGGGTTGCCCCCTTGGACCCCTGCTATTCACATTGTTTATCAATGACCTGCCGCTGGTTCTAACTAAATCCAGAGTACTCATGTATGTGGATGAATTTCTATTGTCGATGTCTGGGTGTCCGCCAAGATCCTAAACTTTCGTTTTCAGGACATATTTCCTGTATGGTTAACACAGCCAGAGGCATGCTTGGACTTATTAAAAGGAATTTGATTCTCTTTATGTAACGAATCTGCATTGAATCTGTCCAAAAGAACCTTTTGCATTTCGCCCTCCGTCTTACTCTAGTAGACTTCTCCTATTTAATTTACCTTCTTTAGCTAACCGTAGGACGATGCTTGGCGTCGTCTTTCTACATAAACTAATTAACGGGGATTTGGAGAGCCCCTACTTGCTAGGCCAGCTCAATTTTCATGTTCCCCGTCTTTCATCTAGAACCTTTATGCCTTTAGTAGTTAACCATTGTAGGCGAAAGTTTGAAGTACATGAACCCTTTAGGGGTACTGATTGTACTGTACTGTACTGATTACAATTGCCTTTTTAGTAGTATTGAAGGCATTGAAAGCCTTCAAAAACATAAAACTGTACTTTTGGTAGAACTTGCTCGTAGTAGGCTGTACTGTAGTAGGCTGCCACTGTAGGCGTGAGTTTGAAGTACATGAACCCTTTAGGGTTTTATGTACTGATTACAATCGCCTGTTTAGTAGTATTGAAGGCGTAGAAAGCCTTCAAAACTTAAAAACTGTATAACTTGTAGTACTTGCCCGTAGTGTATCCTAATTTTCCTCGTTCTATTCTATTTTTCCTCTCTCGCGTCTATCTAGTACGCGTTCATGCCGTACGTCACGCGGCTGCGCCCCTCGGTCGGTTGGGCGGGAGGTGGGCCTCGTTGGGACTCGGTCGAAAAAAAAAAATAAAAAAAAAAATATATCCTTCTTCTCTCGCGTCTATCTAGAACGCGTTCGTGTGACGTACACGGCTCCGCCCCTCGGTTGGTTGGGCAGGAGGTGGGCGTGGGACCCTGCGCGAAATTACAAAATAAATTTGGGTTGCTATACATTGTCCGACAGACTTTAGAGACGCGGCAACAATTCGGCTTGCCGAATTCTCTCTCTGAAGACTTTCGAGTCCGCTCGCCCTCTCTCTCTGAAGACTTTCGAGTCCGCCCACCCCTCTCTCTCTCTCTCTCTGAAGACTTTCGAGTCCACCCATTCTCTCTCTCGCTTACCGAAGACTTTCGAGTCCGCCGCGTCTCTCTCTGAAGACTTTCGAGTCCACCCATTCTCTCTCTCGCCTACCGAAGACTTTCGAGTCCGCTCGAAGACTTCCGAGTCCAACCACCTCTCTCTCGCAAATTGAAGACTTTCGAGTCCGCATCTCTCTCTTTGGAAGACTTTCAAGGCCCCCCCCCCCACACCTCTTTCTCTTCCTCTCTACAGGCTCCCGGGTCCATCGCGCTCTCTCAGGACTGGTGCGTCCGCCTTGAATAAATTGAATAAACAAACCAAACCTACTTAAGTCAACCGAATTCTCTTCACTTTTCTCACTGGGAATCGGGCAACTTCTCTTACAGCTACCACTCGGACTAACTCTTTTAGGCGGACTCTGGCCGTCCCCGAGCTATCTGGGAAACTACGGCGGAGACAGTCACATTGGCGCCCGAACAGATAGAGTGGTAGTAAGAGAAACCCGGGACTTCTCTTACAGCTACCACTCGGACTTACTCTTTTAGGCGGACTCTGGCCGTCCCCGAGCTATCTGGGAAACTACGGCGGAGACAGTCACATTGGCGCCCGAACAGATAGAGTGGTAGTAAGAGAAACCCGGGACCAGGAGAGTATGTCCAGCTGGGTGTACATCACAACAAAATCCGATCTGGCCGAGTACTCGAAGGAATTCGAGTTAGACACGACAGGAAAATTGGAAGACTTAAGGAGGGAACTATCGGCATTCTGTAAAAAGACGGACAATAGCAGAGAGATATAAAAGAGAGAAAAGCCCGGAAAGAGCACCGGCGATCATAGTAACAAGAGGGTAGTAACAAGAGGGGATTAGGTACCAAGGAACTGTTCTGTTGGGTCTGTGGGAAGAACGGAATAAGGACTACACAATGCTGTAGGGCGCCGGCAGGAAACGTGTAAGGCCTGAGCAATTAAAACTGGCAGCTCAGGCCACACAGCAAATGCCAGACCCGAGAGACGATTTAACGTGCGACGGATTCCAGATTGTGGCAAGGGGAGCATTACGGAGCGCGATCAGCAGGAAGTCGTACCAGGACCTCCGAGAACACGGAAGATGGATCGGAATTCGGGCGGAAATAACACTCGCCAACGGGATGAAGCATCAGGCGATAGGAGAGTTTCACGCCGAGATCAGGTTCGGAGGGGCCCTGATCGGAATATCGTTAATGATTATGTCGGAGGTGGCGGTTGGCATTCTATAAGCGATGGATTTCTTGGCGAGGGCACGAAGCGTACTGCGATGCAGGAATCTCGAGTTGGAGATAAAGGAGGCGAGAAGTTGCAACGACGAGGCAATGGAAGCAACGGAGACCCAGGAGCAGGAGGACACGCTGGAGGACAGAATAGAGAACTTCCTTCAGGAGCACAGGCAAGTATTCGAGAGGATGCAGGGGGTCAGTAACGCCGCGACGCACAAGATATACCAAAAGGACGATAAGCCAATCAAGCAGAGGTACTACCCAGGAAACCCAAAGCAGCAGGCAATTATCGACGAACAGGCTATCGAGTTACTGGCCTTGGGGTTTATAGAACGGTCAAGGAGCCCATATAGCGCGCCTGTGGTGCTAGTGAGAAAAAAGAACAACGAATGGCGCATGTGCATCGACTACCGGTTATTGAATGACAAGACAGAGAAGGATGCCTATCCGGTACCACGGATGAGCTTTATTCTGGATCAGTTACGGGAAGCTAAGTACATAAGTACGATTGACCTCAAGTCGGGTTACTGGCAGATCCCAATGGACCAGGAGAGTAAGCAGTATACAGAATTCACGGTACCGGGACGAGGACTGTTCCAGTGGAAGGTAATGCCATTCGGACTAACCACGGTACCGGCAACGTTCCAGCGGGCATTGGACACCATCATCAGGCCAGAGATGGAGCCCCACGCCCACGGCTTGAAGGAGAGCCTATCGCAAGCACCAGTGTTGGCATGTCCGGTCTTCACTAGGCGTTTCAAATTGCAGACGGACGCAAGCGACTTCGGAGTAGGTGCAGTTCTGCCGCAGGAAGCAGCGTACGGAGAGCATGTGATCTCGATCGCAAGCCGGAGGTTGGGTAAGACAGAGCAAAAATACAG
Source organism: Drosophila anomelani (assembly GCA_035045905.1). NCBI lineage: Eukaryota > Metazoa > Arthropoda > Insecta > Diptera > Drosophilidae > Drosophila > Drosophila anomelani. The sequence continues at coordinate 279,314 of JAWNOO010000052.1, forward strand.
CGCGACGGAGAAGGAGTGCCTAGCCATTTACTGGGGCGTCGAGAAGATGTACCTCGAGGGGTATCCCTTTACAGTGGTGACGGATCATATGGCACTAAAATGGCTGAACTCGATCAAAAGCCCGGCAGGGAGAGTCGCCAGGTGGGCACTGGGTTTACAACCGTACCAGTTCGAGGTACAATACAGAGAGGGGAAACACAATGTGGTAGCCCTATCGAGATTGCCGCGTGTGGAAGTCAAGGCTAGAGCTAGAGAGAGACCAGCAGCGGTGGAAGCTGTGCGCCACAGCGGGCGAGATTCCTCAGATTCTGAGAGAAAACCATAGCTCAGCAGAAGCGGGACACCTTGGAATATCAAAACAGTAAAAAGGATACTTAAGGACAATGTACTTTTGGCCGGGACTAACAAGGGACGCAGAAAAGATCGTAAGATCATGCGACAGTTGCCAAAAATATAAGGTCTCGCAACAAAAAGCAGCCGGGAAAATACTGACGCAAGTGGCGGAGGCACCGTGGAAAACAGTATGCGTCGACTTTGTGGGACCACTGCCACGTACGACACATGGAAACTCGATGTTGCTGGTAATGATCGATAAATACTCGAGGTGGGTAGAGTTGGCAGCAATCCGGCAAGCAACGGTGGAGTCATTTCTGAAGGTGTTTCGGGAGCGGATAAACGCGAGATTCGAAGTAGCGAAGGTTCTGGTATCTGACAACGGGATCCAGTTCACGGGAAGGAAGACGAACCAGCGATTAAACGGTGGGGCTTAAAACAGCAATTTACGGCACTGTATACGCCGCAAGAGAACCCGACAGAACGGACAAACCGAACAGTGAAAACAATGATTGCACAGATAACGGGAGACGACCAAACGGATCGAAACGATCGACTGCCAGAACTAATGTTGGCATTCAATAGCAGCACCTCGGAAACGACGAAATACAACCCCGCACAATTGGTACTGGGTAGAGAACTACGGCTACTCGGGGCAACGTTCGACAGGGCCACCGAAGGGTCCGGAATTCAGGGAGAAACGATCGAGGACCGATGGAAACGGATAGAGGAGCAGAGGGAAGAGGCAATCGGAAATATGATCGGCGCGGCGGAACAGCAGAAGAGACGCTACGACTTAAGGAAGAGAGAGTGGAAGCCGAAGGTAGGCGAGTGGTTACTATGCAAAACACACCCTGCGCAGCAGACAAATTCAACGCCAAGTTGGTACCAAAATATGATGGCCCCTGGAAGATAACGAAATTCACATCTCAGTGATTGTGGCAGTGAATGGGCACACATCGGGGAAACGAACCGTATGTAGAGACGACCCAAATATCGGAAAACACCGAGCACGATATATCGATACACACGGGGCTAGAACACGATACATCGACACACATAGGGCGGGTGGCCACACTAAACTTGCTTTCTAACCCTAAGCGTCACATTGCGACTAACATTGATCATAAGCTTGTACATACGCATATTATACGGAACAGCTTGCCGGCAACATGCTCGAATAAAGTCTGCGTTCTCGTCACAGAAAAGAAGAAAGAAGAAAAGCGATTTGTGGGAGGAGGACGGCCCACCACCCCTGGTACGACCCCCGCCAACGCCGGACCAGGATGTGCTGGAAATACACCCAGTGGAGGAATGGGGGTGGAAAATACCGGAAGGAGTCACACTGTCGGCAGCCGGGATGGCGGCCATCCGGAAGAAGCTGGCAGGAAAAAAAAAACCGGCTGGCTCCAGGAGGATGGAGGCGTTGTTTGGCGGGTGATCTCCAATAGGGGAAACCACGTAGTGGCTACGCGCCACCATGAAAACGGGGGGGAAATGTACATAAAGAATAATGAAATAAAGAATAATGAAAGGTACAAAGGAAAAAATTGGAAAGAAAGGGGAAAAAAGGAAAACAACAATTCAAATTCAAATGCACGCGCGCTAAGATAAGGGCACACTGGCGGCTAGGGGCACACTAATCCCAAACTAAGAATAAGAAGTTGATCGCAACGGGCACACTAGGCCTATATAATGCGGGCCGCTGGCCGTAGGAAATCACTTAGCAGCCGACAGCGATCGGAAGCGGTAAGTCTCTAGCAGCATACTTCCAGTAGTCAGCAGCCAAACTCACTTTTTTTGACCTGAATCTCCGGATTTGGGTTGCTATACATTGTCCGACAGACTTTCGAGACGCGACAACAATTCGGCTTGCCGAATTCTCTCTCTTCTCGCAAATTGAAGACTTTCGAGTCTGCATCTCTCTTTGGAAGATTTTCGACTCTTTTAGGCGGACTCCGGCCGCCCCCGAGCTATATGGGAAACTGCGGCTGTCACACGTATATAATACGATTATACGAATTCATTAAGAAATGTGCTATTCAAGTCATCCAAATTTTCAATGGCTAATATGATACTTTTTGGAATTATTATTTTATTAAATATAAGTTAACTGTGGTCAGCCAGACCAGAGTCGTTGACCATAGTCGACGTAATATCCATGCTCCGGCCAAACTGCTGACCATGCAATTGGCCGGATGCTCGTGCACAGACGGCAAACACTGCATATTTGCGTGGCCGCTGTGAGCTTTGTTAGCTATAAGTTTATTCCATATATTCAGTTCTGATTTTTCATTCATTGAATAAAGAGCCATCGCTCGTAAAATTAACTCCGACAATCTGTCGTTAAGCTTTTATTATTATCACCTATCTGAGTCCCTAGGCCAGAAGGTAAAAGGAGGACAGTCATCCTCCCAACCTAATCTTCCTAATCATCATTGGGAAATCTACGGCCAGCCGGCCAGAAGCAATCGTGACTGACGCCCGCTCCCCCTGTGCTCATCTGCAACTGCGAGGGACCTGCCAGACGACCAGTAAAGATTGCGTAATAAAAAACTAATTGGCGCCCAACCAAACTACCCTACAGGACGAAATCATATCAACTCAGAAGTTGAACAGTGACAGCGGCGCGGGAAACACGCAGCCGTCCAGACCACATATAATAAACACAATAATTACAGAACATGTAAGTGGGCCCGCTGGTCAAACCTTTTACGTCTTCGATAAATATTCCATAGTTCGGACCAGTGTTAAATATACAAATAAACCAGTCTAAAAAAAATGTCAATATTGAATGTGACGACTAACAAGTGTTTGGTGTTAATTTTTTTGTCCGGTGGAGGAGACTTACCCGACACCCCATTGTTAAATAAATAAATATTATAATATTATCACATATTATTATCACATGTTTTCACTGCGAAAAAAATGTAATTATCATAATACGTTCCAAATACGGCGTGTAAAAAAATTAATTTGATTTAATTCGCTCCAAGTTCGTGTTACGGCGCATTGCTATTTCGCCGAGCAGTTAAGTTTTTTTCGCATTGTGTACCCAACAGACATTATATGCTGTTACACTACAAATATTTTTGCTAAATGTCAGAGCCGGGGCTCTCACAATTTAATATACCAGATTTTAATTTTATTCGGCTTTTATTATTTATAAAATAAATATTAAAATACATCAATACATTTGCGTGCAGACATTTAATTTAATTATTTATTCTTCGCTTCTTTGTTTATAGTGGCGGAAGCTCAGCTCCCGCATACCCCTCACCTTGCCGCCGTTCCGCGAGGCTACGGCTTGGCTCGAACAGCTTAATACATCGTTGCTAAGGCGCTACAACCCCGCACACCCCTGGCCGTGCCAGCGGAACCCATGGACAAAATAGGCTAAGCGGGCATTCCTTTACCAGTGCAAATTAAAATTGTCGCATATGAGCTCGCCGTTCCTACAGTATAGGGAAAAGAATCAATCCGATAGCGACTCAGAGTCCGATTGTCGAGGGCCTCAGCGCGCTTCAACTCCAATACGGACACCCGCTAACCCCACTCCAGTAAAGACCATGGACCCTGAACAGCTTAAAGCTGTCATACAGGCCGCCATCAGGCATCCGGCGAAGCCATGCGTAGGGAGGAGGGATTACGCCAAACCATAGATCGATTGGCCGCTCAGGTGGCCGCGGTGCAGGTCACACCCGCACAGGCGGCAATCCCTGTTATTAAAACATACGAACCCATCACCATAGAAGGCGATGTTCAATGTAATAAACCGCTGGACGCGGTGAAATGCCTGCCCGAATTTACGGGAGCACAGAAGACATACGTCTCTTGGCGACAGGCGGAAACAGCCGTTTATTTTATTTTTAAAAATTATGTAAATAGCTCCCGCCACTACCAAGCGGTGGTAATTATTAGGAGTAAAATCCGATGCCCTGCCGATGCGGTGCTATCCTCGTTTGGCACTGTACTGAATTTCGATGCGATCATAGACCACCTCGATTTTACATATAGTGACAAGCGCCAGATACAAGTCATCGAGCAGGAGATGGGCACCCTCAGACAGGGAAGCCTCACATTACTGCAATATTATGACGAGGTCGAGAAGAAGCTCACCTTGCTCACTAACAAGGCCACCATGTCGTACGATGCGTCGGCGGCAAGAATCTTATGTGACAAATTCCGGGATGATGCGCTCCGGATATTTATTTCGGGTCTAAAGCGCAGCCTCTCCGACGTCCTCTTCTCGGCGAAGCCGAAGGACATGCCAACTGCGTTGGCACTAGCTCAGGAAGTGGAATCAAACCACGAGAGATACACCTTCGCAACATCGTTTGCAAAAAGCCTGGAGGATAAAGATAGGAAGCAATTCCCAAAGGCGCAAGAACGCCAACAAACGCCCTACCAGGCGCACTCCCAAGTAAGTGGGGGCAAAAACCCACACTTTACTAAACAGGTTAAAGCTCAGGTGCACTCGGCTCCGCATAACGACAGGCGTCGTGAAAGCACACCAGAGCCCATGGAGGTTGACCCGTCTATTTCCAGGTTGAGACAACCCACTCAGGCACAGGCCTACCAAAACGGGGCCCGCCCACTCCGGTCGTCCAGGCCCTCACAAGAGACAGAGGGTTAATCACATCAATCAGAGCGTAAATCATGCCGAAGGCGCGTACGCAACCGCAGCGTCCAGCGCGGCGGCCAAAGTCGACGACGACGCCACTTCGGAATACAATTTAGAAGTGATTAATTTATTAGAGAAAAATCCCTGCTGCCCGTCATCAGACGAAGAGTAGCGGGGAAAGAAATTAAGTTCCTCATCGATACGGGTGCGTCAAAAAATTTCATCCGGCCTCACAAAGGCTTAAAAGGCGTTCGCCCCGTCGATTCCCCATTCACCATCCATTCACTCCATGGTGTCACCACGATCACGAAAAAATGCTTCGTGCCACTTTTTGATTTGAAGGCCACGTTCTTCATCTTACCTGATTTGTCTGGCCTCCGGCCACCTCAGATGGGGCAATGGAGAAGAGAAAATTGATTTCCACCCATGCCCCGACGTCAATTTTACCGAAGTGGACTGTTCAGATGCGCCACCCTTAGTCAGAAACACGTTCTTAGAAATGCTGAAGACTAGGAAGAAGGCTTTTGCAAACCCTAACGAGGCTTTGCCCTATAACACATCGGTGGTAGCTACCATCCGAACAGTTAGTGAGGAGCCCATATACACAAAATTATACCCGTACCCAATGGGGGCGGCGGACTTCGTCAACCAAGTGATTGAAGATCTGCTTAAAAACGGGATAATTCAAAAGTCGGTATCCCCTTACAACAACCCGATAAGGGTTGTCGATAAAAAAAGGGACCGATGACCATGGCAACCGGAAAATGAGACTAGTTATCGACTTCCGCAAGCTAAACGAAAGGACAGTGTCCGACAAATACCCCATGCCAAATATTAACATGATATTGGGCAACCTAGGTAATGCGAAGTATTTCTCCACGCTGGACCTCAAGTCTGGCTATCACCAAATCATTCTTGCAGAACGCGACAGGGAAAAAAACTCTTTCTCTGTGAATGGGGGAAAGTACGAATTTCGCAGACTACCGTTTGGCCTCAAAAATGCAGCCAGCATTTTTCAGAGGACAATTGATGACATCCTAGGGGAACAAATCGGCAAGTTCTGCTATGTTTACGTTGACAACGTAATCATCTACTCAGAAGACGAAGACTCTCACATCAAGCACGTAGATTGGGTTCTAAAGAGCCTACACGATGCGAACATGAGGGTATCGGTAGAAAAGTCCAGCTTTTTTAAGAAAAGTGTGAGCTTCCATGGGTTTATAGTCACTTGTAACGGTGCCACAACAGACCCAGAAAAGGTTAAGGCTATAAAAGAATTTCCGGAACCCAAAAGTGTTTTTGAGGTACGGTCATTTCTAGGCCTAGCCAGCTACTACCGATGTTTTATTAAGGACTTTGCGGCAATAGCAAGGCCTATATCAGACATCCTAAAAGGGGAAAACGGAACAGTTAGTAGACACAGGTCACGAAACATTCCTGTTCAGTTCTCTGAGACGCAGCAACAAGCGTTCCAGAAACTACGAAACATCTTGGCATCCGACGACGTGATGCTAAGGTACCCCGACTACAAAAAGGCATTTGATCTAACGACAGATGCCTTGGCCCATGGCATTGGCGCAGTATTGTCCCAAGAGGGAATAACAATGATCTCAAGGACATTGAAAGACAGGGAGGTTAACTACGCCACCAACGAGAGGGAACTCTTAGCCATAGTCTGGGCTTTGGCCAAGCTACGGCATTACCTGTATGCGGTTAAAGACATCAACATCCTTACCGACCACCAGCCGCTAACCTTTGCAGTATCGGAATCCAATCCGAATGCAAAGATGAAAAGGTGGAAAGCGCGCATTGATGAATGAGGGGCGCGTATTTTCTTCAAACCCGGCAAGGAAAACTTAGTCGCCGATGCATTGTCACGGCAACAAGTTAACGCCATGGAGGAGCAAGAAGCTCAATCGTGCGTAGCCACTGTTCACAGTGAGCTCTCCTTGACGCACACTATCGAAACGACGGATAAGCCCCTAACTTCCCCTGCAAAGAGTCATTGATGGATGAAATCGCAGATGTAATCGTTCCGAAGGGCGTAAACGCCATTCATTGTGACCTGCACACGCTGGCACTAATACAGGACGAATTGGTTCGGCGATTTCCAGCCACCAAATTTTGGCACTGCAAAAACCGTGTAACGGATATTTTTGCAGTCCCTGAGAGACGGGAAATTCTTACCGTAGAACACAATAGGGCCCACAGGTCGGCCCAAGAGAACGTTAAGCAGGTACTCTCCGAGTACTACTTTCCGAAGATGACCAAGTTGGCTACCGAAATCGTAGCAAACTGCAAAACATGCGCGAAAGCCAAATACGATAGGCACCCAACAAAACATGAGCTAGGCGCACATCGATATTTTTTCTACGGATAAAAAGTACTTTCTCACTTGCATTGACAAGTTTTCGAAGTTCGCAATTGTGCAACATGTCCACTCTAGGACAATCGAAGACCTTAAACCGGCCATACTACAGATTATGAAATTTTTCCCTAGGGCTAAAGTAGTCTACTGCGATAATGAACCTTCATTAAACTCGCATACTATCTCAGCCATGCTTGACAATCATTTTGGCGTTAGCATTGCCAATGCACCGCCACTCCATAGCGTGTCAAATGGGCAAGTGGAGCGCTTTCACAGCACCCTTTTGGAGCTCGCTCGTTGCCTAAAAATCGACAAGGGCATAACCGATACTGTGGAAATTATTTTGTTGGCACCCGCCAAATATAATAAGTCAATTCACTCTGTCGTTGACAAACGACCAGTTGACATCGTGCAGGAGCACCCAGATGACCCACAGACGGAAGTCCGGAACAGAATCATTAAGGCACAAAACACGCTCAGGACCAGGGAAAACGCCTCCCGACAACACAGAGTATTCGAAGTCGGCGAGAAGGTATTGGTAAAATCCAATAGAAGGCTAGGAAATAAACTCACACCCTTGTGCGAGGAGAGAGCCGTAGAAGCGGACCTCGGGACCACGGTCCTCATTAAGGGGAGGGCGGTCCACAAGGACAATCTTAAATGATAAAACAAACAATGTCCTTTATGGTTTTTTTTATTATCAATTTTTTATATTCATTTTTATACCCTAGCAGGGTATATTAGTTTCATTCAAAAGTTTGTAACGCAGTGAAGGAAGCATCTCCGACGCTATAAAGTATATATATTTTAGATCAGGATCAACAGCAGAGTCGATCTGGCCATGTCCGTCTGTCCGTCTGTCCGTTTCTACGCAAACTAGTCCCTCAGTTTTAAAGCTATCTGAATGAAACTTTGCAGTTAGGCTTCTATATACTCTCACTCGTACATATGTCGGAACGGGCCGGATCGGACGACTATATCATATAGCTGCCAGAGGAACGATCCGAAAAATGTTCAAAAAACAATTATAACTTTGTCAGTTTTCAACCAATTTTCATCAAATTTGATATTTGCCCATTTAGTATTATTTCCGAATTTCGGTTTTAATTTCATGAAAATCGGCTGACTATATCCTATAGCTTCCATAGGAACAATCGGGAAAATAAAAGAAAAAACCATAACTTTGTCAGTTTTCAACATATTTTCACCAAATTTGATATTTAGCCATATTTTATTATTCGTGAATTTTGATTTTAATTTCATGAAATTCGAATGACTATATCCTATAGCTTCCATAGGAACACTCAGGAAAATAAAAGAAAAATTCATAACTTTGTCAGTTTTCAACATATTTTCACCAAATTAGATAGTTACCCATATTTTAGTATTCCTGAATTTCGATTTTAATTTCATGAAAAGCGGCTGACTATACCCTATAGCTTCCATAGGAACAATCAGGAAAATAAAAGAAAAAACCATAACTTTGTCAGATTTCAACATATTTTCACCAAATTTGATATTTAGCCATATTTTAGTATTTCTGAATTTTGATTTTAATTTAATGAAAATCGGCTGACTATATCATACAGCTTCCATAGGAACAATCAGGAAAATAAAAAAACCATAGCTTAGCCGTGTTTCAAACCATTGCCATCAAATTTGAGATTTGGCAACAAATTATTATTTCAGAATTTCGTTTTTAATTTTTTGTTTAAACTCTGCTAGGGTATACAAACTTCGGTGAGCCGAAGTTAGCTTCCTTTCTTGTTTATATTATATTTTTTTATTACACCTTCAAGCCACTTGGTGCACTTTATATTTTATATTCATTAGTTATTACACCTTCAAACCGCTTGGCGCACTTTGTTTTTTACTATAGGTTCATAGCCACTGGCATAGTTTGTTTTAAGTTCATTTTATCGGTGGTGGGAAAACCCTCTATAAGCATAAAAATAGCTTAAGTTTAATTTTACAGGATCGGACCTACATTTTGCATACTCCTGTCCTTGGCGTCGGCCCACGTTACCGATTATTCACAGGCCAGGTACATCCCCGTCGTAGATGGCGAAATCCTAGTATGGGAGGAGTTTGCTTACGTCACGCATACAGCAAACCTCTCAGAATATGGGCGTGTGATAGAGGAGACAACCAACATGATAGAAATGTTTCCGCTATCCCATATGAAGAAGCTTCTGAGCGTGGACACCGCCCACCTCCAGGACTTGTTAGAGTCATTGGGCGTTCATCACAGAGTAGCTAGGAGCTTGGATTTCTTAGGATCTATGGTAAAGGTTGTAGCAGGGACACCAGATGCCAGCGACTTAGAAAAAATCAGGTTTTCCAAAATAAAGTTAGCCGAGTCTAGCAATAGACAGATCCAAAGTAACACCAAAACCCAAAATCAAATTAACCAACTTACCTCTACCGTCAATTCAATTTTGAGATCAGCCAAAACCTCACAAATAGACACTGGACACCTATATGAAACACTGCTTGCTAGAAACCGCATATTGATGGCGGAATTACAAAATTTAATGCTTGCAATAACCCTAGCCAAGATTAACATTGTTAGTCCGAACATTTTAGATCACGAAGACTTAAAAACAGTTTGGCTTGAGGAACCCGCCGACACACCTATAGGAGATCTTTTGTCCGTCTCGTCTGTAAAGATTTTACAGTCCCGTAACATTTTACACTTTATCATTAAATTCCCCAAAATTAAATTAGCCTGCAAAAAGATCACTATTTTCCCAGTTGCCCATGGTGGGACGATGTTGCAGATCATAGACAATGTCATAGCCGAATGCAGCGGAGGAATTTACGCCATCAAAAACTGCTCCGAATCACCGAGAGCCACATTCTGCCGCCTAGCTTCAGAGAGTTCGTGCGCCAAAGAACTGCATGCCGGTGGGGTAGCACACTGCCGAGTACAAGAGAGTGACCTGCATCCGATAACCTAAGTAGACGAAGGAATTATTATCATCAACGATAGGTCGGCCAAAGTGCGAGTGGACAACGGCACAGAAACCTGGACTCATGGCACACATCTCATAACCTTTGACAAACATGCCACTATAAATGACACACTCTTCATCAACCACAATAACACCCAGAAGAGAGCTCCAGGGACAGCAAGTCTTTCCTTATTGAACATCACCGCCACCCAAGATGTCCTCAGCCTCCCGTATCTTCACCGTCTGAGTGAACGAAACTTGGAGTTAATCAAGGAGTTCAGAGAAGAGATTGACAACCACCGAACACGTCTCGCAGCGACTATTGCAGGAGCAATATGCTGCGCACTCATCTTCATCGGGCTCATTTTTAGGCGTTTCACTAAGGCAAGAAAGTCCGCAGGTCAAATTAGGCAGATTATCTCTGAACTACAGACGGCCGAGGGCGGCCTTGACTTAGAAGGGGGAGTAGTTAACTGTGGTCAGCCAGACCAGAGTCGTTGACCATAGTCGACGTAATATCCATGCTCCGGCCAAACTGCTGACCATGCAATTGGCCGGATGCTCGTGCACAGACGGCAAACACTGCATATTTGCGTGGCCGCTGTGAGCTTTGTTAGCTATAAGTTTATTCCATATATTCAGTTCTGATTTTTCATTCATTGAATAAAGAGCCATCGCTCGTAAAATTAACTCCGACAATCTGTCGTTAAGCTTTTATTATTATCACCTATCTGAGTCCCTAGGCCAGAAGGTAAAAGGAGGACAGTCATCCTCCCAACCTAATCTTCCTAATCATCATTGGGAAATCTACGGCCAGCCGGCCAGAAGCAATCGTGACTGACGCCCGCTCCCCCTGTGCTCATCTGCAACTGCGAGGGACCTGCCAGACGACCAGTAAAGATTTCGTAATAAAAAACTAATTTATAGAAACAGGTTTCCAAAAATAATAATTACGGATTTTTTACATTGTTCATTTATGAGTTATTCGGTTTTTAGTGTGAGCAATTTGGGTGGGCTATTCAAGTGAGCAGTGTATGTGTTATCGGCAAAAAACAACTACAGATGGATAGCGCTAATCTTCAATAAGTTTATTTATTTCCAGCTTCCGAATCGATGTATATATATAATTTTATATAATGTTTAATGTTTAATGGTTTATACCAAGTACCAAAGGTACACAGGTATTATAGTTTTGTGCGAGTGCGATTTTCTGTAACAGGTAGAAGGAGGCGTGGCAGACCCCCAAAAGTTACCTAAATATTGGTAAGGACCACTAAAGGAGTCGATATAGCCATGTCCGTCTGTCCGTCCGTCTGTCTGTCCGTCTGTCTGTATGAACACCTAGATCTCAGAGACTATAAGAGCTAGTGAGACCAAACTTGTTATTTAGACTTCTTAAATCTGCACGCAGATCAAGTTTGTTTTATTGTTTTGCTGCTCCCCTTTTCGGAGGAGCTATTTGAAAAAAAACGTATATCTCCTAAATTTATAGTTATGTTATTCATATTAAAAAGCTTAATGTATGTTGGGGGCAATGCTGCCGCAAAAGATTCCAGACTGCGGTAGAAGGCACAGAGGAACAAATCCCACGTCGCGAACGAAAATAAACCCGGAGGCTCGAAAAGAAGAAGTCGGGGGCGTCGTGGGTAAAACTTCAAGGGCGCATTCGCGTCAGCTTTATTCTGCTGCATACATGGAACTAACTTAGCTAGCTTAACATAACATAACATAAACAGAAGCCGCTACAGACAGAGCGGACGATTGGCGACGGCTGCTGCATTTGAAAGACCCGAGAGAGAGAGAGAGTGCCAGATTGTGCATAGCGGGGCGAGCGCGGATGCGCTCTTCAGAGCGGATGCGCTCTTCAGCTTAGATGAGCGGCGGCACAACGGCCCCTCACCTAAACATCCCGCCCCCCTTGCAATCACTCGGGTTGCAACAGGTCCCTCGTCGTTACGGTTGGTGACAGGCTCCGGACACGACCCATCCAAACACGGTGCTTTGAGCCACCGGCAGTCCGTCCTGGATCTTTAGGAAGCCCGGTTGCATGATCCGCGGGTACATATCCGCGCCCAAGACAACGGAGATCGTCGCCGGCAGATAAAACCGCTCATCCGCCAATGTCACGCCTCGGAAGTGGGCACGCACCGCCTCCCTCAGCTCACGAGACGGCGTACGTACGCGCACGTGAGGCTCGATTTTAAATACGACATCTAGCCGTACGCTATCATCGGTTTTGGACTCCACGGTGGCCGAACAAACTTGTTCGTCCCCCACGCTGGTAGTGGGCAGACGGAAACACGCCGCCAGCGATGCGTCGATGCAGCTCGAGGGCGTACATGGGTCGATGAGGGCCCCCGTGTCGAAGATCCGGTTCCCGGTGATAATGCGCACTAGCGCAGTCGGCAGCACGTTAACGCTGTTCCGCTGCAGCAGCGACGATAGGGTGGGCGCAGCGGTCGCGTCCTGCGGGGGCCCTTGACGAGAGGCGGAAAATTGCCTAGGCGCGGATGACGCGGGCGGACGAGCGGTGGACGGCACCCGATGAGTGGCGGACGAAGGCCGTGAAGCATCTGAAGCACCTGAAGAGCGCCGGGAAGTCGATGGCCGTGGATCGGCTTGTGAATGCCGGAAAGTGGCGGACGCAGGCCGAGAAGAACCTGAACCGCGCCGGGAGTTGGCAGATGACGGCCGAGCGCCAGCTGAGACACTCCGTGTCCTGTCTCCCGCGCTCCGTGACCGGTGGTCCTCTTGACGCGGCTGGCGCCGAGCCCGCGGCTTCTCCACGAGGTGCAGCAGCGAGTGGTGATCCTGACCGCACGTCCTACAGCAGTCTCCACGCCGACACGATCCGTCGGAGTGCTCGTGAGCCAGGCAGCTGGAGCAATACCGGTTCACGAGGACCGCCCGGAGCCGCTTCTCGGCACTGAGTCGCAGAAAACGCCGACACTTCTTCAACGGATGGATCCCGCTGCAGACTCGGCATCGGTAGGACTGTGTACCTCGAGTACATCTGCTTTCAAGTGATTGGGCGCTGCGTGGACGGGGCGACATCGTGCTGAATATGACTGGCGGAAATATGATGAAGAAACAAAAACGTTATCAGAATTGGTGTGAATTTCGATTTGGAATTACGGGCAGAGCTACGAGACAGCACAATGGACAGGAACATTGGAGCAGAAGAAATGCATAATTATTGTGGGCAGGCGGACGCTTCCATCGGAAGAAGCACGACCTTCGCAACGGGCCGCTTGACGAGCCCTCGCGCGGTGCGGATGTCGATCACGCGGACATGGCCATCGGATCCTGGATACACCGCGTCAACCCTGCCTAATCGCCACTCATTGGACGGAAGGTTGTCCTCCTTGATGACCACCATATCCCCAACGCGGAGATTCCTCGTAGGGGCTCGCCACTTATTCCTCTTATGGAGCTCCTTGAGGTACTCTTCCTTCCATCGCAGCCGAAATTGCTGCTGAAGAGCCTTCAGGTGCTGCCAGCGGTTAATAATGGACGTGGTGTCCCCCTTTAACTCGGGTTCAACCGTGGCGAGAAGTGGACCTCCCACAAGAAAGTGCCCGGGTGTAAGCGCCAACAGATCAGCAGGATCTTCGGACATTGGCGCGAGCGGCCGCGAATTTAGGCACGCCTCGATCCTCGCCAGAAGAGTAGCCAGCTCCTCAAAGGTGTATTTCCGCGTTGCGGTGGACTTGTAGAACAAGGTCTTGAAGCTCTTGACGCCTGCCTCCCACAGGCCCCCCATGTGGGGGGCTCCCGGAGGAATGAAATGCCAGAGAAGCTGCTGGTGACTATATGCACCAGTCACAGCCCCTTTTAGGCTCTGGAGAAAATCGCGAGATAGTAGGGCCGCTGCCCCCACAAAGGTCTTCCCATTGTCCGACTGCACTTGACGGGGGCATCCTCTCCGGGACACGACCCGAGCGAAAGCAGCCAGAAATTTCTCGGTCGTGAGGTCCGACGTAGGCTCTAAATGGATGGCCTTAGTGGAGAAACACACAAACACCAACACATACCCTTTTGTGATGAGGCAGGCTCGCCCCGTATAGTTTTTGATTTCGAAAGGACCGGCATAATCCACACCGGTGTACGTGAATGGGCGAAAAAAGGACGTCCGTTCCTTAGGTAGCTCTCCCATAAGTTGCGTCTGCAACTTCTTCTTGTGGATGACACATACCTTACAAGAATAGACGACGGACTTGACCAAATTCCTCACCCTTGGAATCCAGAATTTGGCCCGGATCAAACGGATCATCAGCTGATTACCCCCATGCAGCGTGATGCGATGCGTAAACTGAACAAGGAGTCGCGACAGATGGCAGTCGTACGGAAGGATTATAGGGTGCCGTTCGTCATATTGGAGGAGTTCAGAGGACGTGACCCGGCCACAGGCTCGCATAAGGCCTTGCGAATCCATGAAGGGGTTTAGATTTTGAATCGAACTGGATGCTGATACTGGACGCTTTTCGCTTAAGCAGCCCATCTCAGAAACGAAGTGTCTGCGCTGAGTGACGGAAACTAGAAGACGTTCAGCCGACGTAATCTCATTAGCTGTCAGGTGCTCTTCGCACGGAGATCGAATCTTCCGCGCGCTCTGGATGAAGCGATAAACATAGGCAAGGACTCGTAATGCCCTGTCGAGCGTGGAAAACCGTTCAAGAAGATCTTCGGGGGGCGCCTTTGCGACATGGACCTTGACTGCTCGCTTCTCGAGTTCCGTCACAGGGGCATCATTGCCTTGACTGGGCCAATCGCTGCGAGGCCTTTGCAGCCAGTCAGGACCGTGCCACCACAACTGGTTGTCCGCAAGATCTTGGAGAGCTACGCCCCGGCTAGCGAGATCTGCAGGGTTGTGCTCGGATCGGACATGTGCCCATTCCTGCACGTCGGTGAACTGGGTGATTTTGGTCACTCGGTTGGCCACGAACGTCGTCCACTGACACGCTGGCTTCTGCAGCCAAGCGAGGACAATAGTCGAGTCCGTCCAACAGTATAGGGCGGACGCGTCCCCTGGCATCTTTGGCAGAACGGCGGTGGCCATCTCCGACAACAACAGGGCACCGCACAGCTCTAGCCGAGGGAGCGACACCGTTTTAACTGGGGCCACTCGAGTCTTTGCAGTCAGCAGGTTCACTATTACCGTAGATCCAATCTCGACACGGACGTAAATTGCTGCGCCGTACGCCTTTTGTGAAGCGTCGCAGAACCCGTGGTGCTCGATCTTTAGGTGTGGTCGGAACGAGACCCATCGAGGAACACGAATCTGATCGAGAACCGAGTAATTCTTCAGGAAGTCAACCCATCGCTGACAGAAATCTTGAGGGAGGGCGTCGTCCCACCCTAGATCCAGAAGCCAAATGTCCTGCATGAACATTTTTGCCCGGACAATGAAAGGAGCAAGCCAACCTGCTGGATCGAACAATTTGGCAATTTGGGAGAGGACTTGGCGCTTCATGAATGACGAGCCAGAAGTCAATTCTGGCGGAACAAAGAAGAACTCGTCCGTCGTCGCTTTCCACCGCACGCCGAGTGTCTTGGCCGTGCTCTCTGCATCGATATCGAGGAAATCAGCACGAAGGAGGTGGTCGCTCGGAATGTCGACCAGGATCGCCTTGCTATTCGACGTCCATTTCCTAAGAGGAAACCCTGCCGACTCGAGGGCCTCCTTTAGCTCCCGAATCGCAGCTTGGGATTCGGCTTTGGAGTCTGCCCCCGCGAGAACGTCATCGACATACATAAATTGCCGGATAATTTGGCTTGCCTGCGGATATTTCAACTCTTCGTCGTCAGCGAGCTGCTGTAGGACACGTATCGCTAGGAATGGGGCACAATTGACACCGAAGGTGACCGTTTTTAATTCGTAGTCGCGGATGTCCCCATCGGGATTGCGGAACAAAATACGTTGGAGCGGAGTATGCTTGGGGTCTACCCAAATTTGCCGATACATCTTCTCGATGTCGGCGTTGAAGACAAACATAAAGTATCGCCACTTTAGGATTTGAATCGTCAGGTCGGATTGTAAGACTGGGCCCGCGTAAAGAATGTCGTTCAGACTGGTCCCGTTTGCGGACGGGCTCGAAGCATTGAAGACTACCCGCACCTTGGTGGTCGTGCTTTCGGGCTTGATGACGGCATGATGTGGAAGATAGTAGGTAGCGGAACTGCTCGCGGGAGAAACCTCGGTCATGTGGCCTAAGTCGATGTATTCCTGGATTACAGAGTCATAGCGGGCCTTAAGGGGCGGATCCCTCTTCAGGCGCTGCTCATTACGCAGGAATTGAGCAAGAGCAAAGGACCGTGAAGCCGATAGCTCGGAACCCTTCTGCTCGGGGTCGCGTAAGGGGAGCGTCACAACGTACTTGCCACACTCATCCCTTCTCGTCGTCTGGACAAAATAGTGCTCGCAAACTGAATCCGATTCCGAACTGATCTGTGTGGGCACATCTTCCACCTCCCAGAATTTGGTGAGGAGCTGATCCAGTGAGTCATCGAGGCTACGGGCAACTCGTGTGGAAAAAACGGACACGCTGCGGGGGTTGGCTGGAGATAATGGGCCTGTCAGCACCCATCCAAAAATGGTCTCCTGACCGAGAAGCGACCCGCAGATGTTAGCCTTGGAATTACCGAGGAGAATGGACGGAAGAATATCAGCTCCTATTAACACATCGACTTGGGAGCTCTCAAAGAAGTTGGGGTCCGCTAGGGGAATGTTGGGCAGCCCCTTGAGACGATCTCGCGGAATCGGATATGATGGCAGATTTCCTGCCAACTGCGGAAGAACGTAAGCCGCAGTCTCTAACTGTAGCCCGGGTCTAGACGGCGACCGAATGGAGAAATGGCACAATTTAGTAGACTGCGCGGAAATGGTCTGATTGAGGCCGGAAACTTGGGCTTGAATCGTCTTGAAAGGAAGCTTGACAAGGTTGAACAGTCGTTCTGTTATGAAAGTGGCTTCGGACCCTGAGTCTATCAGTGCTCGTGCCTGGAAGCTGCATCCCAAATGGCACACGTTGATAAGGGCCGTGCCCAGTAGGACGGCTCCTGACCCGGAGGCGAAACACACCTGCACATCCGACTGATCCTCTGAGCCGTTTGTGCTTCTGGCAGTCTGTGCGGTTCGAGCCCTTGCTGGCGTAGGCGGACTTGGCGCGGTAGCGAACGGATTGCCGCGGTGCAGGAGGGTGTGGTGTCGGCTGTGGCATGTGAAGCAGGTATGGGCGCTCGTGCAGTCTCGCTGCTGGTGCCCTCGGGCAAAACAGTTTAAGCATAACTGCTTCCTCTTAATGTAGTCAGAGCGCCCATTTACGTCCATTTCTAGGAACCGCGGACATAAGCGAATGGGGTGGCTCTCCCTCGAACAGAGATCGCAGCCCTTTTGGCCCGGAACCACTCGAGTCTCGTATGAATTGAGTCTCCGAGCAGGGGCAGTAGGAAGTCCCGACCTTGGCGGAAATTGCCCGGAGCCACTAGGCCTGACGTCGTCGATGGCCTCCAGAGTGCGATGGCGCTCTGTCAGGAAGTTATCTAATTCCTTCCATGTTGGAATTTCGGCCTTGTTATGTACGGATTGCTCCCACATAGAAAGTGTGACTTTGGGGAGCTTTGAGGAAATCATAAACACCAGGAGACAGTCCCAAGCCTCAACATTGATGGAGGACATTTCTAGAGCTGTCAGACAACTCTGAATGGTGGCTTGCAGCTCCTTCAGCGCGACCCCGGACTCTTGAGAAATAGCCTGGATGTTGAAAAGGATCTTCAACTGGCTATTGACCAATAGACGCCGGTTCTCAAAGCGGTCTGTGAGGCTTTGCCATGCTGCGACAAACCCCTCATGGGTAAGCGGAGCCTTCGAAACAATAGCGTGCGCGTCACCACTTGTTTTGGACAGCAAGTGGAACAACTTCTCTACCGGGGTGAGCCGCGAGTTTTGGATGTAAATGGCCGTAAACAAGTCTCTGAAGGTGGGCCACCGAAGATAATCACCCGCAAAGACCTCGGTGTCCACTGGCGGTAACCGGCAGCCTGAAGACGCGGGCGTGTGGATATTAACGGAAGCCTGAGTGGATTGGGAGGCAATTTGCTCCCGAAGCTGGGCGATACACCTCGAATAAACGGAGTAGCAGTAGCTGTACTTCGATTCCAGCACTGTCGAGTTGGCCGTATTGTCGTCGGACACGGCAAGTAGATCGGAGCAGCTCTCATAGCTCTTCTCCACCTTCTCCCACAGGGCCCGAATTTGGTCCCGATGGACTTCGCACATATACTGGGTGCATCGTTCCGTTTCTGGGGCGCCCGGAGTATTTATGTTGGCCTCAAATTGGCTAATCCGATCTGTTGTGGCGATTAACTTTTTCAGCGCCACTTCAACCGCACTTTGAGCCATCTTTGCCACGGAGCGAGTCTGCCTTTGTGAGGGACCGGGAATGGTATTGACGGATTCGTCGCTCTTTGCCCTTGCAATGGCACTGGTTGCCTTAGGCTTTAAAAGAGGCGTCCGCGGAGATGCGGATTGAGATCTGTCCAAACGGATGGCTGGGATCGGACGCGGCTTTTTGTCGTCCCCGTGGGCATTCTCAAAGTAAATTAGCTGGTCAGCGCTTGTCGATTGACTTGCGCAATAGGTGCCTCGTGCGAAGCAGTGGCTGGTCACACTACTGTGATGAGAAAGGTGAGATCGCGGATAAAATGCGACTACAAGGAAATATTTGGAAACTAGGCGGCGACGTCGAAAGGACAGAATTTGCGGCACAATTCAAATGTGGAAAAACTTCAGGAGCCAAAAAAAACCCAAAAGGAGACGAAATTTGTTGAGATTGTAGGCGGATGTAGCCTGATGCGGAGTAAAATCAGCGTTGGAGGCACGGAAAATGGACAAGTACCGGGAAAGTCGCGCTCGTTCGGAAAACAAAAAATTATGACAATTTATAAATCTATATTTATATAAGGCCGTCAGCCGATAGGGTACACAGGGGGATCAACAGATGACCGCGTCATCTGCCGTAACTGTGTGCACCATCGGTAGTGCGACTATACTCTCCAAGCGAGGGCGGCTGGAAGCGAAGGAGGGGATGGGGCCTTGGTTTTGGCCCAGTCGGGCCCCAACCGAGTACGCTGACTAATGGTAGTCGGGCGGACCTGGACATGTCTTTAAATTGTCTCCCCTCAAGTCAGGAGTGTTACGCGACCCGTGCCCCCTGACTTCCAGGTTCGCAGCTGAGGGGTAAATCCAGCTGTGTTCACACGGAGCCTTCCTAGGGCCGGGCAACCCTAGGTCGTAAGATGCCTTACCGCAGCTTTGGGGCGAAGTTGCAGTCGACCATTCCACATGCCCCAACCCCCCTCAGGCCCGCTGCGCTTGCCTAGCCGAGCAAAGCGGGCGTACATGAATGAAAATGGAAAAAAAACGCCGAGCTTCGGACCTCTCGGGAGAGGTAAAATCCCACAAAACAGTGATGGACGAGGAGGAGACACTGAGGCTGAGTCTGGTCTCAGGGTCTCATCAGAAGTCGGGGACCGACGAAGAAGGGCCGTCGGTGTCTAGTAAAGACACTACGACTCAGTCGAGACCCGATGGGAGAGCAAGTAGCACTCCCCATTCGGAACACAATAGTGGGCCTAATAAAGGCACCACTAAAGACATGAGTAAGATGACTCATCAGCAAAGACGGGCGATGGTTGGTAGAGCCCGCTTCATTCTGCGCAAGATAGCCAAGAATGAGGCCGAGGGCAAGATCGACCCCCGCGATGCGGAAGACAAAGCCAAATTCCTTGCGGAGATCGCGGAATTTGAGAGCTACAAGGCGGAAAACCCCGTGGTAGTCCAGTCCACTCAGGCAAAGCGTAATCGTTCGCAAGACGTGAGCGAGAGCGCACCTAAGAGGGCGAAGGACCCGCAGGGCAAGCCGAGGGTGACCAGCTTCGTCAGCAAGGCGAAGAAGTTCAGCGAGGTGGTCAGAGACAGTCTGGCTATGGCTCTGGTGGACGAGAACCACGACGACGGGCGCCTGCTGTCGGAGAAATGGGAGGTGATCGAGGCCAAGTTAGCCGACATGGTAACTGACAGAGTAGTCAGCATGCCGGCCGGCCCCATCCCCTCCTTCGACTCCTCGGACGTGGTCAGGGGGCACCGGGTAATTAGGTGCGACGATGAGTTCTCCAGGAACTTCCTGGCGGAGTGCGTGGCTAAGATTAGCGACGCCTGGGCTGGCCTTAAGATTAGGCTAGTCCACGCCAGGGAGATCCCCAGGAGACCCAGAGCTCGTATCTGGTTACCCAAGGGGCAGACTGACCATGTAAAGGTGATCGCTGCTCTGAAGGCTCAGAACCCGGATGTCCATATGGCAGACTGGACCATCCTCAAGGCAGAGAAGGAGATGAAGACGAGCCAGCCTTTCCTCCTGCTGATAAACCAGCGCTGCCTGCCGCAGCTAGAGGCCGCAGACCACAAGGTCAGGTACGGCATAAGGAAGGCAAAGATCAGGGTCTTCCTTGCCGAACCAGACGAGCTACTGGAGGAGGTCGATGACACCAACAAGCTGTTGGACGATATGGTCATCGACGATAAGACCCCCGACACAACACCAAGCACAATCGATGTCGAGCATAGTGCAGATTAACTTGAAGCGCAGCACGCACGCTTCAAGCAATCTCACGATCCTTCTAAGGGAGAGGGATATCGACATCGGCCTGATACAGGAGCCTTGGACCAGGGACGAGCAAGTCACTGGTCTTAGGATCCCCGGATACACACTACTGTGCACCAACTCGAATGGTAGGCCGAGAGCATGCATAGTAATAAAAAACCACCTTAATGCTTTTCTCTGTCCCGATCTTAGCACACCTGACCTAGCAGTGGCCAGATTCGTGACGGTGGATGGGAGCGGAGTGCTGATAGCTTCGGCATACATGGCCCATGACGAACCGGCCCCGCCTGAGCCGGTGGTCAAGCTGCTGCAAAGGGCCGAAGACACTAAGACGACCCTAGTGCTAGGATGCGATGCCAACGCAAGGCACACGCTCTGGGGAAGCTCGGAAACAAATGAAAGAGGTGAGTCACTTTTTGATAATATAATTTGTCGTAACGTTACAATATGTAACAGAGGGAAGACGCCGACATTCATTTTTCCCAGCACAGGTAATTTCCAGGGCTGGGAAGAGGTGCTAGACATCACCTTACAGATTGAACAGGGCAAGTACAAGGTAGAGAACTGGAGAGTATCGACCCAACACTCCTTCTCTGACCATAGATATATCTTCTTCGATTTAGCAGTACAAGTTAGCAAACAGGTACCAAAAAGAAACCCACGTAAAGCGGATTGGGGCAAATTCAGTGAAATTGTCCAATCGAAAGTTGGCAACAGGAGGATAAAGGTACAATCCTCCCCTGAGGCCCTCGACAAGGAAGTAGAGGACCTCACCAACATACTTAACAATGCCTTCCAAGAGACTTGTAAGATCACATTCTCAGAGAAGAAGTATCCAACATGGTGGACGAAAGAGCTCAGCGATCTCAGGAGAAGGGCGCGGAAGTCCTTCAACACCAGTTATGGCACCAAGGAATGGGAACCATACAAGGAGGCGCAGAGAGCGTACAAGAAAGCGATTTACGAGGCCAAAAAGGACTCATGGCAGAGCTACTGCGAGTCACTTGAAGGCGTAAAAGATACTGCGAGACTAAGCAAGATTCTCGCTAAAGGACACACAAGCCCCACCCTGATTAACAGGGCAGACGGCACGGCAACAACGACGATAGAGGAGTCGCTGGAGTTGCTGGTTGACACCCACTTTCCAGGTAACTTGCAAGGGATCAAGGAACCCGAAAGGGGAAGAACCTCACAACTAGAAACGTCAACGAAGGACATCATTACCACTGAGAAGATCCGGTGGGCAATAGATTCCTTCGAAAGGTACAAAAGCCCGGGCCCAGACGGCATAATACCGGCAATGCTACAGACAACCAAAGACAGCATCTGTAGATGGCTGAAAGCCATATACAAGGCTTGCATTAGACTGACGTATATTCCACTCCAGTGGAGGGAAGCGAAAGTCGTTTTTATACCCAAACCAGGAAGAAGGGGCCATATCCTAGCAAAGGATTACAGGCCGATTAGCCTTACCTCCTTCATCCTGAAGTCCCTAGAGAGACTCCTGGATGTTCACATCCGAGAGAAACTTGAGAAAGATGGCTTCTCGGATGCGCAGCACGCATACCGGAAAGGCAGGTCGACAGAGACTGCGCTACATGTAGTAGTGGGTTACGTCGAGAAGACACTACGATACAAACAGTACACAATGGCCGCCTTCCTAGACATAGAATGCGCGTTTAACAACGTAAACGCCGATTCCATCCTGAGCTCCCTCAACTTGTTAGGCATTGAGGAAGGCATCAGAGAGTGGATAAGGGTTATGCTGACGAGTAGGTTGATCACTGCTGAACTGAGTGGCACTCACCTCACGCGAGCAGTGAAGAGAGGCACACCTCAGGGCGGGGTACTGTCACCTCTACTCTGGCTAATAAATATGAACACCATATTGGAAGAGCTCAACATGGGAGGCATCAAAGCAGTGGCCTACGCAGACGACGTAGTACTGCTAGTATCAGGACCCTTTCCTGACGTTATCAGTGGCATAATGACAGGCGCGTTAGGGCAGCTAAACACTTGGGCCAAAACCTGCGGACTAAGCATTAACCCAACAAAGACAGAACTAATGCTCTTCACCAGAAGAACTAAGGTTCCAGCCTTCAACATGCCCAGTATAGGGGGCACGAAACTAACACTATCGGATCAGGCAAAGTATCTAGGAGTGATACTAGATCCAAAACTAACATGGAAAAAGAATGTTGCAGAGAGAGTCAGGAAGGCAAGCATTGCTTTCTACTCCTGCAGAAAAATGTTTGGGAACAACTGGGGGTTGCATCCAAAGATTATTATATGGCTTTACACAGCGGTAGTAAGGCCAATTCTAACATACGGGGCCCTGGTATGGTGGCCAGCACTAACCAGAGCCTACAACATAGCGAAGCTCACCAGAATACAGAGAGCGGCATGCGCAGGAGCCACGGGAGCGTTACGCTCATGCCCCGCGGCTGCTCTAAATGCCATCCTCAACATAATGCCGATAGAACTGTTCGTTAAGGACACTGCCGCGCAGAGTGCAGTAAGACTGAAGGCAAGCTACTGCTGGAAGGAATACGGCACAGGTCACGGCAGGATACTTGAAGGCATTAGAATGGACACAAACGTAAGAACAGACTACATGACAACGGAGATGCACTTCGGGAATGGTTTCACAACCTCGTACCCAACGAGGGAGGACTGGAGCATGGGAAGAGTAACCGTAGAGAACGAGGTATCCCTCTACACCGATGGCTCTAAGATGAGCTGTGGAGTAGGGGCTGGGATCTTCGCCGAGCACTGGGGGATTGAAGAGACCTTTAGTCTCTCAGACTCGGCGACGGTCTTCCAGGCCGAACTACTCGCCATAAGGGAAGCAGCTAAGCTTTCACTAAGACGAGGACTCAGCGATACCACCATACGGATCTACTCGGACAGCCAGGCGGCTATCAAATCCCTAGCTTCCGTGAAAACCACGTCAAAGCTTGTGGCCGAATGCAAGGTAGCCCTAAATAATCTTGCACACGAAAACACGGTTCAAGTAACCTGGGTGCCAGGACACAACGACATCCCAGGCAATGAGAAAGCGGATGAACTAGCGAGAGCAGGCTCCGCAGAACCTAGCACTGATGCAGAAATACCAATATCCCTAAACTCGATCCAGACAAGAATCCACGACCATTTCAAGCAGACAGCCAACAAGGAATGGTCAAGGAGGACAGAGTGTAGAAGATCAAGACAATGTTGGCCAACTTTTGACAAAAATCGAACGAAAGAGCTGCTATCCAACAGCAAGAGGGATATCAGCAGGCTCACAGCAGTCACCACAGGTCACTGGGCGATTGGATCGCACGCAATGAAAATGGGACTGCCACACAACACGACCTGCAGAAGCTGCAAGCAAACAACGGAGCAAGAGACTCCTGAACACCTGCTATGCTTCTGCCCGGCACTAAACTACAAAAGACTACGCCATTTAGGAGCCCGACAGTTGGAGTCACTGGACAGTGTAGGAGAGCTGAAGTTGTCGGCAATCCTAAACTTCCTCACTGAATCGGGATGGTACTAGCGCAACAACTAACAATGAACAGGGGGAGTGGACCAAAAAGGAGCCTAGCTCTAATTGGAGGCCCCAGGGGGCCTCACCACTTATACCTACCTACCATATTTATATAAATGTGGCTCGTACGTAGATATTTTCGTAGATAATTCTCAACTATTTTTGAAATTAATTGTAGCGGATCCGGACAGGTGGACTTGACCTTGGCTTGGATTTAATAACAAATAAATAATTAATAATTATTAATTTTTGACTAATTGTCGTCGGATTTAATTATTATGGAGCCGGAAAGGTGGATTTGAAACCTCGGCTTTAGTTCGGACGGAAACTTGATAATTTAATAATTAATAAAAAAAAATTAAATCTTTAATTAATCAATTAATTAATTGGCGGAATTACCTTTATGGAGCCGCACAGGTTGAATTGAAAACTTAATCGTTAATCAATTGGATTTAATTATCACGAAGCCGGAAAGGTGGAATTAAAAACCGCGGTTTTATTCGATCAGAAAGTTGATGATTAAATTATTAATAATTTTCGACTTTAATTATTATGTGGCCGGAAAGGTGGAATTAAACCCTTGGCTGGTCCCCGAGCGAAAATTAATAGTTAAATAAATTTAATAAATTTATTCAAAAGTTGCACTTTTGTTGGAACGGAAAATGTTGACTGGGTTACGCCGACGGCAGAGCAGTGCGTAAGTACTCAGGAGAAGCAAAAAAACACAGCAGCCGCTGCTGCAGCGGCTGAGTTTAAATTTTTTTTTTGAACACAATTTGCAGTGAGATGTCGTTTTATAATTGGTTGTTTTATTATAATTTTATTAGTTTCTGAAATCGGAGGCAGAAAATATATTGGAATATATATGGGCATGCATTTAATACGGCTATATGTAAGGGCATGTAGGGCATACGTTGGCACAGTGGAGCGTTGATAAGTGGACTGTATAACTGGGGGAACAGAAAAGTTATGTGGTGTAAAAATAACACTGATTGGGAGAAAAAAAAATATTACGACAGCGGCGGACTGTTCGGTGAATTTGGAAATTTCCGTAACTAATTCACACCGGCTCGCCAATATTAATTGTGCCTTCTTTTTGTCACCACACAATTTCACTGTTCACTTGCTAAATTTTTGCGGATTAATTGCACCAAAGAAATATGTATGTTTGTATGTATGTATATGTCTGCACATATACCTCGACCGTTGGCAAGCGAATAGCGGAATAGCGAATAACGGAGAGGCCGAAAACGGCAAGGAATATGGCGAAGCACACAAAACGGAGACGGATGGAAAATTTGCAGAAATTGAAGACGAAGAAGAGTAGAAAATTCTCAAACTGCCGTTGTGTCGGAAAACTCGGACTTGGAGTTGACACGGGAGGAAAAAATCTTGCAGCAGTGTGAACGAAATTTAATGTTCGGACCACTGCTGAAGACCGGCAGAGAGACGGAGATGGAAAAATGTCGTACTTATCTTTTGGCGGAACAATGCCTGGAACTGCTGGTCGAAAATATCCAAAAAATTATCCGGCTCTGATGGACCAAATGTTGGGGGCAATGCTGCCGCAAAAGATTCCAGACTACGGTAGAAGGCACAGAGGAACAAATCCCACGTCGCGAACGAAAATAAACCCGGAGGCTCGAAAAGAAGAAGTCGGGGGCGTCGTGGGTAAAACTTCAAGGGCGCATTCGCGTCAGCTTTATTCTGCTGCATACATGGAACTAACTTAGCTAGCTTAACATAACATAACATAAACAGAAGCCGCTACAGCCAGAGCGGACCATCGGCGACGGCTGCTGCATTTGAAAGACCCGAGAGAGAGAGAGAGAGTGCCAGATTGTGCATAGCGGGGCGAGCGCGGATGCGCTCTTCAGAGCGGATGCGCTCTTCAGCTTAGATGAGCGGCGGCACAACGGCCCCTCACCTAAACAATGTATTTTATCAAAATACACAGATTGTCCAAATTTCATTGCGATCGTGCCATAAATAGCGGAGATATAGGCTTTTTACTTTATACACATTACGTGTACAAGAGGCAGCCTAGGCAGAGGGCTCCAAATAAATCACAACGTGCATTAAAAAACCCCTTTATGGAGGAACTATTTAAAAAAACGTATAGCTCCTAAATTTATAAAGTTATGTAAACCATATTAAAAAGCTTAATGTATTTTATCAAAATACACAGATTGTCTAAATTTCATTGCGATCGTGCCATAAATACCGGCTTTTTACTTTATACACATTATGTGTACAAGAGGCAGCCCAGGCTGGGGACTCCAAGTAAATCAAAAGTGCATTAAAAATTTTAGGTTTGTTCACATTATTATGAAAATAAGATTACTATTTTTTATTTGGTTGGTGGTGCAGCTGGCTAAGCTGAAGTCCTTATGAAATGTTAGTTGTCAAGGGTTCGAATCCCGTCGGCGGCGAGGGAAAGCTCTTTTATTTTTAGCAAATTTTTTTTTTCAGTAAATCAAAATAATTACAGTATTTAATACTAAGAAATAAAAAATGCAAGCAAAGAACTATACTTAATATATTGAAAATGAAAAAATTCCTTATGCCTGCGGTTCATTCGAACCCAGGCCAATTGCTTACAAAAATATATGTGCAGCTTTACCCACTAAGCTATCGACTTTGCTCCTGAATGGGAAGACATTTGCATTATATGTAAATTTGTCTCCGTTTTTTATTCTTATTCTTAATTTTTGGACGCGCCTTGAAATGGTGCACGGTATTCTATTGTCGGGACCGACTGTATGTCCATCTTGTTTTATTAGGGCAAGGTGCGTGAAACGCTTAAAAACTGTTATTTTCTCTTCATTTTTTTTCTTCAATTGGTAATGGCGTCCCTCTTAAAGATCGTACAAAACGAGTAATGGTACCTTCTTACCGATACGTAAATAAGAGAAACAATTGATCCTAGGGTGGTCAGTTACCGTCTCCTTCGCCGACATCGGCAGCGATCTTGGTAGCTGGGCGATCGAGAGTTCCATGCTGCGTTTTAATCGTGGCTCGACGAACCTGACCGTCCTTGGCCGCAACAGTGTTAGTTCTCGTCGACTATGATGACTATGCTTCCGACCGATATCGGCGGGCACTTATCAAACCATTTTGTTCTTCGTGTGAGCGTCGGCGTAAACTCTTTCACCCAACGTTGCCAAAAACGATCTCCAAAACGTTTTACCTCGTTCCAGTGACGTCTCAGGTTCAAATGATTTGGGTTGATCGGTTTGTATCCATTTGATGATCCCATTAACAGGTGGTTTGGAGTGAGCGCGGAATCGTCCTCAGAGTCCAGACTGACGAAGGTTAACGGACGAGAGTTAATGATGAATTGTGCCTCCATTAGAGCACTTCTCAGGCTTTCGTCGTTGAATGAATAGTTAGGGCAGATGTGCTTCAAGACTGTCTTGGTAGTGCGGACAATTCTTTCCCATGCTCCGCCCATGTGGGTGGCACCTGGAGGGCTAAATCGCCATATTCAGTGCGTACTCTATTATGGCTTCCAATTTTTCCTTGGGTGGCGGAAGCTTTCTCACGCGATCGATCATCCTCTCCAGTATGTGCTCGAGTCTGCCGAAGGACATTTTCATCGTTTTTATTACCTCCTCTACTAGAGCAGGAAGAAAGAGCTTATCTTTGACCATTTCGCTTGCCCTACCCTTAAGGCACTTTTGCAGACTAAGCTTGTTTTTAACGTTGGAGAATCCTGCTGCTGAAGTACTATGCTCAAATGTACTGATGAACAATGGCCACTCCTCAGGGTCTCCGCTGAACGGAGAAAGATCCTTTGATATAGCTTGCCTGGCAGCGATTTGGAAGCTTGACGGGGCCGCGGTCGTCATCTGGAACTACCCGTGTGGCGATCCTGGAAGCGCGTTCATCTGTAGTAGGATTTTATATTTCCCCTTGATAAATCTCTGTTCGGAAGCTCTTTTTTCTTCCAGCATTTCGAGCATAATTTGGTTCTGGTTGACGCTCAAATTACCTTCGAGAATGTTTGGTAGCTTAATATGCTCGTTTATGTCAATGAGAACGTCCATTTGCTGCGCTTACAAATTCTATACGCTTCTCCGTTCATACTTCAATTGGAGGTTTTGTGAATTTCCATGTGGCAGAAGCAAATTGTGTGTTCTGATTGCAATTTGTTTGTAATTTCAAGTGCGTTTACTTGCTCTGGTTGTAGATTACGAGTTGTTCACCTAACGTTCGAGATAGGGATGCTAATGTTATGGCTAATTGTGAAGTCGTCGCTTCGTAAAGGTATATTTTTGAGAGCAACGGTTGTGCACAAAAGTTTTAAGAATGTTATTGGCAAGAAGCTAGTAGTTTTTACAGCAGCACACCACAAAAAACAACCACACATGGATAGCGCTAATCTTCAATAAGTTTATTTATTTCCAGCTTCCGAATCGATGTGTACATATAAGGTTTTTTTTTTAAGGGCAAGGTGCGTGAGACGCTTAAAAACTTTTGTTTTCTCTTCGCTTCTTGATAATGGCATCCCTCTTAGAGATCGTAAAGAACGAGTTATGGTACCTTACTATTTCAATACTTCTTACCGATACGTAATAGGGTATTCCCACACAGATACATCTAACATCCCAGTGGCGTGGAAGCAACCTACAGCCTGTGTGCGCTGAGGGTAGCTAGCGCCTTCAGGACAGTCTCCGACGACGCGGCCCTGGTCATCGCGGGGCTGGTGCCGCTGAGCGAACTAGCCCAAGAGGCGAGAGAATCCCTGACCCAGGACCAACCAGCCGCGATGCCGGACTGGCTGCCAGACGTAGGAGCATCACCAGGTGGCAAGTATCGTGGGACAGCTCAACCAAGGGACGCTGGACCCACCGAATGATACCAGACATCAGCAACTGGGTAAGCCGAAGGCACGGCGAGGTAGACTTCTACCTAACGCAAATACTCAGCGGACATGGGTGCTTCCGGAGCTACCTGAAGCGCTTCGGACACGAGGAGGAGGACAACTGTCCAGCCTGCGGTGCCGGGATTGTGGAGGACGCCCAACACGTCCTGCTCGATTGCTACCGCTTCCACCACGAGAGGGAGGAGCTGGTAGCCGGTGTCGGAAGAACAGTCACGGCCGAAAATCTCGTGCCGACCATGCTCGAGAGTAAGGAGCACTGGGACGCGGCAGCAAAATTCGCTGCCAGCGTGCTAAAATCGCTGCGTTCTCTGGAGAGGACGAGAAGGAGTAGTGCGGAATAGGAGGCCTGCCGCTCGCGCGAAGCAATGCTTGGCGGCGGTACCGCGCGATCTCGGGCCTTCTTTCTTTCTGCCCCCCCATCTACCCCCCCCCCCCCCATCTATTGTTGTTGCTAGTTAGTAAGTAAATAAATAAATCGAATACAAAAAAAAAAAAAAAACCTCCCACATCCGTTTGACGGATGTTCTATATGTATTTATCGTTTCGAATCGTTTCATTTCGTTTCACATCCGGAATACATCTGGTGTACATCAAAATTTGATGTACTTGTTTTGGCGATAATTACGCGATAGTTTAATTAGATTTATTCTTATTCCCTGTGAAAAGTGTTCAAAATTGATAGGAAGGAATTGTAAGGCTCCGAATCAAGACATAAAGCTTTAGCCAGAAAAATATCCCTCCTCAAGTGGAACTCAGACCTCCGATAATCTGCCGCTTGCAAAGCGCGCTAAACTGGGCAACGACAAGGAGCTGTTGGAAATTGCTCGGGAGCGCCTGGCAGAGCATAAATAATAGACATCCTACAAAACTAAAAAAAAAAACAATAAAAACTTCAACAAAATTTAAATTTATTTAATTATTACGATCTAGACAATATTGGGCAATTACAGATCTTTTTTTTCTAATTGGCCTTTTCCTGAAGGTATGGAATCTAGTTTAATTTCCTTGCCAGGCTAGAGTTTTGAGAAACTCCAAATAATTGCTTTCCGCCAGTTGGTGTCCTTTTTTTTGTTTTACACTCCTAACCTATCCACCACAAATAAAAACGTCAGCTTCTCCTTCCGAAAACTATCTTTAAAACACTCTTCGTTGTTTTCAGGTACTTCCTTTTCCCAAAATGTCCCGAATTGCTTCCTTTTAATATAAAATGAATCCTTTTTAACTTTACTTTAAAAGAATTTGAAACTACATACTACTATCTTCACTCTTCTTGGCATTTGCTCTTTTGTAGGGGACATATTTTCAGTAGCATCCAAATCGTTGGTATCTTTTGAGGTAATTGATATAAGAGCCTCCACCAATTTTATGATTTTGCTGTACAACAGCTAAAATAGCCAAATCTTCCATATTTAAAGACTTTTTTACGTGGTGTATGAGTGACAGCTTTCCAAAAGCTATCCAATCGGATGGAGATGTAGATCTATGGGAATACGAGTTTTACATCTGTTAAAAATCCGAACTGTTTCAAACGGATGTACTGTGTGTGATTCCCCTATTATGAAAATTTATCAAAGAAGAATGGCGCAGTATGTTTGCGAGGTGCAGCAGTTCAATTGGAGGAACACATGCCATCCATCAAATGGACGATTTGGAGGCATTGTGAGGTGGCAATTATTCTGAAGATGCCAAGGCAATTCGTAATACTTTTTGTGAATATTTTAACCCGATAGGAGCAGTACCTTGACAGAATGATAAAATTTAATATATAACTGTCTATTATATGCACAATAAACCATTGTTTTTATTTGAAAAAATACTTACTATTTCATCGAATGTGTTGATTCCTTCGACCGAGGCCTCTTGTTCATATAAAAATTAGAGGTCGTTAAAATACCAGAGGCTTGTCTGGTATTGTCATTCACTTTTTTCTTCACGGTATCAATTGTAGCGTGCTCATCGAACTCCTGGTATTTCTCCAGAAGCACTTCCCACGCAGCGTTCTTAAATTCTTGTTCGCTTCTGTTTGCCACAAAGATGGCTCATTTCGCACACAAAAAATAAAATATTGCAAACATTTTTTTGACATTTTAGAGCTGCTCTACTACGTGTTGTCGCTACAAACGTTTGCTTCAAGTGACGTTCGTGCAAGCGTTGCCATCTATTGTCGAGCATGTTGTTGGCAACACAAGCAAGATAGATTGATTTCTATTTAGTTCGAGCGGCTCGGCGAACACGAAATTTGTACGCGAGCACTACCACTAATGATGAAAATTTCGTCGAACTCATCATGCTCGCCTGTGGAGTGGCCCCTTTACCCTATAAGCCAAGAGCACAGAATTCTGTTTTGAACGGAGCAGCGTTCGATTCAGGTACCTGAAAATCATGCTTGCCAGCTTTTTAAACTGTGGATCATCTCTAAACTATACCAAAGACATTATAGTTATAAGTTGTAGTAATTTTTAATTAAGCCTAAAGGTTTTCTAATAGATCTATGAAATTACAGAGTAACGAATAATTCATTTCAAATACAAGTTTATTCTGGATATTAGAGTGACGGTAGCTCAAATCAATAGTAGTTATTTGATAAACATTTCCGCCAAGATTGCTATCTCCCAATATTAGACTTGTGTCCCACACAAACGATTCTATAAAATTCGACGATTTAATGCATTCACATTGTCCAACATGCTTCATAAGTTCAGGCTGGCGTGCTGCGAGGACCGTCGTCACTAGTTTACTCATTTCAGGACTTATGCAAGAAAAGAGTGACAAATTTTTACTTGTAGTCTCTAAGGCGAAATTTTCATAATACTTTGATAGCATTCGGATGGATAGTAGAAAATCATCTGCATTTTTGAATCCATACTTGTCGGACAACCTAATAGTTTGTGCTTCATTAATATTTCCAATCAGGTAATCTATAGCTAAATGGAGAATCTTTTAAAAAATATGTTTCATTTTGCAATTATATTTTTAGTATATGTTCACCTCGGTAAATATTTCCCTATTATCAACAGTCCGCAATAAATCCATTCTGTCATTAATTTATGAATTTATCGGTCAAGAAAGTAAAAGTGTTACCAGTTTAGCTTATTTCAAGCTAGATCAGACATATTTGAAAAAGGTATAGTCTATAATGCATCTTCTCACTAGGTCGATTATATAATCGAATTTATAATCAATTTCAATTATGAGATACATCGACATACATTTTACGAAAAGGTTGTACGCGAGAAAAGTTGAGAACAAGGATTAAAATTTTGGATTTATTATATTTAGTTATAATTTGTGCACCTTTAAGGTACCAGCAAATTCCCATTTTGGGACTCCGTTTACAAGATGAAAACCAAATCAAATATACGTTATATTAATTAAAACATTGATCGATAAAATGTGAAGAACAATAAAGTAAAATAAAAAATTAAAAATTTTTGATGAATTAACATATAATTTAAATAAATAAAATGTTCGATTATAATAGAATTTAATGAATTTATTTTTATTTCCAGCCCTACTGGAAATGGGGGAGCCGCGATGCAGCAGAGTATGATGCCTCCTACACGTGAAACAGCTGTGTATACTCGTGCAATCACGTAGCTGATGGCCTCTAGCGAAACAATTCAGGCATAGCTGCTTGTCGACCGACATGTGGAGAAAGCGCAGGCACAATCTAATCGGATGATTTTCCTTAGAACATAAGTCACACCCTTTTTGTTTGGTGCTGACCTTTATTTCGAAGGATTACGGCCTTTTGGGAACTGACTGAGTCGGCTTCATATCCTCGTTAGCCTCCAGTGTCCGATACCTTTCGCTCAGGAAGGTGTTCATCTCCTCCCGGGCCAGAATTTCGGACTTCGAAGTTAGGGACTGTTAGTTAGGGAAAGGGTTAGCTTAGCAATCCCAGTTGTCAGTGTAGATATTGGAAAGTGCTAGCGCTGTCAAACACCCCTGAATCGTGCACTGCAACTCCTTTAGAGCATGTCCAGATTCTTGAGAAATGGAACTCAAGTTGAACAAGAGCTTGAGTTGGCTGTTGACTAAGAGTCTTTTACCGTCATTCGCAAGCGGGGATTTGGACACTATGGCCTTGGCCTCGCCACTAGTTTTGGTGAGGAGATGGAAAAGCTTCTTGACCGGTATCAGCCTGGGGTTGTTAACATAAACTGCCGTGAACAGGTCCCGGAAAGTGGGCCACCGGAGGTAGTCCCCATCGAAAAGTTCGGTATTGCAGAGTGGTAGCCGGCAGCCGGACGAAATGAAAAACTTGAGGCGTCACTCTTTCTAGCGTTTCGCTAATCTGTGCTGCACAGTTCTTTTATACGGAATAGCAATAACAGAGGTAGGTTGCTGAGGGATCCTTTTTGGGCAATTAGGTCAGAGCATATTTCATATTCCTTTTCGACCTTATCCCATAAGGCTCGCACTTGGTGCAGACGGACTTGCAATGTGTGTGAAGACTGCGAAGCCTGAGTAGGAGTGGTGATCTTTTCTTCGAAAACGCTGACGCTATCGGTCACAGCGATGAGTTTGTGCAACGCAGCGGTTGCGGCCGTTGGCTGATCTGATGCCGATATTCTGCTACTAGCGCGTGTAACCCTTAAGAATTTAGTCCCGGATGCAGAGGGATTCTCTGGCTGTCCGACATTTAAGACTCGCTCGACGCTTTCGCCGCCGGTTTGGAGACGACAATTCTCGGACTTGTTTTTGAGCTCGTCGATGGGCGATCTCTGATCTTTGGCGTGGCACTCGAGCTTCTAGGTCTCGGGCTAGCGGACTTGGGCACTTGTTTGACGCGAGAAGGTAGCGGAGAGGAAAGGGTAGTCTTTGTTTCCTTTTTTGGTGTCGGCGTTGGCTTCTTGTCACCCTCGACAGGCATACTCAGCTACGCTCCCTAAAAAAAATTGAAGGAAACGAAAAACTGAACCGCAGACTTGGTTTGGAGCAAATTAGCTGATATAGCTAGAAAAAATAGCTGAATGTAGCCGATAATCACAGATCAGCAAGCTGCACGCTCTTTGGGAAAAAATAGAAAAAGTAGCTGAAAGTTCACTGGAAAAATACCTAAATATCACTGAAACGAACCTTAGTCCAGAATGAATGAAAAAAGATGAATAGCTAAACAAAAAACAATGAAAATAGCCTAATCGTAGAACCGATGAAAAAGGAACGACAAATCAACCGCCAGAAAATAGGAAAATCTAAAAAAAAGAAATTAAATAGCCAGAAAAAAATA
Organism: Drosophila anomelani; assembly: GCA_035045905.1. Classification (NCBI taxonomy): domain Eukaryota; kingdom Metazoa; phylum Arthropoda; class Insecta; order Diptera; family Drosophilidae; genus Drosophila; species Drosophila anomelani. The sequence goes on from JAWNOO010000052.1 coordinate 313,907, forward strand.
AATGGCTTGATACGATAGCCTAGGAGTCCAGCAGAATTCTTTGATTTCGATCTGAAATTCTCTGGCTAGATTTTTTCGTAATTTGGGAAGACAATCAAAGCGTAAACACTTTTGCAACACAAGAAAAAGAAGACAAAAAAACTAGCTGAAAAACGACTCTAAATAGCTATCGACTTTGAAATTTTCTTTGACGATTATTCGAAAAATATTAATTTTTGTTTCTGCGATCGATTTTGTATTCAGGTATGGATGCAAGATTTGTGCCCTGTGTTTTGCTCGTTACTACTTGAATCGTATGAGTGCAGGTGCTTGTATATGAACAAATCGAAATAAAATTGCCAAAATATATGTATGTGTGTATATGGACTCCATATACAAGGCCCTTAGCCAGTCGGAAAAGGAAAACATAAATTTTGACAAATCTGACGTTGGGATCTTAATGAAATTAAAACTGAATATTATAGTCATTTTTCCCTATCGTTTGGTATACCGTGCATTTTCGCACGACCTCTTTAAAGTTAGCGTCGAAATATCGTATGGGGCGATAGCGGCATATGACGTTAGAGTCAACACGGGTTGAGAATCGGTAACGACAATTGGCAGTCCAGTCCCCATCGTATGATGCCTTCCGTTTTTCAAAGTGCTAACAAATTACAATGCTAGTACTTAATTCTAATTAATTTATTCATTAATTCCTCAGTTTCATGCCCGCCAACATTTTGAATACGTAACATGAGTCCGTTGGCGGGTTGATTGACTGGTTCACGACCGGTTCCAGCTCCGGAACTCGCGCCCTCCTTAACTTCATTTTGAACGCAAAACTGTAATGCGATTTTCTCATAAATCTGTAGTTAGGATTTTATTGAAAACTTCACCAAATGATCTCTATTTGATCCCCAATATGCCCATAATCTGTGCACATGCGCACGACCTCTAATAGCAAAGCTCTAGGAACTTTAATATTTGCTCCTCGTTTTTGTATGGAGCGGATCCAGAGGTTTGAGCACTGTTGCGGAATATTCTCAAAAACTGTCATTGGGATTTAAATGAAACTTTCTGGGATAATACTTGAATAAGTGCTCCAAAACCTGGATTACCGTGCATATGCGCACGACCTCTTTAGGGGGAGCAATCTCCAAAAAGGTGGAGCCTTGATTTTTCAAATGGATCTTTAAGGTACTTGCGCTGCTCAATTCTTTCCAAACCCAAGAAAAACTATTAGTAAATTTAATTCTCAACATGCTGGAATTTTATTTTCTTCAAATTAGTCTCTTATTTACAAAATAAATAAAATATAAAAAATGTCTTCGCGTTCCTTTTCCCACCGTTCCATTTCGACGCTAACTCACTGACGCTAATTTGACGCACAAGATTTTTCGTTGATTTGAAGCTCCCAGAGAGCTAGTATCTTTGGCTACATTCTGTTCCTCCATCCGATAACAGCTTATCGTACATCTGTGTCTCATAACAAGATGGACATACAGTCGGGTGTCCCGACAGTAGAATACCATGTACCATTACAAGGCGCGTCCCAAAATTATATAAAAGAAAGAGAATAAGAATAAAAAACTGAGACAAATTTACATATAATGCAAATGTCTTCCCATTCAAGAGCAAAGTCGATAGCTTAGTGGGTAAAGCTACACATACATTTTTGTAAGCAATTGGCCTGGGTTCGAATGAACCGCAGGCATAAGGAATTTTTTCATTTTCAAAACATTAAGTATAGTTCTTTGCTTGCATTTTTTTTATTTCTTAGTATTAAATACTGTAATTATTTTGATGTACAGGAAAAAAAAAAAAAAAAATTGCTAAAAATAAAAAAGTTGTTGCTCGTCGCCGACGGGATTCGAGCCCGTGATAACTAACATTTGAAAAAGACTTCAGCTTAGCCAGCTGCACCACCAACCAATTTAAAATGAGTTATCTTATTTTCATAGTAATGTGAACATAAGTAAAATGTTTAATGAACGTTTTGATTTATTTGGAGCCATCTGCCTGGGCTGCCTCTTGTAATGTGTATAAAGTAAAAAGCCTATATCTCCGCTATTTATGGCACGATCGCAATAAAATTTGGACAGTCTGTGTATTTTGATAAAATGCATTAAGCTTTTTAATATGGTTTACATAACTTTATAAATTTCGGAGCTATACGTTTTTTTCAAATAGCTCCTCCAAAAAGGGGAGCAGCAAAAATTTAAAACAAACTTGATCTGCGTGCAGATATAAGAAGTCTAAATCCCAAGTTTGGTGTCTCTAGCTCTTATAGTCTCTGAGATCTAGGCGTTCATACAGACAGACGGATCGTTCCTCTGGCTGTAGCGCCTGAGGCAGCTCGTAGCTTAGGATACTTTTCTAGCGCCATCTAGGAGCCGCTGCAGCATGGCGACTTCGCTGTAGTCATAGGGTTGGGGGCGGAGCTAGATGAGAGATGTTCACCTCGGCAGGGGCAAGTGTCAACTTTCGGCTGTGACCCGAAGAAAGTCGAGAGCCACTCAGAGGGTTCGCGCCGAAAGCAAGGCGTCTCCCCTTTCTTTTCCGATTTTGGCCGGCGAGCGATCGAGTTGAGTTTCGTTGAAAAAAAATTTTTTTTAAGTCATAGCGACATAACCCTCGTACTTGAAAAAAAAGAAGGATTAATTCGCGAGTGGTGCATAGCTCGATTGCATATTGTGCGTGGCCGCGGCAAAGGAAGAAGGAAGAGCAGTCACCCGTTTGTTAATCAAATTGGCGCTGAGGCCATCCAGGGTGAGTTGCAAGAGGAAAAGGGAAATGGAGGCAAGTGAAAAAAATGGATTTCCAAATCCAGGTCTCGGCGCATGAGGAAGAAGTGCAGTAACCTGGCTCCAAGCGCAGGAGAAGAAGGGAGAAGGAAAAAAGGGAAAGGTGTCCAAATCGCAGTACCCTCCAGCGGGCTCAACGAACGGCGAAGCGCCACCGAGATCCTCAGCAGAGCAGCGTCACGAGAATCCGGAGCAGCCCATCACCCCCAGATAATCGGGAGCGGCAAGAGGAATCTTTTGTTTGATTTATATATATTTTTGTGGTTGTACCCGATTGTTCCGGCGTAGGCATCTACCCCCAAAAAGTAGGCTGACTTGAGAAAGGTAGCAATCGGTATTTCTTTATCTCGCTTCGACCGAGGAAGGGCGAGGGACGGGGGGCAGCGTCGGAACGACCAATATTGCCGAAGCGCGACTTGCGCGCCGGCGCAGTTCGGGCTATCAGATTTAATTAGTTCAAGTTCCGTCTTCATAGTTTTAAAACGTCTTGTCGGTTAAGTTTTTTTTCGTTTTATGTTAATATGTCTCTTTAGAAATTTAAAAATCTAAAAAAAAAAAAGGAAAGTGAAGAAAGGAAGAGAGAATTAATATGGCGATCGGCGCTTAAGAAAAATTTTGTGAAGAAAAAAAAAGAAGGTTATGCCACTCGTTTTGTTGTTATTTTTTTTCTCGCAGCTCGTGATGCAGTCCCAGTGACTGGTAAATTTATCAAAGTTTGATTCTTTTTGTTGTATTTTTTTTGTGATATTATCGGCTAACATAGCGAACCAATAAGAAAGATTGGTTAGGGTGCAATATTTTCTCCCTTTTCCCCCCATTTCAGCTAGCCTTGAGAAAGCGCTTTCGTCGATGGACCAACACACCAATTGTGGGTGAGTGGGGAAAAGAGGAAGTTGCCCCTAATAAATGAATTGAATGCTCATGCTGTTTCGCAAAATATTTAAACTAATGCCTCTGAAAGAAAAAGTAACAAATAAAAACCCCGATAAATGCACGGGAAAGCCGGAATAAAGAAAAAGGCGAGTTAATTTAGACTCAAGTAAATTTGTTGTTGGTGGCCGATACAGATTTGCTGGTTATTATTCTCTACTTTCTGTTCATTTGACTGGCCTTAATAAGAGTAAAATATCTGCTCAGGGAAACTAAAGATTAGAAGAAACTAAATTATCAAACATATTTATATTCACTTTTTCTAAGCCGAGTTATTGGTTCAATTTTAGCATTATAAAATGTCAGTAGTTCATAAGAAACAAAATTTTAGTTTGTAATAAAGTACTAATTATAATGTTTTAAATATTCAACTATTTTTGCCTCCACCAGCATGTCTAGCCCGTGGTAAGCCGTAGTATGAAAAAGGGGTCTTCCAAGCAGAAGCCTACTAGGCAATTAGGGAAAGGATGACCGAAGGTAGGGAGGGCACGCGCCCCCTCAAAGACATCTGAGGAGCATACCCCGCTGCGATAACAATTGGGGAATCTTTCTGTCCGTGTGTGAGTTTCTTGGTTGTCCCGTACTCCCGTCGTCGCTGCAGGCATAAAATTAATGATTATTGGTGGCAAGAGGCACCGTCGAGGATTAGGCAAGATCACCACCTCCTTAGCCGACGAGCACAGCCGTGCAGATTTCGCGTGCGCCAAAATCCTTGCGATAACATCCAGCCTGAATCGTTACAATAATGATTATTAACATCAATATAATTATTATGGCGCCCAAACGTGTAGGCCAAATCAAAATTTTGTTTTAAATGTAATGTTTGAAATATTTTCTCACACACATCTGTTCTCTATTATCTCTCTTAGTGTTGTTTCGTTTCTCTTAAAATTATGTATCAGACGCATAGGAAAACATTGACAAGAGCTGCCAGCAGTCTTGCATTGGCCACGGATGATGTAAAATTTAAGAGGACAAAAAAATCTCTCCTATAATTATCTTTCGGGAGCTTTAGATTCTGTTCAATTAGGCGCATAGGAATACCGGGACAAAAAAAATTATTAGTAATTTTAACCGGGCCACGAATAATTGAGCAGAGAAAAGATCTTGTCTATTAAAATCTAGCGAATCATATCCCGCTCATCAGGCGCATTGGAATACAGTGCGATAATTTTTGTTCATATAAAATTAGTCGACTGGCCACGGCTGATAGCGGAATCGATGTGCCGTTCGTGAATGCAGGGTGCACTGAGGCCTCGAGTTTTCAAGGCCAAGGGCAATTGTTGTTGTGCTAGGGAGCGTGCGAATAAAGAAGAGGCTGCGATTGCAGCGCGCTTATCTCTAAGCATAGCTCCAAAGCAGCAGCGGCAGAATTTTTCTTCCTCTCGCTTTATCTCTCGTTGTTATTGCAATTGGGTTTTATAATAAACAAAGCTTTATACGGGCAGGCTGCTTGGTTGGATGGCAGTTATTCATATCGATCTAAATTTCATTTACATACTTACTTTTGAATTTATAGAGAATTTATTTATCACCAATTTATTTATTATCAACTTATTTATTTATTCTCCACTTATTTATTTATTCCCAATTTATTTATTTATCCTAAATTTATCTATTTATTAGTAATTAATTTATTTAATTATTCGCAATTTATTCATTCAATTATTATTATTATTTATTTCATAAGCAAAGTTTGAGCTATTCGTTTTCTCTTCGTTTCGTTGGTCCGTTTTGTACATTCCTTATCAGTCTTCTTCTCTGTCTTTCGTCTTAAAGCAAGAGCGAGAGAACGGCGCAGCTGCTGGCAGATCTGAAGGTCGTTGACCGCTTACTCCAGGAATTTTTTTTTTTAAGGCATTGATGTAGGTCAGGGACAAGCAAAGGGAATCGAGCAGCTGTTCGGTCATACAAGGTCGTTGACCGCTGTGGCAGCGAAAGAGAAGCTCTTGGGAGTGAGAAATTGTTAAGGAAGGCCTGCCTCTGGCTTTCGGTTGGTATCAACCTTGGGAGTCTGACCCCCAAGTTTGATATTAGGCGGGGGGCGTTTGTAGCGCCTGAGGCAGCTCGTAGCTTAGGATACTTTTCTAGCGCCATCTAGGAGCCGCTGCAGCATGGCGACTTCGCTGTAGCCATAGGGTTGGGGGCGGAGCTAGATGAGAGATGTTCACCTCGGCAGGGGCAAGTGCCAACTTTCGGCTGTGACCCGGAGAAAGTCGAGAGCCACTCAGAGGGTTCGCGCCGAAAGCAAGGCGTCTCCCCTTTCTTTTCCGATTTTGGCCGGCGAGCGATCGAGTTGAGTTTCGTTGAAAAAAAATTTTTTTTAAGTCATAGCGACATAACCCTCGTACTTGAAAAAAAAAAGTGAAAAATATGGATTTCCAAATCCAGGTCTCGGCGCATGAGGAAGAAGTGCAGTAACCTGGCTCCAAGCGCAGGAGAAGAAGGGAGAAGGAAAAAAGGGAAAGGTGTCCAAATCGCAGTACCCTCCAGCGGGCTCAACGAACGGCGAAGCGCCACCGAGATCCTCAGCAGAGCAGCGTCACGAGAATCCGGAGCAGCCCATCACCCCCAGATAATCGGGAGCGGCAAGAGGAATCTTTTGTTTGATTTATATATATTTTTGTGGTTGTACCCGATTGTTCCGGCGTAGGCATCTCAGAAGACAACCCCCAAAAAATAGGCTGACTTGAGAAAGGTAGCAATCGGTATTTCTTTATCTCGCTTCGACCGAGGAAGGGCGAGGGACGGGGGGCAGCGTCGGAACGACCAATATTGCCGAAGCGCGACTTGCGCGCCGGCGCAGTTCGGGCTATCAGATTTAATTAGTTCAAGTTCCGTCTTCATAGTTTTAAAACGTCTTGTCGGTTAAGTTTTTTTTCGTTTTATGTTAATATGTCTCTTTAGAAATTTAAAAATCTAAAAAAAAAAAGGAAAGTGAAGAAAGGAAGAAAGAATTAATATGGCGATCGGCGCTTAAGAAAAATTTTGTGAAGAAAGAAAAAGAAGGTTATGCCACTAGTTTTGTTGTTATTTTTTTTCTCGCAGCTCGTGATGCAGTCCCAGTGACTGGTAATTTTATCAAAGTTTGATTCTTTTTGTTGTATTTTTTTTGTGATATTATCGGCTAACATAGCGAACCAATAAGAAAGATTGGTTAGGGTGCAATATTTTCTCCCTTTTCCCCCCATTTCAGCTAGCCTCGAGAAAGCGCTTTCGTCGATGGACCAACACACCAATTGTGGGTGAGTGGGGAAAAGAGGAAGTTGCCTCTAATAAATGAATTGAATGCTCATGCTGTTTCGCGAAATATTTAAACTAATCGAAGCCGCCAAACCCCTTTGATATGCCTCTGAAAGAAAAAGTAACAAATAAAAACCCCGATAAATGCACGGGAAAGCCGGAATAAAGAAAAAGGCGAGTTAATTTAGACTCAAGTAAATTTGTTGTTGGTGGCCGATACAGATTTGCTGGTTATTATTCTCTTCTTTCTGTTCATTTGACTGGCCTTAATAAGAGAAAAATATCTGCTCAGGGAAACTAAAGATTAGAAGAAACTAAATTATCAAACATATTTATATTCACTTTTTCTAAGCCGAGTTATTGGTTCAATTTTAGCATTACAAAATGTCAGTAGTTCATAAGAAACAAAATTTTAGTTTGTAATAAAGTACTAATTATAATGTTTTAAATATTCAACTATTTTTGCCTCCACCAGCATGTCTAGCCCGTGGTAAGCCGTAGTATGAAAAAGGGGTCTTCCAAGCAGAAGCCTACTAGGCAATTAGGGAAAGGATGACCGAAGGTAGGGAGGGCACGCGCCCCCTCAAAGACATCTGAGGAGCATACCCCGCTGCGATAACAATTGGGGAATCTTTCTGTCCGTGTGTGAGTTTCTTGGTTGTCCCGTACTCCCGTCGTCGCTGCAGGCATAAAATTAATGATTATTGGTGGCAAGAGGCACCGTCGAGGATTAGGCAAGATCACCACCTCCTTAGCCGACGAGCACAGCCGTGCAGATTTCGCGTGCGCCAAAATCCTTGCGATAACATCCAGCCTGAATCGTTACAATAATGATTATTAACATCAATATAATTATTATGGCGCCCAAACGTGTAGGCCAAATCAAAATTTTGTTTTAAATGTAATGTTTGAAATATTTTCTCACACACATCTGTTCTCTATTATCTCTCTTAGTGTTGTTTCGTTTCTCTTAAAATTATGTATCAGACGCATAGGAAAACATTGACAAGAGCTGCCAGCAGTCTTGCATTGGCCACGGATGATGTAAAATTTAAGAGGACAAAAAAATCTCTCCTATAATTATCTTTCGGGAGCTTTAGATTCTGTTCAATTAAGCGCATAGGAATACCGGGACAAAAAAAATTATTAGTAATTTTAACCGGGCCACGAATAATTGAGCAGAGAAAAGATCTTGTCTATTAAAATCTAGCGAATCATATCCCGCTCATCAGGCGCATTGGAATACAGTGCGATAATTTTTTTTCATATAAAATTAGTCGACTGGCCACGGCTGATAGCGGAATCGATGTGCCGTTCGTGAATGCAGGGTGCACTGAGGCCTCGAGTTTTCAAGGCCAAGGGCAATTGTTGTTGTGCTAGGGAGCGTGCGAATAAAGAAGAGGCTGCGATTGCAGCGCGCTTATCTCTAAGCATAGCTCCAAAGCAGCAGCGGCAGAATTTTTCTTCCTCTCGCTTTATCTCTCGTTGTTATTGCAATTGGGTTTTATAATAAACAAAGCTTTATACGGGCAGGCTGCTTGGTTGGATGGCAGTTATTCATATCGATCTAAATTTCATTTACATACTTACTTTTGAATTTATAGCGAATTTATTTATCACCAATTTATTTATTATCAACTTATTTATTTATTCTCCACTTATTTATTTATTCCCAATTTATTTATTTATCCTAAATTTATCTATTTATTAGTAATTAATTTATTTAATTATTCGCAATTTATTCATTCAATTATTATTATTATTTATTTCATAAGCAAAGTTTGAGCTATTCGTTTTCTCTTCGTTTCGTTGGTCCGTTTTGTACATTCCTTATCAGTCTTCTTCTCTGTCTTTCGTCTTAAAGCAAGAGCGAGAGAACGGCGCAGCTGCTGGCAGATCTGAAGGTCGTTGACCGCTTACTCCAGGAATTTTTTTTTTTTAAGGCATTGATGTAGGTCAGGGACAAGCAAAGGGAATCGAGCAGCTGTTCGGTCATACGAGGTCGTTGACCGCTGTGGCAGCGAAAGAGAAGCTCTTGGGAGTGAGAAATTGTTAAGGAAGGCCTGCCTCTGGCTTTCGGTTGGTATCAACCTTGGGAGTCTGACCCCCAAGTTTGATATTAGGCGGGGGGCGTTTGTAGCGCCTGAGGCAGCTCGTAGCTTAGGATACTTTTCTAGCGCCATCTAGGAGCCGCTGCAGCATGGCGACTTCGCTGTAGCCATAGGGTTGGGGGCGGAGCTAGATGAGAGATGTTCACCTCGGCAGGGGCAAGTGTCAACTTTCGGCTGTGACCCGAAGAAAGTCGAGAGCCACTCAGAGGGTTCGCGCCGAAAGCAAGGCGTCTCCCCTTTCTTTTCCGATTTTGGCCGGCGAGCGATCGAGTTGAGTTTCGTTGAAAAAAAATTTTTTTTAAGTCATAGCGACATAACCCTCGTACTTGAAAAAAAAAGAAGGATTAATTCGCGAGTGGTGCATAGCTCGATTGCATATTGTGCGTGGCCGCGGCAAAGGAAGAAGGAAGAGCAGTCACCCGTTTGTTAATCAAATTGGCGCTGAGGCCATCCAGGGTGAGTTGCAAGAGGAAAAGGGAAATGGAGGCAAGTGAAAAAAATGGATTTCCAAATCCAGGTCTCGGCGCATGAGGAAGAAGTGCAGTAACCTGGCTCCAAGCGCAGGAGAAGAAGGGAGAAGGAAAAAAGGGAAAGGTGTCCAAATCGCAGTACCCTCCAGCGGGCTCAACGAACGGCGAAGCGCCACCGAGATCCTCAGCAGAGCAGCGTCACGAGAATCCGGAGCAGCCCATCACCCCCAGATAATCGGGAGCGGCAAGAGGAATCTTTTGTTTGATTTATATATATTTTTGTGGTTGTACCCGATTGTTCCGGCGTAGGCATCTCAGAAGACAACCCCCAAAAAGTAGGCTGACTTGAGAAAGGTAGCAATCGGTATTTCTTTATCTCGCTTCGACCGAGGAAGGGCGAGGGACGGGGGGCAGCGTCGGAACGACCAATATTGCCGAAGCGCGACTTGCGCGCCGGCGCAGTTCGGGCTATCAGATTTAATTAGTTCAAGTTCCGCCTTCATAGTTTTAAAACGTCTTGTCGGTTAAGTTTTTTTTCGTTTTATGTTAATATGTCTCTTTAGAAATTTAAAAATCTAAAAAAAAAAAGGAAAGTGAAGAAAGGAAGAGAGAATTAATATGGCGATCGGCGCTTAAGAAAAATTTTGTGAAGAAAAAAAAAGAAGGTTATGCCACTCGTTTTGTTGTTATTTTTTTTCTCGCAGCTCGTGATGCAGTCCCAGTGACTGGTAAATTTATCAAAGTTTGATTCTTTTTGTTGTATTTTTTTTGTGATATTATCGGCTAACATAGCGAACCAATAAGAAAGATTGGTTAGGGTGCAATATTTTCTCCCTTTTCCCCCCATTTCAGCTAGCCTTGAGAAAGCGCTTTCGTCGATGGACCAACACACGAATTGTGGGTGAGTGGGGAAAAGAGGAAGTTGCCCCTAATAAATGAATTGAATGCTCATGCTGTTTCGCAAAATATTTAAACTAATGCCTCTGAAAGAAAAAGTAACAAATAAAAACCCCGATAAATGCACGGGAAAGCCGGAATAAAGAAAAAGGCGAGTTAATTTAGACTCAAGTAAATTTGTTGTTGGTGGCCGATACAGATTTGCTGGTTATTATTCTCTACTTTCTGTTCATTTGACTGGCCTTAATAAGAGTAAAATATCTGCTCAGGGAAACTAAAGATTAGAAGAAACTAAATTATCAAACATATTTATATTCACTTTTTCTAAGCCGAGTTATTGGTTCAATTTTAGCATTACAAAATGTCAGTAGTTCATAAGAAACAAAATTTTAGTTTGTAATAAAGTACTAATTATAATGTTTTAAATATTCAACTATTTTTGCCTCCACCAGCATGTCTAGCCCGTGGTAAGCCGTAGTATGAAAAAGGGGTCTTCCAAGCAGAAGCCTACTAGGCAATTAGGGAAAGGATGACCGAAGGTAGGGAGGGCACGCGCCCCCTCAAAGACATCTGAGGGGCATACCCCGCCGCGATAACAATTGGGGAATCTTTCTGTCCGTGTGTGAGTTTCTTGGTTGTCCCGTACTCCCGTCGTCGCTGCACGCATAAAATTAATGATTATTGGTGGCAAAAGGCACCGTCGAGGATTAGGCAAGATCACCACCTCCTTAGCCGACGAGCACAGCCGTGCAGATTTCGCGTGCGCCAAAATCCTTGCGATAACATCCAGCCTGAATCGTTACAATAATGATTATTAACATCAATATAATTATTATGGCGCCCAAACGTGTAGGCCAAATCAAAATTTTGTTTTAAATGTAATGTTTGAAATATTTTCTCACACACATCTGTTCTCTATTATCTCTCTTAGTGTTGTTTCGTTTCTCTTAAAATTATGTATCAATATAATTATTATGGCGCCCAAACGTGTAGGCCAAATCAAAATTTTGTTTTAAATGTAATGTTTGAAATATTTTCTCACACACATCTGTTCTCTATTATCTCTCTTAGTGTTGTTTCGTTTCTCTTAAAATTATGTATCAGACGCATAGGAAAACATTGACAAGAGCTGCCAGCAGTCTTGCATTGGCCACGGATGATGTAAAATTTAAGAGGACAAAAAAATCTCTCCTATAATTATCTTTCGGGAGCTTTAGATTCTGTTCAATTAGGCGCATAGGAATACCGGGACAAAAAAAATTATTAGTAATTTTAACCGGGCCACGAATAATTGAGCAGAGAAAAGATCTTGTCTATTAAAATCTAGCGAATCATATCCCGCTCATCAGGCGCATTGGAATACAGTGCGATAATTTTTTTTCATATAAAATTAGTCGACTGGCCACGGCTGATAGCGGAATCGATGTGCCGTTCGTGAATGCAGGGTGCACTGAGGCCTCGAGTTTTCAAGGCCAAGGGCAATTGTTGTTGTGCTAGGGAGCGTGCGAATAAAGAAGAGGCTGCGATTGCAGCGCGCTTATCTCTAAGCATAGCTCCAAAGCAGCAGCGGCAGAATTTTTCTTCCTCTCGCTTTATCTCTCGTTGTTATTGCAATTGGGTTTTATAATAAACAAAGCTTTATACGGGCAGGCTGCTTGGTTGGATGGCAGTTATTCATATCGATCTAAATTTCATTTACATACTTACTTTTGAATTTATAGCGAATTTATTTATCACCAATTTATTTATTATCAACTTATTTATTTATTCTCCACTTATTTATTTATTCCCAATTTATTTATTTATCCTAAATTTATCTATTTATTAGTAATTAATTTATTTAATTATTCGCAATTTATTCATTCAATTATTATTATTATTTATTTCATAAGCAAAGTTTGAGCTATTCGTTTTCTCTTCGTTTCGTTGGTCCGTTTTGTACATTCCTTATCAGTCTTCTTCTCTGTCTTTCGTCTTAAAGCAAGAGCGAGAGAACGGCGCAGCTGCTGGCAGATCTGAAGGTCGTTGACCGCTTACTCCAGGAATTTTTTTTTTTAAGGCATTGATGTAGGTCAGGGACAAGCAAAGGGAATCGAGCAGCTGTTCGGTCATACGAGGTCGTTGACCGCTGTGGCAGCGAAAGAGAAGCTCTTGGGAGTGAGAAATTGTTAAGGAAGGCCTGCCTCTGGCTTTCGGTTGGTATCAACCTTGGGAGTCTGACCCCCAAGTTTGATATTAGGCGGGGGGCGTTTGTAGCGCCTGAGGCAGCTCGTAGCTTAGGATACTTTTCTAGCGCCATCTAGGAGCCGCTGCAGCATGGCGACTTCGCTGTAGCCATAGGGTTGGAGCTCGGCAGGGGCAAGTGTCAACTTTCGGCTGTGACCCGAAGAAAGTCGAGAGCCACTCAGAGGGTTCGCGCCGAAAGCAAGGCGTCTCCCCTTTCTTTTCCGATTTTGGCCGGCGAGCGATCGAGTTGAGTTTCGTTGAAAAAAATTTTTTTTTAAGTCATAGCGACATAACCCTCGTACTTGAAAAAAAAGAAGGATTAATTTGCGAGTGGTGCATAGCTCGATTGCATATTGTGCGTGGCCGCGGCAAAGGAAGAAGGAAGAGTAGTCACCCGTTTGTTAATGAAATTGGCGCTGAGGCCATCCAGGGTGAGTTGCAAGAGGAAAAGGGAAATGGAGGCAAGTGAAAAAAATGGATTTCCAAATCCAGGTCTCGGCGCATGAGGAAGAAGTGCAGTAACCTGGCTCCAAGCGCAGGAGAAGAAGGGAGAAGGAAAAAAGGGAAAGGTGTCCAAATCGCAGTACCCTCCAGCGGGCTCAACGAACGGCGAAGCGCCACCGAGATCCTCAGCAGAGCAGCGTCACGAGAATCCGGAGCAGCTCATCACCCCCAGATAATCGGGAGCGGCAAGAGGAATCTTTTGTTTGATTTATATATATTTTTGTGGTTGTACCCGATTGTTCCGGCGTAGGCATCTCAGAAGACAACCCCCAAAAAGTAGGCTGACTTGAGAAAGGTAGCAATCGGTATTTCTTTATCTCGCTTCGACCGAGGAAGGGCGAGGGACGAGGGGCAGCGTCGGAACGACCAATATTGCCGAAGCGCGACTTGCGCGCCGGCGCAGTTCGGGCTATCAGATTTAATAAGTTCAAGTTCCGTCTTCATAGTTTTAAAACGTCTTGTCGGTTAAGTTTTTTTTCGTTTTATGTTAATATGTCTCTTTAGAAATTTAAAAATCTAAAAAAAAAAAAGGAAAGTGAAGAAAGGAAGAGAGAATTAATATGGCGATCGGCGCTTAAGAAAAATTTTGTGAAGAAAAAAAAAGAAGGTTATGCCACTCGTTTTGTTGTTATTTTTTTTCTCGCAGCTCGTGATGCAGTCCCAGTGACTGGTAAATTTATCAAAGTTTGATTCTTTTTGTTGTATTTTTTTTGTGATATTATCGGCTAACATAGCGAACCAATAAGAAAGGTTGGTTAGGGTGCAATATTTTCTCCATTTTCCCCCCATTTCAGCTAGCCTCGAGAAAGCGCTTTCGTCGATGGACCAACACACGAATTGTGGGTGAGTGGGGAAAAGAGGAAGTTGCCTCTAATAAATGTATTGAATGCTCATGCTGTTTCGCGAAATATTTAAACTAATCGGGGCCGCCAAACCCCTTTGATATGCCTCTGAAAGAAAAAGTGACAAATAAAAACCCCGATAAATGCACGGGAAAGCCGGAATAAAGAAAAAGGCGAGTTAATTTAGACTCAAGTAAATTTGTTGTTGGTGGCCGATACAGATTTGCTGGTTATTATTCTCTTCTTTCTGTTCATTTGACTGGCCATAATAAGAGTAAAATATCTGCTCAGGGAAACTAAAGATTAGAAGAAACTAAATTATCAAACATATTTATATTCACTTTTTCTAAGCCGAGTTATTGGTTCAATTTTAGCATTACAAAATGTCAGTAGTTCATAAGAAACAAAATTTTAGTTTGTAATAAAGTACTAATTATAATGTTTTAAATATTTAACTATTTTTGCCTCCACCAGCATGTCTAGCCCGTGGTAAGCCGTAGTATGAAAAAGGGGTCTTCCAAGCAGAAGCCTACTAGGCAATTAGGGAAAGGATGACCGAAGGTAGGGAGGGCACGCGCACCCTCAAAGACATCTGAGGGGCATACCCCGCCGCGATAACAATTGGGGAATCTTTCTGTCCGTGTGTGAGTTTCTTGGTTGTCCCGTACTCCCGTCGTCGCTTCAGGCATAAAATTAATGATTATTGGTGGCAAGAGGCACCGTCGAGGATTAGGCAAGATCACCACCTCCTTAGCCGACAAGCACAGCCGTGCAGATTTCGCGTGCGCCAAAATCCTTGCGATAACATCCAGCCTGAATCGTTACATGGCAGCTATATGATATAGTCGTCCGATCCGGCCCGTTCCGACATATGTACGAGTGAGAGTATATAGAAGCCTAACTGCAAAGTTTCATTCAGATAGCTTTAAAACTGAGGGACTAGTTTGCGTAGAAACGGACAGACGGACAGACGGACATGGCGAGATCGACTCGGCTGTTGATCCTGATCTAGAATATATATACTTTATAGGGTCGGAGATGCTTCCTTCACTGCGTTGCAAACTTTTGACTGAAACTAATATACCCGGCAAGGCTATAAAAATTAACACATCAAATTGAATTCAATGACGAGAAATTGGTAAAATTTTAACCAAGAACAATTAAGTTTTTCACCGAAAAATTATTGTCTTACTATCGTAAAGCAAATTCATCGAATTTGATGCACAACGGATAGAGAACAAAAGTAGATATTTCGGAACGGCAAAACGTCAGGTGTATCTCTGTGGAAAGACGCTATAAGTCCGCATTCGATTATTTCACATAAAAAAAGGGAAACTTAAATGTGGTGGCGGATGCTCTGTCGGGACTACCGCCAGGGGAATTAAAGGTACTAAGACACCGGGACGACTGCATACGACAGAAGATTGAGGAACTACGGAAGGACCCGCATAATGAGGACTACCGCTCAGAAGGAGGCCGGCTCTACGCCTAAGCTAAAACAAGCGGGACCAACAGCCTCCATGGCTGCTATGTTAACAAATACTAGAGGAAAACTATAGGACAGCAGAAGCAGGACACCTGGGGACATTCAAAGCAATGAAAAGGTTAAGGAACCGGTATTTCTGGAAGGAAGTGGAAGGGTTAACAAGGGTTGCCTACAATATAAGGACAGAATTCAGTGGGAAAAATGCTGACCCAATTCGTACTAGGCAAGAAGTTAAGACTGCCAGACACGGTGTTCGATAGGGCCACCGACGGGTCCGAGGTACGAAAAGACGGCATAGAGGAGCGATGGAAGCGAATGGAGGAGAATCGGAGGAATGCCACCGACCATTTTAACAGTGCAGCAGAGCAGCAGAAGAAGCACTACGACTTAAGGAAGAGAGAGTGGAAGCCAAAAATAGAGGAATTGATTTGGTGCAAGACCCATCATCTGTCGAACGTAGTGAACAAATACAACGCCAAGTTGACGTCAAAATATGATGGTCTATGGAAAATAGTCGAGTTCAAAAGTAATTAACAAACCGTAATTATCAAACAGACGCAAAAAACAAAACACACAGCACAGATTGGGGACACCAAACCGTATGTAGGGGCAGGTTCAACACTAAAATTCAACCATGACACCACAACCAACGCCAAAACTGACGAGTGCCGCGCACAAATTATGAAATGTAAAGAATATATGTAAATAATAATAATTAATAATAATGTAAACAGAATGGATTAAATGAAATAAAAGAGAACATCGGAAAAACATTTGACTTTGAATGCGCTTGCGCCAAGGGGAATATGAGGAAGGTCACAGCAGCGCCGGAGGAAGGGTCACACTGAAGTCAGTAGGCTGGTCACACTAATGCAAGCGGAACCGATCGCGGTGGGCACACTGAAAATCACTTAGCAGCCGACAGCGACTGGAATTTGGTAAGCCTCCTAGTACTACAAAATCCAAGTAGTCAGCAGGATCTCGATCTGGATTGCTAGATACATTACAGCTTAGCTTCGTAGTTTATTCTTCCTCGCCCTGCCGACGACTTTCAAGTCACGGCAGACGATTCGGTCCACCGAATCGATACGCTGTGGAGACTAAGTCCACCAAGAAGACTTCCGAGTCCACCCAAACATTTTATCCGTTGTAACGAAGTTCACCGTCCGGAATTTGTCGCAGTCGCGGCCAGAGAACCTATACAAGATATTTGTATAGGAGAAAATATTTGGAAATTCGTGATTTTTTGACATACACGACCTGCATCGGGCTTAGCGGCGGCTCCGATAGGACTCGGAGGCGGAGGTGACCGGCACCAGAAATGGTGTTTCTTCGGGAAGGGACCCGGAGGCTAACAATAGATAGCGACGCCGGACGAGGCCCAGGCCACCAGAATTTTCAAAAATATAATATAAATGTAAGGATGCTATTCTTAGGCCGGGATAAATACTCAACGGCCCCGGGATCCTCCGCAGAAACATTTATGTTCACGGGGACAGGCAGGTCCGTCGGCCGACGTGACCGAATTTAGGCAAGGAGAGTAGGGCGAAAAGGTAGGATTGCGACGAATCGCTATATTTGGCCTGGCCATTGGGGAGCCAGCGCCGACCCGTAAACCCAGGTGGCGAAGCTGAGTCCGCCAATGGTCGGGCCCACGTTCGTGCTGCTCCGTTGGAGTGATGGGTATAGGTTGTTCCTCTAACCAGGACACAGCCTCCCCATTGCCCTACTAGGGGCTGCCAGGATGCCTCCAACCCCACAGCCTGGGTATCGGATGCATCCCGACCACGAGGAAAGTTTTGCCCCCGATACCGGCATGGCCCCGTTAATAGTCGGGGACCGGGAGGAGGTGGCGTCTTTGCCCGGCGCGGCCCCGAAATGACCGGGGACCTGCGCCGCAGTCAGGCAAGAGTGACCTTCGGCAGCTGCAGGCCCCGTTAGTAATCGGGGAACTGCGCTTGAGTCAGGCATTTGGGAACAGGCTGGGGAAGAAGGGCGTGTGGGGGGTTTTTTTTTTGTATTCAGAATTTATTACCTTAAAAATTACGATTATAGTTACACTTACAATTACAATTAACAAACAAACAATAATGGCGAAAGCAAGGAAAAAAAGGAAGGAAATGGGTGCAATCAAGCGGTATCGCCGCCTGGCATTGCTTCGCGTGCGAGGGGCCCTTTACTCCTACTGCTCCTTCCGTCCACGCTCCAGGACTCTCAGCTTCTTCATGACCTCCGCCGTGAAGGTTGCTGCGGCCTCCCACACTATCCGGTCGTCCAGCATCCTCGGGACCACCGTTTCTACGCTGATAGCGCGCCCGGCTGCCGCCTCTAGCTCCTGTCATTCGAGGCCGAACCAGCGGCACTCAAAGATCAGATGCCGCGCGTCTTCGACAACGCCGGTACCGCACTCTGGGCACCAGTCCTCCGTCTCGTGGCTGAACCGCTTCAGGTACTGGCGGAAGCCAGTAGCACCTGTGTGAGGTAGAAGTCCACCAGGGCATGAGCTCGTTCCACCCAACGCTTTATGTCCGGAATGAGGGCGTGCGTCCGTGGTAGGGTGCTCCGACCCCCTGGTCGTCGGGGCTACACTATCTCCATCCTCTCCCTCACCAGTTCCGTAAGCGGGACTTGTTCCGCGATGACCAGCACCGCGTCCTCCGAGATAGTCTGGAACGCTGATGCTATCCTGACGGCGCACAGCCTGTAGGTCACCTTCACCCCCCGCATGTAGGTCTTTACCTTAGCGGCAGTCAACATCGAGCTCCCTGCTTCGGCCGGCTGAGGGATGCTTCGTTCCCTCTCCTCTGCCGCCGATCCTTCTTCGACGCTATTACTCGTGGTCTCGTGTCGGCCATGAGTAACTTTCCGCTTGCAGGTGTTCATTTAGTGCGCAGCTGCACCCTGCACGAGTGCATCAGGTGATTGTAGCATCATCGGCGGCGTCGCTGATTGGCCGTTGACGTCGCGTGAGCTTGCTCCTTCCTCCGCCTGTCCGTCGCGGTGCAATGTCGCTGCCTTGGTTGCTGCTCGCTTCGAGGGTGTCGTCGTTGCTAGTGTAGCCGATGTTGGAGTTGCGTCGTCGTCGTCGTTGCCCTAGAGGGTGAGGGTGGATATACTATCGGCTCAGGGCCGAACTCTTGGCATTCGTGTTACCACCGAGCGACGAAAATGCCAGCATGAGAGGCCGGTGTAGTATGCACTAATATTGAATACCCACTGTACCGAGTACTTAAAGGGTACACACTGTAACACTTTGTTGCCGCCTGCGAGCAGCGGAGCAACGAGACTTAGCCTTAATTAGACTTAAAAGAATATTGTAAGAAAACATTCAATCCAAGCCTTGGAGCGGCACCACAGCTGCTCCTTTGAAATAAATCCAAAATAAAGAAACTTAAAAGAACCAATACAATCTATTTACTTCATGGCGACCGTGACTTGTTCCGTATGTAGAAGATAAAATCTAAAAAATGACTAATCCACAGGCCATAGTGGTCAAGCGTGTGACCATGGGATTAGTTCTACTCTTCATCAACTGTGAAACTACAACAGCGAATCTACATCAGCGGTCACACAAAAAAAAAATATATATATCAAATAATAAATCTGAGTGAGTGTGATGGGCCGGGCTGGTGTAAAAAATAAGATAATAAAAGAGAATAGTGCACTTGAAGTGTCTATTGCATGCAAACCAACTACCCCCGCCATGGCCCACAGCTGCAAAGCTGCAAAGTGAACTTGATTTTCTAAAGTCAAATGTACAAAAGCCCAAGACAACAGTCACAACTCACCAAGTTGCGGAACAAAAACTAAACCTCCATCACATAAGGAAATACCGAGAAGGAAGCCCAGCTGCCCCGCCGACTGCCCAGGGCCGCTCAACAGTGTGCACTGTAAATATACTATACATGCACAAGGAAAGACAAATAGTGTGACAGGCAATCCGCCCCGAAGCCAGCACCGGCACCGCCTGAGTCCATAGGCCCAGGACAAAAGCAGCAGACACCAAGCGTGGGAGGCAAGACCGCCACCTGCGTCTTCGAGGGAACGTCAGCGAAGCCAAGCCGGCGACGACCAGCTGACGTGGACCAAAGAGAGAGCAGCAGATGCAGAATAAACCAATGCACTACGTTGCACACTTTTTTTTGATTGCACTGCGATGCATATTTTTTTATATAAAATATAATATAAATTGTAAAATTGGACGGATCCTTCTCCGCCCAATTAGTCGTGTAGCCCGTAAAGCTATACAAAACAATAGGTAGAAAATCTGTTAAAATAGATGAAAAGTAATGCAATAAGCAAATTTTCAATAGAAAGTTACAGTAACAATAACCCAAAGTATAGCATTAAGGTATATATACCCCTACAAAAATGACGTTGGATATAAAAACAGTGCATTCCACTGCCAATGTTATAAATAAGGTAGAAGCGAAAAATATTGACTTGTATTGGGTACATGTACTTTTGATAATAATTGTTGTTATAATGTGCGCAAATTTTTTCTACAAAATCTTTAAGCTGCACAATAGGTATTTAAAAAAAGGTACAAAAGCCGGGCCAATGACCTGGATGAAATCTAAGTAACATTGTTAAGCATAGAATGTATATTCAAATATGTAATAAATAAAACTAACAAAAAAAAAATTAATTAGATTCAGACATAATTATCTACAAAAAAAATGGCTAAACTAAATACTAAATGTTCAATTCACATGATATAATGGATTGGAATGAATTTACAAAGAAATAAACAATATCAAAACCAATTTCGACAAATCATATAAGTCACTAGCACAAAATAGACCAATCCAGATTAAACAATCTTACTATTCCAGCGGTATACACCGATCTTAATAATTACACAGATTCAGATACTCCAAGCGAGACGAGCAAACAAATCACAATGGCACAATCCAATTTTGACTTTATAAATACAGCATCCAAGCTGATACCAGTGTTCGATGGTAAAGCTGAAAATTTAACAAGTTTTGTGGATGCGTTAGAAATTGTAGAGTCAATTAAAGTCGAGTACGAACAACTCGCAGTCTCAATAATAAAGACAAAATTAAAGGGTGCCGCTAGACATCTAATAGGAAACGAAACAACGATTTCCGAGGTGATTTATAGACTAAAAGGCAACGTCAAGGGCGAAACTGTAGAGGTATTGCCAGCGAAACTGATGAACGTAACCAAACTGCGAACCAATACAGAAGAGGTAGAGCAGATGACAAAAGCCTTAGAAGGAGCATACATTTCAGATGGACTCTCACTAGAATTGGCAAGGAGTTACTCCACCCAGCATGCCGTCAAGGCAATGATCAAGAATTGCACGATTGATAAGGTAAAACTTATCATGCAAGCAGGCACATTTAATACAATGAATGATGCTGTCTCTAAGTTTGTAAGTAGTTGCACTGAAGCAACTGGACAGTCAAACACTGTCCTCTATTACAAAAACTATCCACAGCGCGGTTCAAAACGCGGACGTGGAATCTATGGAAACAACTATAAAGGCAATTCCCGTGTTTAACAAAATAACTATAACCAATATGTTTGGGAACGAGACACTCTGTATTGGTTTTCGTTCATTTGTTTTGATCGCCACTGCCATCATGGGCCGCTGCGCGAGCATTGCATTGCCGCACCTGCGCGCGAGCTTTTAACCAGTACTTTCCGTCAATTTCTAACTCCTAACTGTAACTTGTTTACAATCTTCGACTAACATAAGCAAATGAGAATATCATGAGCCCAAGCTTAATCAATCACATTTATACTCTCAATCTAATCAGAAGCACCGCGGTCGCCGATATCAAGCCATTTAGTTCGGAAATAACCAATAAATAAAATAAACAGTAACACTAGGCGGTTTCATTTATAAACATTAAAAAAGTGGTCCTTCGAGCCGGATTTACCCGGAACTGTTTATTTTCGACTATTTGAGTTGATTATTGTGGGTTTTTGTCAACGGTGATCTATAGATTCCAATATCGTGTAGAATCGTTATCTTTTCTCGATCGCCATGCGGAGAGTGATTCAACAACGGGGCTTCTGCAAAAGCCAAATCACCCGTGCGCATAATAATGCCCTAAAATTTGTGGATGAAATTCAATAAGTGGACACAATAGCGGTGCGCCTGGCGCAAGTTCAAGACAATTATTTGCGGTTTGTGCGGCTTTCGGAAGAGCTGCATGCCTTCCAATCGGAGTCGGATTAGGAAAATCCGGACGACGATTTTGATGCCTAGGAGGAGAAACACTACAGCACACACGCCATTCTAAGCAACACTCTGGAGGAGTTACGGCGGAATCAAATGTCTAACAGAGTTACGACCACTGTTCAAGCAGAAAATGTATCCCAGAGAAGCCATGTGGATTTCCAGTTCGAGCGAATCAAACTCCCAACATTTTCTGGGAATTATGAGGACTGGAAACACTTTTCGGATATGTTTACGGACTCGATTGTCTCAAATCCGAACCTGACAGATTGCCAACGATTTCATTATCTCAAATCGTACCTGGCCGGAGAAGCGCTCAACTTAGTTAAACATATCCCGGTGACTAATGAAAACTATCATGAAGCATGGGATCGGCTAAAACAGCGATATAATAAACCGTCGCAGTTTCATGACACTTCCAAGCGCTACGACTTCTAATATGCACGATGGTGCAGATGAAGTTATTTGAGGTTTGCGCGCCCTTAACTGCGAAGAGCGTGATCCCTGGCTAATTTTCATCCTATTGTCAAAATTGGATACCGATACTCGCCAAGCTTGGGCGCAATGCGACACTGGATCTACAATAACCTTGGCGTCAGAATCATTTGTCCAGCGAATCGGCGTGCGTCGAAAACACGCCCGGATTTCTGTTCTCGGTCTCGCAACCAACAGCGCGGGCGTTACCCGAGGACGCGTACATATCAAGCTGCGCTCTCGTCATTCGAACCAAACTATCGAACTGGTTTCGTTTGTTCTCAATTCGCTGACATCCTTACTTCCGGCCCAGGCTATTGACACCTCATCTTTGACTTGGAAGCAAATCTGCAAGCTTCCTTTGGCAGATTCCACATTCTGCACACCAGGATCCATCGATGTCATCGTGGGATCAGATCAACTCTGGTCTCTATATACCGGAAAACGAAAATTCTTTGGTAACGGCTTTCCTATCGCTCTGAATACTGTTTTTGGTTGGATTATTACAGGCTCTTACAATACATGCGATGATCACCTGACTTCGGCGGTTACTCATCACGCGGACCTAGATACAATGGTTCGCTGCTTCATGGATATGGATAGTATACAGCCTAGCCAGGCTCTTTTGGGCGCCAACGATCCTACAGAGCGTCATTTTGCAGCCACTCACAGACGACTAAAGAACGGGGTTTATGTAGTCCAGTACCCCTTCAAGGAGCAGGCACCGCCGGTTGAATCAACCCTACCACAAGCCATCAATCGCTTTTTCTCGTTGGAGCGCAAATTTCGTCGATCTCCGGAATTGAAGCAGCAGTACGAAGCTTTTCTGGACGACTACTTGCGACGTGGCCATATGGAACAGCTTACACCGGCTCAACTGGACGAGTCCCCATTAACCTGCTTCTATTTGCCACACCACGCTGTCATGAAACTGGACAGTTTGACCACGAAATGTCGCGTAGTTTTCGATGGATCGGGAAAGGACAGCTCTGGAGTGTCCCTCAATGATCGACTTCAAATTGGTCCGCCGATTCAACGGGATCTTCTCGGCGTTTGTCTACGCTTCCGGCAGTATCAGTTTGTATTCTGTGCTGACATAGAAAAGATGTTTCGAGGAATTCAAGTCTGCAAGCCGCACACCAATTTTCAGCGCATTGTTTGGCGCAAGAACGAGGATGATCCACTGCTTCATTTTCGCCTTCTGACGGTTACCTATGGATTGGCACCGTCCCCATTTCTGGCTGTTCGAGTCCTTAAGCAACTAGCCGACGATCATCGCCACGAGTTCCCCGCAGCAGCCCACGCGCTCCTTCACGATGCCTATGTAGATGATGTTTTAACGGGATGCAACTCATTTGAAGAACTCATGATTCTTAAAGACGAGCTAATCAGACTTTTGGACAAGGCGCAATTCAAACTACGGACAGTTGGCGTCTTCTAAAATCATTGCCATATGAGGACAGATCCTATGAGCCAATCCAGCTTCTCAAAAAATCATCCGCGGATTCCCCAATTAAAGTTCTTGGCATCCAATGGAATCCCGGAAAGGACGTTATGTACCTCCACCTCAAGGAATGCGATTCGACCATTTCCGTGACGAAAAGGGAACTCTTGTCGGAGCTATCTAGATTCTATGACCCACTCGGACTTGTAGCACCAGTCACAGTTTTACTCAAGCTGATCTTCCAAGAAAGCTGGATGCAGTTTCCAAATAACCCTTGTTGCTGCCAAAACACGGGTAGCCCCGATCAAGCCCGTCTCGATCCCACGTTCGGAACTAAATGGAGCTTTACTCCTTTCTCGATTGCTTACGATTGTCAAAACCTCACTAACGATTCCTATTCTCAGCACGACCTGTTGGACCGATTCGGAAATTGTGTTACACTGGCTTTCAGCTCTCCCACGACATTGGAACACCTACGTCTGCAATAGAACTGCTGAGATCCTGAACGACTTTCCCCGCAGCTGCTGGAACCATGTAAGCACAGAGGACAACCCTGCTGACTGTGCTTCTCGAGGGCTTCATCCGTCCAAGCTTCTAGATCATCGACTGTGGTGGAAGGGTCCGTCTTGGCTTGCCACACCGACTTCTGCATGGCCACATTCTACCAGAAAATTCAACATGGCCTTGAATTCCGATGTCAACACGGAGGTTCGAGCTATTAAGCCCACTACTCTACATAACTTTCCTGATGAAAGTATCAACGAGTTACTTATCCACAAATTCTCCACGTGGACGCGTCTAATAAGGGTATCTAGCTATTGTTATCGCTTGATTCACACTCTTCAATCTCATCATAGAAATCCGGCACCATTCCTTACATCCGAAGAGCTGCAGGCCGCACGATGCCGACTCATACAACATGTGCAACAGAAACTTTTTGCCAAAGAATATGCGCAGCTAGAGAACAGACGCCCGCTTAATGCTAAATCGCATTTAATTCGGTTCTCCCCATTTCTGGACGAGCATGGAGTTATGCGGATCGGTGGAAGAATCGAGCAATCTACCCTTAACTACAACGCCAAGCATCCAATTATAATACCAAAGGATTCCCCAGTAGCTGGACTACTGGTTCGACATTTCCACGTCTGCAATCTACACACTGGAGTTGATGCTACGTTCACCAATCTTCGTCAGCAGTACTGGATCTTGGGCGACCGTAATATCGTCAGAAAGGCAGTCTTCCAATGCAAACGGTGCTTTCTTCAACGCAAAGGCACTAGTAACCAGATCATGGGAGAGCTCCCAATCCCTCGTGTTCAAGCGAGCCGCTGTTTTCAACATACAGGGCTGGACTACGCTGGACCAATAGCCATCAAGGAATCGAAAGGATGCACTCCACGGATCGGAAAGGCATGGTTTTCTATTTTGATCTGCCTGACTACCAAGGCAATTCACATCGAGATTGTCAGTGATCTGACTACAAAGGCTTTCATCGCAGCCTTTCAACGTTTTATCGCCCGCCGATCGAAGCCCACTGATCTTTATTCAGACAACGGAACCACATTTCATGGCGGTAAGAAAACGTTGGATGAAATGAGACGTCTAGCCATCGACCAAGCCAAAGATGAGGAAATGGCTGGATTCTTCGCAATCGAAGGGATTTCGTGGCACTTTATGCCCCCTTCTGCCCCTCATTTTGGCGGAATGTGGGAAGCCGCAGTTCGCTCAATTAAACTACATATGAAACGGATAGTTGGAGAAAAGGCTCTAACGTTTAAGGAACTATCGACTGTTTTGACCCAAATTGAAGCCATCCTCAATTCTCGCCCATTGTGCCCGTGTGGGGATAACTCGTTGGACCCGCTGACTCCTGCTCATTTCCTGACTGGAGGGCCTTATACTGCCCTGCCTGAACCCTGCCGTCTGGATATGCAAATTAATCGACTGGAGAGGTGGAATCAGCTGCAAGCCATGGTCCAAGGTTTTTGGAAACGGTGGCATATGGAATACCTGACATCGCTTCACGAACGCACCAAATGGTATTTGGAAAAGGAGAATTTGAAGATCGACAATCTTGTAGTACTCAAGGAGCCAAATCTACCACCCTCTAAATGGATTCTTGGACACATTAGCGAGGTGCACTCAGGATCAGATGACAAAGTTCGGGTCGTTACAGTGAAGACGACCCATGGATCCTACAAACGGCCAATTACCAAACTTGCTGTCCTGCCTCAGTGCTGAACGACCGTTCAGGGGGGCCGGTATGTTTGGGAACGAGACACCCTGTATTGGTTTTCGTTCATTTGTTTTGATCGCCGCTGCCATCAGCATTATCATGGGCAGCTGCGCGAGCATTGCATTGCTGCACCTGCGCGCGAGCTTTTACCCAGTACTTTTCCGTAAATTTCTAACTCCTAACTGTAACTTGTTTACAATCTTCGACTAACATAAGCAAATGAGAATATCATGAGCCCAAGCTTAATCAATCACATTTTCTCAATCTAATCAGAAGCATCGCGGTCGCCGATATCAAGACATTTAGTTCGGAAATAACCAATAAATAAAATAAACAGTAACACTAGGCGGTTTCATTAATAAACACAATATAATAACGGAGGACATGGCCAGTATAGAAGAAATAATAGAGGCCGTGGTAACTCAAATCGAGGCCATAATAACAATAAAAACAACCAAGGCAATGTCCGAGTTGCCCAGAATACATCAGGAAACTCCTAGAGCCCTGTAAATGTTCAGAATTAAAGGAAGCAAGACTTCACACTATTAATCTCAGCCAAAATATATTTGTTTAATTTACCAATGTAACTACAGGTAAAGAACTTGTCTATCTAATAGACACTGATGCAGACATATAAATTCTAAAAGAAATTTCAGATATTTTTAACAATATAAATACGAGATGAATATATTATAGATATAAAGGGAATAAGTCAAGAAATAACCAAATCCAAAGGTTTAGTTTCTATCGAAATACAGATGACTAAGTATGTAATTCCACACAATTTTCATATCGTAAGTTTCCAATTTCCCATTCCTTGCGATGCAATATTAGGTTGTGTTTTACTTAAAAAGTACAAAAAAAAAGTAAAAAGTCAACTAGACTTCAAGCCATCTGAAGATTGGCTTATAATTAGAGCCAATAATTTAAAATATCCAATTAACGTACCAATAGCTCACAGTTCTGGCAACAACTCAATTCTTCTGTCAGCAAGATCCCAAGTTATTTGAAAAATTCAATTAAATTCCCAAGAAGACAGTGTATTAATTCCAAATCAGGAAATTCAGCATGGTAGTTACATTGCAAATACCATAGCAACGTCTAATAACGCTTTCATAAGGCTACTTAATACAACGAATACCGATTAAGTAGTCAGTACAAATAATCTAATATATAAATCACTTTCGAACTACGATGTAGTCAAAACAAATTTTGACAATAGAGAAAAATCGGTATTCTCAACTTTCAGAAACTTCCCTCCACAGTTCAAGTCACAGCTTACCAGCTTATGCACCCAGTATAGTGATATATTCGGATTGGAAACCGAATCAATATCAACAAATAATTTCTATAAACAAAAACTGAGATTAAAAGATGAAGAACCAGCATATATAAAAAATTATCGAAGCTCACATAGTCAGGTAGGCGAATTACAAAACCAAGTAGGAAAGTTAATTTCCGACGGGATTATTGAACCATCTGTATCCGAATATAATAGCCCATTATTACTCGTTCCTAAGAAATCATCCCCAGGGTCAGATGTAAAGAAATGGCGATTAGTGATTGACTATCGCTAGATCAATAAAAAATTACTCTCTGATAAATTCCCATTACCTAGATTGGATGATATTTTGGATCAACTAGGTCGAGCTAAATATTTTTCATGTCTTAACTTAATGTAAGGATTCCATCAAATTGAACTAGACAAAATTTCAAGGGATTTAACGTCTTTTTGAACGAGCAATGGCGCATATCGCTTCACGCGAGTACCTTTTGGATTAAAAATAGCTCCAAATTCATTTCAGAGAATGATGACTATTGCATTCTCTGGTCTGGAACCCTCCCAAGCATTCCGTTACATGGATGACTTAATTGTAATCGGTTGTTCAGAAAAACATATGCTTAAGAACTGAACAGATGTTTTTGAGAAATGTAGGAAATATAAACGGAAGCTACATCCAGGAATAAGCTCATTTTTTATGCATGAAGTGACTTTTCTAGGTCATAAATGCACTGATAAAGGAATACTTTCAGATGACAAGAAGTACGATGTCATTATGAACTACCCAGTTCCGCATGACGCGGAGAGTGCTAGACGCTTCGTAGCATTTTGAAATTACTATAGGCGTTTTATAAAAAATTTCGCCGACTATTCACGGCAAATAACAAGTTTATGTAAAAAGAATGTTCCTTTGTATGGATGGATGATTGTCAAAACGCATTTCAATATTTAAAACAAAAACTTATGGAACCCACTTTACTTCAATATCCAGATTTTTCTAAAGAATTATGTATAATTACGGATGCAAGCAAACAAGCATGTGGACCATAATGGACTCCAACTTCCCATTGTTTATGCATTTAGATCGTTCACTAAAGGAGAGAGTAATAAGTGTACTACTGAGCAGGAATTAACTGCAATACATTGGGCGATACTACATTTAAGACCAGACATGGAAAACATTTCTTAATAAAAACAGACCATAGACCATTAACATATCTTTTCCCAATGATCAATCCCAGTTCAAAACTGACGCGTATGAGGCTCGAATTAGAAGAGTTCCATTTCACAGTCGAATATTTAAGGGGAAAAGATAACTATGTAGCAGATGCGTTATCAAGAATAACCATCAAAGACCTACAGAATATAACGGGAAATATTTAAAAAGTCACTACAAGATATCAGAATAAACAGAAAATCCGCGCGGAAAGCAAAGAACAAGAATTGCCTACGCAATCTCTAAACAGCTTCCAAGCCCAACGTTTACGACGTCATAAAAAATGATGAAGTACGCAAAGTAGTGACATTACATGTAAAAGATTTGTTATGTTTATTTAAACATGGCAGAAAAATTACTGCAAGATATGATGTTAGCAATTTATATACCAATGGAATCCTAGACTTAGGACTTAGGTCCGTTTTTCCAAAGGCTTGAACTACAGGCCGGTATAAATAAAATCAGCCAACTCAAAGTGGCACCGTGGGAAAATATCTTTGACAATACATCAATAGATAATTTCGAATTAATGTTCAATAAAATATTGAAAACATTAAGAGTAGCGCTACTCAACCCGGTGACCCAAATAAAAAGTCTAAAAGTCTAGACAAAGAAGCTATTCTTTTAAATTTCATGATGATCCAATTCAAGGAGGTCACACTGGCATATCAAAAACTTTGGCCAAAGTAATAAGACACTATTACTGGAAAGGTATGTCTAAAGATATAACTGAGTACGTAATAAATGTCAGACGTCAAAAATTACATCTCATACAAAAACTTCTTTAACAATAACAGATACACCAATAAACGCTTTCGACAGATTGATAGTGGATACTGTTGGTCCACTACCAAAATCAGAAAATGGCAATGAATATGTAGTCACGTTAATAGGTGATTTAACAAAATATTTAGTTGCCATACCTGTTCCAAACAAAAAAGTCTAATACTGTCTCTAAAGCAATATTCGAATCTTTTATTCTGAAGTACGGTCCAATGAAGACGTTCATTACGGACATGGGAACAGAATATAAGAACAATAGAAAGAAGTCATAGAACTTTTAATGAGTATATACGATCTTACATATCGGTTGATAAAACTGATTGGGACGTATGGCTTCAATATTTTGACTTTTGTTTCAACACGACCCCCTCTATGGCACATTCTTATTGTCCATATGAGCTAGTATTTGGTAAAACAAGTAATTTACCTAAACACTTTAATAGCATAGATAGTGTAGAAGCGATATATAACATAGATGACTATTCTAAGGAGAGTAAATAGAGATTAGAGGTAGCTTATAAAAGAGCTAGAGTTATGTTAGAAGCGAATAAGAATAGAAATAAACTACGCCGGGTTACGCCGGCGCAGAGTAACTAGAACATAGTAACGAGTCTGTTACTGAGTGAGGTCTGTTCGTGCTGCGGAATACATAAGAGTGAGAGAGACCGCTATATAACTTGAGTGAAAGTTAGAAAGTGGGAAAGGACAATGTGAAAGCAGAGGGTCGCTGGCATTCACAAATTGGCAGTGAAGACGAACAGAACTGACTGTGTTCTGACTATACAATGGAGCACCCTCCGACATCAGAAGTGGGATTCGCCTCGCCTACAGACAATACTCCTGGACAGTATATAGCAGCGTTGGAAGCTCAGAACAGAACCCTGATGGAGCTACTAAAATCTATGCAGACACCAAGGATTTCGGCAGCTGGCGATAAGGCTACGCTACCACCTTGCCCAAATTTAGTCCCGATGGTGCCGGAACAGACGCCTCAGACTGGGATACGACGCTAATTCTTGTCCAAAAATCCAAACCAGCGAGAACGAGAATAAGATGTACGAGAAGCGTGTGGACTTTTGCACTATGAAAATAAATGTATCCGGTGAGCTCATTCCACTTTGCTTTGACTCCGGAGCAGAATGCTCATTAGTTAAGGGGCGAAAATTTGTAGTGTTTACTGATTGCAACTCGCTGAAAAATTCGTACAAATTTTGACCTATTGCCGAGGGTGCAGAGATGATGGGCCTTTTACAGTCGTTTGATTTTGACATCCAATATACGAAGGGAGAACGAATGGCACACGTAGATTTTTTGTTAAGGAATCCCCTGGTTAAAGAGAGTAGAAGCTTGGAAAAGCGGGTTGCATTGACTGAAATAACTTACAATTGGCTAGTTTCTGAACAGATACGTGATCCCGGAAAACTTAGATAAAACATATGAACTGCGAAAAGGAGTTTTATATAGGAAAATACAAAAAAGAAAGGCAAAACTAAATGTTTGCCTGTAATACCTAGGGCATTTAGATGGGCAGTGATTATTCACGTCCACGAATCTTTTGTGCATCTAGGTTGGGAGAAAACGTTGGATAAAGTGAATGGTTTTTACTGGTTCGAAAACATGTCAAAGTACGTTCGTAGGTTTGTCGGTAATTGCATCACCTGTAAATTTGCTAAGCCACCAGTTGGAAAAATGCAGGCTGAATTACATCCGATTCCTAAGGTAAAAATATTGACTTAGTAGGAAAGATGAGTGAAAAAAAAGACTTAAAGGAGTACGTTATTGTTTTGGTAGATGCGTTTACAAAATTTGTTTATTTTTAAAAATTGACACTGAAAATACTATCAAGGCTGTTAGAGCCGTCGTGTGTTTGTTTGGAGGCCCAAATCGAATTATAGCGGATCAGGGCCGTAACTTTGCAAGTTCAGGATTTCGTGAATTTTGTGTTTCTCAAAAAATTTACCTACACTTAATTGATACAGGTACGAGCAGAGCAAATGGCCAGGTGGAACGTGTAATGAGCACACTTAAGAGTATGTTGACCGTTGTCGAAACCAGTCAGAGGTCGTGGCAAGACGCCTTACCTGAAGTACAGCTAGCAATGAATTGTACGGCCAATCGAGTCACCAAGGTCAGCCCATTAGAAGTCTTAATCGGTAGGGAAGCTCGACCTTTTGGCCTTTTGCCGATAGGTGATGAAGAGGACAATTTAGTTGAAAGGGAAAATTTAAGAAAACAAGCTAAAGAAAACATGGAATCCAATGCTCGTTACGACAAACGTAGATTTGATAAGAACAAGGCAAAAATAATAAAATATAACGTAGGAGACCATGTATTGAAGAGCGTCAGCAAACAAAGCTTGATCCAAAGTTTAAAGGTCCTTTTGAAATAATTGAACTATTAGATGGAGATCGGTACATTTTAAAATCATTAACTAGCAAAAGAACTTATAAATATGCGCATGAGTTTTTGAGAGCATATAGACAAATAAGTAATGAAGTTGATAAAGATTTAGACGACTTTAGTGCAGATGCGTCTAATTCCCATGTGGGGAATGATAATATGGATGGTGGATGCCTTGAAATCTCAAGAGGGGATAGAATAACCGCACCATAACAGAAGGAATTGTTATGGCGGGGGTTAGTGTTAACCGCACCATTACAGATGGACTTGTTATGGCGGGGGTCAGGATGTGGGTGTAAAAGGAAATACACCAGTTGATAAAGCTATGCAATTAGTCAAGTCTGAATTGTAAATTATGATTAAAACGAGAAAGGGGGCTAACTTCGGCTCACCGAAGTTTGTATACCCTTGCAGAATTTAAAAAAAAAATTCAAACCGAAATTCTGAAGTAATAATTAGTTGCCAAATCTCAAATTTGATGGCAATGGTTTGAAACACGGCTAAGCTATGGTTTTTTATTTTCCTGATTGTTCCTATGAAAGCTATAGGATATAGTTGTCAGATTTTCATGAAATTAAAATCGAAATTCGGAAATAATGTTAAATGACCAAATATCAAATTTGGTGAAAATTCGTTGAAAACTGACAAAGTTATGGTTTTTATACCCTTGCAGGGTATATTAGTTTCAGTCAAAAGTTTGCAACGCAGTGAAGGAAGCATCTCCGACCCTATAAACTATATATATTCTAGATCAGGATCAACAGCCGAGTCGATCTAGCCATGTCCGTCTGTCCGTCTGTCCGTTTCTACGCAAACTAGTCCCTCAGTTTTAAAGCTATCTGAATAAAACTTTGCAGTTAGGCTTCTATATACTCTCACTCGTACATATGTCGAAACGGGCCGGATCGGACGACTATATCATATAGCTGCCAGAGGAACGATCCGAAAAATTTTCAAAAAACAATTATAACTTTGTCAGTTTTCAACCAATTTTCACCAAATTTGATATTTGCCCATTTAGTATTATTTCCGAATTTCGGTTTTAATTTCATGAAAATCGGCTGACTATATCCTATAGCTTTCATAGGAACAATCAGGAAAATAAAAGAAAAATTCATAACTTTGTCAGTTTTCAACATATTTTCACCAAATTTGATAGTTACCCATATTTTAGTATTCCTGAATTTCGATTTTAATTTCATGAAAATCGGCTGACTATACCCTATAGCTTCCATAGGAACAATCAGGAAAATAAAAGAAAAAACCATAACTTTGTCAGATTTCAACATATTTTCACCAAATTAGTACTTTTATTAGTATTTCTGAATTTTGATTTTAATTTCATAACTTTGTCAGTTTTCAACATATTTTCACCAAATTTGATAGTTACCATATTTTAGTATTCCTGAATTTCGATTTTAATTTCATGAAAATCGGCTGACTATATCCTATAGCTTCCATAGGAACAATCAGTAAAATAAAAGAAAAAACAAGAAAGGAAGCTAACTTCGGATCACCGAGGTTTGTATACCCTTGCAGAATTTAAACAAAAAATTAAAAAAAATATGGCTAAATATCAAATTTGGTGAACATATGTTGAAAACTGACAAAGTTATGGTTTTTTCTTTTATTTTCCTGATTGTTCCTATGGAAGCTATAGGATATAGTCAGGCGATTTTCATGAAATTAAAACCGAAATTCGGAAATAATACTAAATGGGCAAATATCAAATTCGGACATGGCTAGATCGACTCGGCTGTTGATCCTGATCAAGAATATATATACTTTGTAGGGTCGGAGATGCCTCCTTCACTGCGTTGCAAACTTTTGACTGAAAGTAATATACCCTGCAAGGGTATAATGAAAATGTAATTTGTGAAATGTTGTTAAATTTATTTTGTCTAAATGCCTCAAAACTTATGTGTAGAAAAAGTAATGAAATGTTTGTTGATAATAAAATGTAATGAGAACTGAAATTTTAGAATACTGTGATTTTAAGGTGACACACGAGGACGTGTGATTTGTCAGGAAGGCCGTGTCGGAAAGCTACTAAATAATCTCAGTAGGCTGGTGTAAAATCAGCTATGTATTGTGCATCGTTATGCAATCTAGAAATTTCTATGACAAGGAACTTTTGGTGAACTTGTAAGCCTTGTTGCCAGGCGGGCTACGCCGGCGCAGAGTAACTAGAACATAGTAACGAGTCTGTTACTGAGTGAGGTCTGTTCGTGCTGCGGAATACATAAGAGTGAGAGAGACCGCTATATAACTTGAGTGAAAGTTAGAAAGTGGGAAAGGACAATGTGAAAGCAGAGGGTCGCTGGCATTCACAAATTGGCAGTGAAGACGAACAGAACTGACTGTGTTCTGACTATACAATGGAGCACCCTCCGACAAGTACATAAATAGCAGTCTCTCTGCCGCCGCCTGCGAGCAGCGCAGCAACGAGACTTAGCCTTAATTAGACTTAAAAGAATATTGTAAGAACACATTCAATCCAAGCCTTGGAGCGGCACCACAGCTGCTCCCTTGAAATAAATCCAAAATAAAGAAACTTAAAAGAACCTATACAATCTATTTACATCATCTGTCCGTTCCCCGTGACCCTACGTCGCACCGCGAGTATCGAGTACACCAGCCCCACGCCTACCGGACCGCCCTGGGAGGTACTACGGGATCGACCTGGGAACACCAACCAATCCCCCCCGAACACCCGAGAGGACCGCCAGAGTAAGAGTAGGAAAAGGAAGGATTGCCGCCGAGGTCGTGATCGGTGATCAGGGTGAAAAGCGACACAGAGAGCACCAACACGAGAGGACACTACAGGGAGAAGAACGACACGGAGAGGAATCGCACGGGAAGAACCAGGTAAAGGAGAAGCGACACGAACGAGGAATATACAAGGATCTGGCACCCTGCGGACCTCCATCCATAGCTGGGAGAATCACCGATCAAAGAACGGTATAGCCGCGAGCGGAAGTTAGCGACAGCCACACGGGGAAGCCGCCGGAGGCTTCGTTATCAGAGAGACTCCAGGAGAACGCGCTGGAGCACGGCCGGGACTACGAGGGCGAACCGCGAATCCAGGTATTTCTCGATGAGCAATTGACGCGATTCTAGGGAATGACGGGAGTTGCGAACTTCGCCGAGCATCGGATTACCATGAGCGCCGAGCGGCCCATCAAACAGCGCTACTTTCCCAAAACTTCGGCGATGCAGAAAATTATCGACGAGCAGGTGGACGCCCTCCTCGAGCAAAACTGTATAGAATCGTTGCGCAGTCCGTACCTACAAACTTAAGATTAAAACTTAATTACTATTAAATAATTCAAAATGTAACTTCAATAAATTCTTTACATGGTTCCTATTGGAGGTGGGGTCCAGAGGCATGCTAGAATTAATTTTGGTCATGAGAATTAAAGCCCTAACTACAGGCTCATTTAATGCATAATTTGTTCTGCAAGTAGGAACAAAATTCCTCAGCATAGCGCCTTATAAATCAATACATGGCGTATGTCTTGGGGATTCTATAATTGATGTACTCCGTGAATAGAAACTTTGCATCAAAAAGAACACCCAAGGCAAGAGCTTCGGCAGCATACTCGCATGAGTCGAGTAGTGAACGACGGAGTTATTGAGCCGTTTGCTATATGTAACTGCAAAACATTTACTGAGGTTTAGTGGCAGCTTGTTGAGCGAGCACCAACCATCGACCCTATACAGGCCATTCTGAAGATGGTCGCTATCAACAATCGATCTAACCGAGAATTGGTCATTACAACCAACTCTATAAATGCGGCCGTTAAGATAGGAACGTACCTAGCTAAGTATAGACAAGTGGAAGCCCATTTTCTCTAGTTTGGCCAATAGTATAATATGACTAACTTTGTCAAATGCTTTGGCAAAATCAGTATACACCACGTCTACCTGGCAATGGTTCGCAAAGGACTTAGTACAGTAGTTATAAGGTACTGCTAGGTTCGTGGAAGTCGATCTCCCCGGCATAAAGCCATGCTGGTTAAGGCTAATGTGGCTACCCATGAGAAAAGCCAACTGCTTCGCCACTACTCGCTCGAACATCTTGGATACATTGCTACATTGCAGACTTAAAAATGGGAGTAAATAACGCCAGCTTCCATCTTCTAATAAACACCCATTCGGAGAGAGAATTGTTAAATATTATTTTTAGTGGCTCAGATGGAGCCCCAATACAAATTTTCAAAAACATAAAAAGGTTTGAGACCATCACTATAAAACTTTCTCGAATCGTTAAATCATTCCGCTGCGAAGTGACAGTCCGACTCAGAGACCTGCAAGCACCCAATATTAATGCCTGAAGCCACGGAACAAGCAATGCAACAACATAGCCAGGGGAGGTTGGCTCAAAGTTTGTCTCGAGGTATTTTGCAAAGAGATTAGCCACCTCAAAATCCGTCAATACCATTGAACCATTAAACGCCATAGGAGAGGGGATATGGGAAATAGTTTTTTATAGTTAACAAAATGGATTTTGGGTTACTGTAGATTTTTCGTTCCACATCTACTATGTATATACTGGTTGTAGAGAAACTTATTTAGAAATTCGAACTCACGCTTATGCTGCCTATATTTATCCCAATCTGCATTGCCATGCTCAGCGAAATGATTATAGAATTTGTTTCTAAGATTCTTGTATTTTTTTAGCCCTGCTACCAGGGTAGCTTGTAAGAACCGTGAGCCCTTTTCTTTGCATACCTGTTAGTGATGAGAGACAGAGATGACAGAAAATTTTCCTAGCAGACCTCCAAATTACCATGCGACAGGACCTCCACCCAGTTAACATTAGATATGTCATTACGAATAAAAACTATATTGCTAGCGATAATATATAATGAGTACAAGGGTGCCTTATAAGGGAAAAATATGTATGTAAATAATGAGATTAGCAAAGGCTGGTGATGAACATCACACTCAGACAGAGAATTATGGCTAACCCAGCAGACAAAAGCTATCGTTTTTAATATTATTTTGCGGATTTCAGGCGGACAAAACGTCCGATTTCAGACTCAAAAACGATAAGAAAGTAAATCATCTGCCATGGGTTTTGTGGCGGCAAAAGCTATCATTTTCGGAACCCGAAAAAGATACTTTTGCGGACCTTTTTTAATATCATAACTGACACTCTTTTAATATCAAAAGCGGGCCGATTTCTATATCTTTAGAGATAGTTTTTTAATATTATTTACGAAACCGATTTGGTATTGTTTGAGATAAAAAATCGGGAATATTTTTAAAATTTTAAATTAATTAATTAAATTTAGTCCTAATTATTCCTTTAACTCTTGAAGTAAACTTTATTAAACTTCGTATAAATCCCAAATTTGACTTCAAGTAAACTAAGTTTCACCTAAGCTACGGTCTGAAAGAATATATGTTATTTAAATCTGTAATTATAAAGATATAAATTGTTATTAAATCATATGACTAGGAAATAAAACCCAAATAAAAGCTTACTTTCATTTTTGCGTGCGGGATTTGAACCCGGGTCCCGGAATTCGCAGACCGTCTGCTTACCAACTCGGCTACTGAGGCAAAGCTAAGTCACATATCGAAAGGAAGGGGAATTACCGTTGAATTTTATTTCGATTTTGTTTCGCCTGCTGTACGTTTCTGTGTCCGCCAGCGGGACATTTGCGACACTTGCACGGGTCCGATAACTTGTCCGTTTTCGGGCCAGGTTTTGATAATTTTTGCGGTAAATCTGCAATATGCCCGCTCACTGTACGTTTTAGTGTCCGCTAACGACACTATTTCGCCCCGTTTACGAAGGACGGCATAGTTCGGATTGCCCTTCTTTTTAGTGTACGTTTTTGAGCATTTAGCGAGCATAATGCGGAATATCCGACTCTATTTCCGTTTTTAATATCTTTTGCGGACATTTTTCGGATGCATCCGATTTATGTCCGCACTTTGTCTGCTGGGTGAGGGCTAAATTCAAGTTTAAGTCTTGATTTACGAAAACCAAATCTAAAATCTTATTTAATCTATTGAATACGTGGTTAATCTGGACCAGTCCCAAACGAAAAGGACGAGAGTCAGCATCTTGCACCCAGACCAGCGAGGAAAGGTTAAAATCGCCGAAGACACAAATGAACTGGGAATCGGTCAAGTCATTGCTTATGCAGGCAATATTATCCACGTGCGACTTATAGAGCTCAAAGCTGCTGCAAAGCGGTATATAAGAAACCGGCTGGAAGATAGTGTTATCCGCTCCGATCAGGGAAACACAAAGTTGGTCCAAGATAGAATCCCTTTTCCAATAAAAACGCCTCCTCCTCTGGAGCAATGAGTTTTTACCGCATCACGATCCTTACGAAAAACTTTATATAGATTTGGGTCGAAAAACTCATTATCGAAGAAATCTATGTTGAATCAGGTTTTCACTAATATGATGACATCATAATCCAATTGCGATGATGCCAGACTTTGTTGTTTTGAAAAAATATCTTCCGACTGGGGCCATCGCAATACGCAGGTGACGAATGCGGCGCAGGTTTTGTAAAGATCCGTGGCAGATGTCTTGTCCCGGCTGGGGCTCGTCGGCTACTGGGTGGATTTTTCCCTCCCGGGCTATGCCACCATTGTCATAAAGTTTAAATTATAAAACGCGTGCTACGACGAAAAATTAAATCCAAAACATAACATATACACCGACAAATGAACTGACAACCACACTGAACATTAACCGACTCGCTTCTGGTGGCAGTGAAGCGCCCATGCCCTCCCTTCCTTGGTCATCTTTACTCCTAATCGCCCATGTTGATGACCCCTTCTGTTCCGATCAGGGCTTCCCTAGAGACATCACTAGCACTAGAAGGCAAAACGATAGGCTAATTATAATTATCATTATACAATATATTTCCTTAATACTAACAAAGACCATTAATATTACAACTAATACCTAAGATTCGGCGAACCATTAAATAAAAATTAAACTAACTCTAAATAAACAAATAGAAGCAAATTTGGGTGCCATATGTTTATGTAAGTTTACATTACATAAAATTATTCGGAGATATCTTCTCGCATAGGGAATGGATCTAGAGAGATAGACGAGGATCTAAGGGTGGGGGCTTAAACAACTGCAGAAATCATTTGAATTCTCACTTTATCAATATGAATATATTGAGAATTCAGACCTTCTTATTCTTTCTGAATTTCTCTATTGCCACAAGGGCGCAAATTCTAGGACAAGTTAGAATCAATACGAGCCTTTGTGCCCCATACAAAACAAATCAAATGTATCCGGCTAGTTGCCACTCACCAATGTCTCCAATCCCGCGAAGAAAGTGGTTTCCCGCGGCGATATTCCGATGATGATTAACGGCTGTGGATAAAAACAAATTACATCTACTCCCTGCCGAAAATTTGGCCCTACTAGGAGTCTGTTTTTTAATATCTTTAACCGAAACACACCCTTTTTATTAGATCCTCTCCTCACTCGTCTATTTCATTGTCTCTTCCTTGCCCCTTTGACCTGACTACAATCAACGCTTAGTTAAGATATTTAAGCCACGATAAGACATTTAAATGAGCATAGGCGCCGCCGTATGCATGCTAAGCACGCCTCTTCCTTGCCACTTCTTGCTACAGTTCACTTATACGCCAAATTCACACAATTGGATCCCAACTGGGATTAGAAGCCGGGGATAAATACCCTCTGCCCTGACGCGCCAATTAAAAATAAACAAAAACAACACCACAGCAGGGCTTTATACAGTATAAGCGCTCGCTGCTCCCGCTATCCCGCACTTCTAGGGGTGCGGTGATTCTCTCCTCCTCCGCTTTCACTGACGCTGGTCCGCCCGCGCTTGAAGATGAGCCGCTATTTTGGTTGTCCGCTTTGCTTGACCTTCCCTCTCCCCTCGCTGGCCAGAGCCCTTGCACTTTGGCGGGGCAGTATTGGTGCCGGGGCAAATCCAAATCTATTTAAATTTACTTATTAGAATAGTGCCTTTTTCCAGCTATCCTATTCCTTCCTCTTACCGAAAACAGTCTCTTAACTGCAGTAGGACTCCCAAGGTAATAATTCCGGCACTGAGTATTAAATATATGATTGCTTGGCAGATCACCTTATTGAGCTTTGCGGCGACACAACTTGCCGGTATCGAGGCCAGAGCGGTATAAAACCAACCGCTCCCCCTCACTCTATCCAGAGCCGATCACTCCTCCCGAAGGCGGAAACTCCTCGGATGAAAGACGGAAACTTGACTCTCTTAATCTCTCTTAACTTTCTACCGACTACTATGCTTCCCCTCTCGAGTCCTAGCTGGCGCCAAGCGTTACAATTCCGAAGCTTGGGGTACCCCCGGAGCCATCATCACAGAATTGAGCCCTACAGGCCGCCTCTCATTATCTAGCAACCCAGTGGCCGCCTTAAGCAACGATGTGGCTCGGACCTTAAATGAGGTGTCAGCGAACCAACCTGAGGAGTGCATGAGATAGCACTTAAGGGAGCAATGCAGGCAGAGGGCTGCACCGGTAGCAGAGCCTTGCCACTGCAATTTAAAACACCGTGACGTCAACGACTACAGCGAGTACAAAAACAACAACTTCGGTTAGTGCCAAAGCGGCCCCGGCCACACAGACTGGAATGGATCGCTACATCGGCAGGCAATAAAACAAAAATTAAGCGCTCAACAGGCCCCAAAACAGCCACATATCAAAGCGGAAACTATGACGCTTACCCTCCAACAAAGTATGATGGAGTTTATATCATTCATGAAAACGACCATGCAAACACTAGTTCAGAACCAGAACATGGTAATACAGCTGCTTGTAGCACAACAGTCTA
Organism: Drosophila anomelani; assembly: GCA_035045905.1. Lineage (NCBI taxonomy): Eukaryota > Metazoa > Arthropoda > Insecta > Diptera > Drosophilidae > Drosophila > Drosophila anomelani. The sequence goes on from JAWNOO010000052.1 coordinate 354,281, forward strand.
AATAATCTATGCAGACTCTACGAATATCAATGTGGAACGCCAATGGTGTCTCACGGCATAAACTAGAATTGTCACAATTCTTGACAGAAAACCATATTGACGTTATGCTACTGGTGGAAACGCATCTTACAACCAAATACAACTTTCAAATAAGAGGCTATACAATCTACCGCACAGATCATCTTAATGGAAAAGCCCACTGCGGAATTAGAGTCCTAATTAGAGAACGCATTAAACACAATTTTCACAAAAAGGTTTGCAAAAAGTTTTTGCAGGCCACATCGATACAAACTCAGTCATGTAACGGAAGCCTTTCAATCGCTGCCGTTTACTGTTCTCCTCGTTTCTCAATCTCGGAAGGACAATTTATGGACTTCTACAATTCACTTGGGGATCGTTTTTTAGCCGCAGGAGACTACAATGACAAACATACGCACTGGGGATCACGCCTAATGACTCTCAAAGGAAAGCAATTGTACAATGCATTTATAAATGTAAGAAATTTTATTTATTTTTTTTTTTTGTAAAGCGGTTTGCGACAAGTTTGCAAATCTTAACCTAGTTTATATATTTTAATTAATTACAAATTAATTGTTAAGAATAACGTCCCTAACTAATGTTGCTGGGTGGGGAGGTCTCTTCGCCGGAGTCGTGTATAGCTAAGGGTCCGGGTTAGAGACCGCGCAAGGTCATTGAGATTATACCTTGCTTTCGCTTGTCGAATTCGTCTTTAACTAAGCCTACGTTTAGATCTTTATGAATATTTTCATTCCGTATATACCACGGTGCTCCTGTTATAGGTCTCAATATCTTTGATTGAGCTCTCTGGATTATTTCTAAGTTGCTGGCACATGCATTTCCCCATAGCTCGAAACCATATGTCCAAATTGGTTTTAGGACTGCATTATACAAAAGTATTTTGTATTCTAATTTGAGTGGCTAGCGGGCGTTAATTAGCCAATGTAGATTGCTGGCTTTCAATTTCAAATGATTTCTCTTAGCTTCGATATGTTTACGCCAAGTGAGTCGTCTATCCAGGTGGACTCCTAGATATGTTACGTCAGTTGTTTGTGGCATAACATTTTTGTTCAGGGATAGTGGAGGGCAGGTTTGTCTGTTTAGGGTAAGAGTAACATGTTTGCATTTGCGTTCGTTAACGTTTATGCGCCAGTCTGCTAGCCATTGTTCTAGAAGCACGAGGTGATCTACTACTCGTAGGTGTTGAGTTGCTCTAAGAGGACAGTTAGACCGACTTAGGATGGCAGTATCATCAGCAAAGGTTGAGGTTGTTGTAAAAGTGGTTGTCGGTAAATCTGCTGTATAAATAATATACAATGTCGGCCCAAGCAACTTCCTTGGGGTACTCCAGCTTTTATTGAATGATAATCAGAGAGGAAATCTTTGAATCGCACTGCAAAGCTTCTTTTTTCTAGGTTGGACTCCAAAATGCTTTGTGATTCCATTGAATTTTATGAATTAAGCCGTCCAGCCACACGAGGTCGAAGGCCTGTGCATCTTTCAAATGCATTTCGTATCTCGGAGGTTATCCGGTTCACTTGTTCAATTCCGTGATTTCACGAAATCCGAATTGGTGCCTTGGTATTGCATTGTGAGAATGTAGGTATTGCTTTATGCGATTAAGAAGAAACTTTTCAAATATCTTTGATAGGCAAAAGGCTGATTGGCCTATATGACGATGGCTGGGACTTGTCCTTTCCGGCTTTATGGATCATTGTGATGACAGACTACCGCCATTGTTGAGGATAATATCCCCAATTCATCATGCTGTTAAATATTATATTATATTATATATTATGATGTATTGCACAGTTTGGCAGTTCTATAATCATTATTGGGGTGATAAGATCGTGACCCGGCGCTTTCTTTTTGTCTTGGGACTTTATGACTCTTGTAACTTCTTCCGGATGGAATATAATTGGGATTGGAGATTATTGGCAGCACAAACCTATTCGTTGCTGGAAGTGGCTTGAGAGATTTTCTAGATGGAGGGCAAATGTATTCGCCCTTTCTTCGTTGCTGCGGGCCCAAATTCCTGTTCGCGTATGTAGGGGTGATTTACATTCTATTGGTTGACATATGCCTGACTTAGCTTTCCACTGTGGATATCGTTTGCTATTTGGTGAGAGTTGCTTCATAAAGGATAGTTCAGCTCTATTTTTCTCATCTTCTAGTGCTTTGCGAAGCCATCAATATTGGTACTTACATACTTACTGTATTTGAGCCAGTCTATTTTACCGGTAGTTAGAGAATGTGGGCGTTCTATGAACTGAGGATGATCGCAGAGGTGAAGAAAGATTGGCGAATGATCTGATAAGTGTTCCACATGAACATGAGCCTGCGGCACTCTTTTTGTGATATCAAAATTGTTTAGGTCAGGTTTCTTATTTGGATCTGTTGGCCAATATGTAGGCTTACCCGGAGAAATAAAGTCAAGCTTGTTTCGTGGAGTTATTATCGCGTTTTAAAGTTGTTTTCCCTTGGGGTTGATGAGTCGAGATCCCCAGCGGGAGTGCTTTGCATTGTAATCACCAGCTGCTACGAAGCGGTCACCTAATACATCAAAGAAGTTTACAAATTCTTTTTCGGTAATAGAGAAGCGCACTATATAGAGGCTAGGTTTAGGTAGCCGCTTTGGGTATCAACGTGTACTGCTGTTGCTTGTATATAAGTCGTAGCGAATGATGGCATCTCGTAATGCCTAATGCGATTCTTTATCAAAATTCGAGTACCTCCATGAGCCTTCCCATCCGAATCAAATGTATAGCCAGTAAGATGAAAATAGTTTTTATTTGTTATGTCAGTCTCTGAGGCACTCTAAAGACATGCCCAGGTCCGCCCTGGTTGGTTAGCGTACGCGGTCGGGGCCCGCCCAGGCCCAAACCGAGGACCTGCATCCAGCCGCCCTCGCTTGGAAAGTATAGTCGCACTACCGATGGTGCACACAGTTACGGCAGATGACACAGCCATCCGTTGGTCCCCCTGTGTATCCTATCGGCTGAAGGCCTTGAGTGTAAATTTTTGTTAATTACATTTTAAATTGTGGGGGAAAACTTGTTTGAAAGTTGTGATAATACAGACTACCTCCTACAGTCGGAATAAGTTCGAACTATTTCGTAGTTAGAGGGTGTTTCATATTTTAGATCATTAACATTTATTATCTGATCGGTACTGGTTGTATTTAGTAATCGGACAAATGCATTTTTGATAGTTGAAACTGTGTTTGCAAGATAAATACCATTTTTAATTTCCTGATCTTCATCTGATGATAGGTCAATTTTTCGGACAACTTGGGATCCTGCTGGCAGAATTATGAAGTTGTTGCCAGAACTGTATGTTATTGGAACATAAATTGGATAATTCAGATTATTTGGTCTAATAATAAGCCAGTCTTCAGACGCGTTGAAGTCTAATTGACAGTTGCATTTTTTAGTGAAATCGATTCCTAATATTAAATAAATAGGAATAGCGAATTTTAAATTGGCTATATGGAAATCATGTGGAATTATACATTTATAAGTCTGTATTTCGATAGAGGTAAGTCCTTTTGACTTGGTAACTTCTTGATTTATTCCCTGTATATTGATTATATTGTCTGTACCTGTGTCTATTAAGAAAACTAAGATTGATAGTGTGATGCATTTTGGGCTACCCTCACATTGTTGTTATAATGATTATTATTATTATTACCTCCTCTATAACTTTCACGACCTCTATTTGAGTTATTGGTCTGGGTGTTGTTGTTTCGGATATTACCGTTGTTTCGATTTTGCGACGGCATCGTTCATGGTGGTAAAGTTACCAGCATCTAAGATTGTTTTTAGTCTGCCATGCTCACATTTTTAGTCATTGTAGCAATGACTTCTTTTTACTTAATTTATCAGCATGTTCAGCTGATAAACCTTCATAAATGTATGAAGCTTCAAATAGCTTCCGGAGGTTGTCAATTTCATTGGTATACTTTTCAGAAGTTTTTCCTTCCCGCATAGTCTTTGCCAGTTTGGCCTTAACTACATCGGATGTTTCACCGACAATAGTGGCTACAAGTTTTTTGGTTATTGCCTTAATAGTAGTCTCATTTTACACCTTGTATAAGGTTGATGCTACTATTTTTGACGTAATTACTTCGACAGCTAGCTCTTCGAAAGTTCCTTTCGTTAAGTCTACTAGCTTCAAAGCCGTTACGAATATTTGTAGACGGATTTTTTGTCCATTTAATTCGGGAATGGCGTTTGATATGTCTTTAATGTAAGCTCTTTGCAAGGCTGGGTCTGCCATCATTTGTATTATTGTATCAAGTGAACCTAATAACAAATCTGGCTCTTCTTCTCCTTCCTTTGCTTTGGGTATTGTTAATACAGCACGAATGGTAAGGTTGTTCTAACTCTTCTGGATCTAAATCGAACTCTGCCTTTTCTGATTCTTTTAATTCTATTTCTTTATAACCAACCTGTTGATAGAGAGGTGTTGAGAATAGTAGGGACAGATATCTAGATTAAATTTTTGTTTAATCGAGATTAAATTTTCTCGAAGTCTGGTCAAGAATTTTGACACCTTGGACCAATGATGTTGATTGAGTTTTTTTCGTTGGCCATGTAATAGTACTCGTGCGTCATTAAATCAGTTTACTAATATACCTGCATGCTTCTTGATCGTATTTCCCTGAATATGCCTGTTTTGTATAAGTGATTTGTATGACTTGTCAAACTCAATTTTTATTTTACTTAATTCCTCATATATTTTGTTCCAGTCCATTACGGATTTCTTTAACTATTTCTGCTTAAACATATTTATACCCTAGCAGGGTATATTAGTTTCAGACAGAAGTTTGCAACGCAGTGAAGGAAGCATCTCCGACCCTATAAAGTATATATATTCTTGATCAGGATCAACAGCCGAGTCGATCTAGCCATGTCCGTCTGTCCGTCTGTCCGTTTCTACGCAAACTAGTCCCTCAGTTTTAAAGCTATCGGAATGAAACTTTGCAGTTAGGCTTCTATATACTCTCACTCGTACATATGTCGGAACGGGCCGGAACGGGCCGGATCGGACCACTATATCATAAGCTGCCAGAGGAACGATCCGAAAAATTTTCAAAAAACAATTATAACTTTGTCAGTTTTCAACCAATTTTCACCAAATTTGATATTTGCCCATTTAGTATTATTTCCGAATTTCGGTTTTAATTTTATGAAAATCGGCTGACTATATCCTATAGCTTCCATAGGAACAATCAGGAAAATTATAACTTTGTCAGTTTTCAACCAATTTTCACCAAATTTGATATTTGCCCATTTATTATTATTTCCGAATTTCGGTTTTAATTTCATGAAAATCGGCTGACTATATCTTATAGCTTCCATAGGAACAATCAGGAAAATAAAAGAAAAAACCATAACTTTGTCAGTTTTCAACATATTTTCACCAAATTTGATATTTAGCCATATTTTATTATTCCTGAATTTTGATTTTAATTTCATGAAAATCGGCTGACTATATCCTATTGCTTCCATAGGAACAATCAGGAAAATAAAAAAACCATAGCTTAGCCGTGTTTCAAACCATTGCCATCAAATTTGAGATTTGGCAACAAATTATTATTTCAGAATTTCGTGTTTAATTGTTTGTTTAAAGTCTGCTAGGGTATACAAACTTCGGTGAGCCGAAGTTAGCTTCCTTTCTTGTTTTGTTTTGTATTGTATTTTATTTCATTCATTGTGTACAAAGTATGGGTATGGTTTGTAAATATAAAAGGTGTTATTGTAGATTTGTATTAATAGTGTAAATATGAAAGGTGTTATTGTAGATTTTTATTAATAGTGCTTGCGCTTTTTAAATTTTGTCCATATCATCCGCCCGGCTCACATACCTTCTTCTTAAGCATTTATTATACAACTTGCATACTTTATAAATAACAGTTGGCGTACATTATAACAACTATTATTATTAACAAAATCGTAATGGTGTCTATGTTTATTTTCTGTGACTCTATTTTATTAACAATGTTTGCATTTGAGTCTACAGTTTTTACGTCTAACATTTTGCTGATGTTTTCCAGACCTTTCTGTTTGAATATTTTTCCATTTATATTGTAATATGCACATATAAATATATCCGACATACGCAACCAATTGCAAATAAACATATTTAAATGCATTGAAGGGTTATACAACCCAAGGCCAGGTCATAAACCTCAGCCCGAATATGAATCCCTCGTTGCGCATTTGCACCGCACGCAGAAAGTGCAGGTGTCAGCATAAATACCCCACGAGCGGACCTTACGTATGCATGTGCATATACCTCCGCGCTCCAGACTAAGCGAGCATAGCTTAGCATACTTAAGAATACATAGCTGCCTGTCGCTGCCGCTGTTGGCAGCGCGGCTATCATATTTAGCCTTCGTTAGACCTTAAGCTCGGAGCAGTAACAACAGCTGCTCGTTCTCATTAAATGAAAATTTGTTAAAACTTAAAATGAAGTTACAAATAAAAATCATTATGAACCAAATATCCCGACTAATGACTGGACGATGGTGATGGGAGGATTCGTTTAACATTACATGGCGACCGTGACTATATGCAATCTTCGGATGTGAAACATTTTGCGTGACATCGGTGAACATCAAGAACATCAAAAACATCAAGAACATCAAAAACATCAAGAACGGCAATGAGAAAAAATAATAAAAGAAGCGGTGTGGTAAAAAGGTTGAAAGCCAGGAAGGCTGAGCTGCTAAGATTACTAAACAGCGGTGATCAACTAGAGTGGAGCCACTCGGTGCAAATACATGCCGAGGTGGAACATATAAAGACAACTCTAAGCGAGAGGAAGGATAAGAAAAACGAGACCACGATTGAGCGACATAAAAGTTGCCCGATTAGCGCGTGGCCTGAAAACCATGCAAAAAACTAGGCAGGTTTCCATATGTTAAAATAAAAAAAAAATTTTTTTCTTAACAAAATTTTTATGCTTTCTTTTGAAATACATGAGCCAATATACATGGCAAGTTAATTATAAATTTGAAAACCCAATCACTGTTAGTAGAAAAATACCTAACATAGGATTAGTTGACGTTAAGGAAGTGGATTCCACTGCCAACGTTATTATTTTTTTTTTTTTTTTTACGACCGAGTCCCAGCGAGGCCCACCTCCCGCCCAACCGACCGAGGGGCGCAGCCGCGTGACGTACGGCACGAACGCGTACTAGATAGACGCGAGAGAGGAAAAATAGAATAGAACGAGGAAAATTAGGATACACTACGAGAAAGTACTACAAGCAATACAGTTTTTAAGTTTTGAAGGTTTTCTACGCCTTCAATACTACTAAAAAGGCGATTGTAATCAGTACATAAAACCCTAAAGGGTTCATGTACTTCAAACTCACGCCTACAGTGGTTAACTACTAGGGGGATAAAATTTCTAGAAGAAAGACGGGGAACATGGAAATTGAGCTGCCCAAGTAGGTAGGGGCTCTCCACCTCGCCGTGAATAAGTTTATGTAGAAAGACGACGCCAAGCATCGTCCTACGGTTAGTTAAAGAAGGTAAATTAATTAGGAGAAGTCTACTAGAGTAAGACGGTAATCTAAGGTTAGCATCCCAGGGTAGGCCACGGAGGGCGAAAAGTAAAAACTTCTTTTGGACAGATTCGATGCGGCTGCTATGGACTCCGTATTGAGGACTCCAGACGCACGAGCCATACTCCAATATAGGGCGTACTAACGAAGTATATAGGGTCTTCGTTACATAAGGAGAATCGAATTCCTTCGACCACCTTTTAATGAATCCAAGCATGCCGGCGGCTTTGTTAACCATACAGGAAATATGTTCTGAGAACGAAAGTTTAGGGTCCAGGCGGACGCCTAGGTCATCAACAATAGTAATTCTTTCCAAAGAGCAATCGTTAAGCATATACGTGGCAGGGAGAAAAGTGGTGCGAGAAAATGTCATCAGTTTGCATTTAGAACTGTTGAGATGTAAATCGTTAGCATGACACCATGCTTGAAAGTTATCGAGATCCGATTGTAGGTCAGATTGGCATGAGCTGTCCCTATACTGCACGCAAAGTTTAACATCATCAGCATACATAAGTACTCTGGATTTGGTTAGAACCTGCGGCAAATCGTTGATAAACAATGTAAATAGTAGTGGTCCCAGGTGGCTACCCTGTGGGACGCCAGAAGTGACACTGAGGCTATTGGATAGAACATTTCTGAACAGAACCTTTTGGGACCTGTCACTTAGATAACTCGAAATCCACTTAAGAAGATCACTTGGAAACCCCAATGAATCGAGTTTCCTAACCAGAAGAGAATGATTAACCGAGTCGAAAGCTTTACTAAAGTCCGTGTAAATGACATCGGTTTGAAAGTTTTGTTGGAAACCCCTAATAACGAAAGAGGTGAGTTCCAGAAGATTGGTTGTGGTTGATCTTCGCCTCATAAAACCATGCTGACATGGAGAGATGACGGATCTGCAAAGATGTTGCAAGTGAGGAGTGATTACTTTCTCGAAAAGTTTGGGGATTGCCGATAACTTAGAGATACCTCTATAGTTACTGGCATCCGACTTGCTACCTTTTTTGTGGAGAGGAATGACAAATGATTCTCTCCAAATAAGGGGAAATTCTGAGGATTCTAAAGATAAGGTAAACAATTTTAGAAGGGGGGCTACACAGCGTCTCGGAGCAATACCTTAGCACAGAGCCCGGTATTCCATCAGGACCTGGTGAATATACTGGCTTAACACGTTGAAGATCAAGAATAAGTGAGCTTTCGTTTAAAATAGGACTGAAGATAAGGTTCGAACTGGGCATAGCTGGAGAAAATGAATGATCTGAAGATGTTGAGGGAGAATATGTGGTTTTAAAAAACTCAGCGAAGAGATTGGCTATTGCTTGATCAGAATTTACAGTAATATTATTAAATGACAGCGAGGGAGGGTACATCGTGGGTTTACGCTTAGAGTTAACAAAGTTATAAAACTGTTTGGGGTCCTGCGTGAACTGGACCTTGCAACGAGTCAAATAATTTTTATAACACTGAGCGTTAAGCACGGTAAAGCTAGATCGAGCACTTAGATAGGATGAGAAAGCCGTTCTTGAACCAGTACGTTTATATTTATTATAAAGCCTAGATTTTACGTTTTTTAAACGTGTCAGCTCTTTGTTAAACCAGAGTGGTTTATTAGAGACCGACGGATAGGTTTCAGGAACACATAAGAAGAAAAATGAGTTCATGGCATTATAAAAGATATCAACGGCGGTTGCCATGTCTGAGCTCATGAAGAGATTAGACCAATCAAATTCAGCTATTAAAGTGTTTAGCCTCTGATAGTCGGCCTTTCGGAAACAGCGGACTCTGTTTAACCTACTACCAGATGTCGTTGCTAAGACTGTCCCAGTGTCGATGGTCACATCGAAAGTTGGATGATAAGGATCTTCAGGTTGCGTCATTGGAGGAACTCTACTTAGGTTTACGCCAGCCGGATCTGAAACAAAGCATAGATCCAGTAAGCGGTTTAGAGAATTAAAGACATGGTTAACTTGAGATAAGGATAAATCAAACAAGCCATTTATAAGGTCATGCTGTGCCGCAGTCAGGAGAATATTAGACACACCGTCAGAAGACCAGTGAGCTCCAGGTATGTTGAAGTCACCCAAAGTCACCAATTGGTCCCTATCAGAAAGCCAGTTGGAAACTGCCTGAATTGCCGAAAGGTGTTTCCAATAAGTTGGCAATTCCGAAGATGGAGGAATATAAGAGCAGGTAACATATATACAGCTGCCTGTAAAAGATAATTTAACGCATATGAATTCAATGTCCAGAAATTCGTTAGATACCACCTGTTCCGAGATGAGGCAGGAGTCAACGGCAATTAAAACTCCACCACCACGCTGGACAATACGGTCTAATCTATAGATTGTGTACTTACTCGGAAGAATTTCGGAGCAGAGGATCTCCGGCTTCAACCAGGTTTCAGTAAATACAATCACCTGAGATGCGAAAGAAAGACTATCCGAATACAATTTAGAGAGCTTACTGCGTAAGCCTCTAGTATTCTGATAGGAAAGTAGTAAGGAAGAGGTTAGTTTTTTGGGACAGAAGGTACGGCAGTGGACTCTGAGGATTGAGACGGCCTGGGCAGTTGTACTCCCGCAGGCCGTGTTCTCTTCTTTCGAGCCTCGTACTCCTTAACTATTACGTACTCGGGCCAGAAGTCACCCGAGCAAATAGTGTCAAAGAGTTGGGTTGAGACATTTATCTTAAAAGATGAAATGTCTCTGGCATACGAAAATTGAAATTTTTCCACCTTGATATGTCCGGCTTGGGTTTTGCCTTGTATAAAGGCTAGAACATCTTCCGATGCGAGATCAGGGGCAAGCCTCGAAACAAATATTGTTTTCGAAGGTGGGACTGCTGTGATGGGCTTGCGTAACGAATTGTTACCAACTACGGCCGGTATTCCGGGCATTGTTGGACCCTGGGTTGATTTAGCTACGGAGATTTGCGGAGCCAAAGATTTGGGCTCCGCATCGGACACCACGGACGACGCGGAAATTGCTGGCTGAGCGGCTGCTTCAGATTCGGTAACCGAATCTTTCCTAGTTCCTGATCTCAGAACCATTGGAACGGGGGCCAGGAGCTGTGGCGCAGGGGAGTGGCAGGAAATCGGTTGCTGCGTCACACACAGTTGCTGTCGACCAGCAGCAGATTTTTTGCGTTTCGGCGACTCATTTAATAGCTTCATACTATTAAATTGAGCGTCAAGCGCGGAGAACATGTCACTCGCCTTGCGGAAAGTGGCCATGATCTCAGAAAATCCACTTCTGGTCTGACGCATGAAGGATGATATCTCCTTCTCAACCGGTCGACAGGCCTCACAGCAATAACGCAGGCCCTTTTTGCTGGACACTACGTCAGCTATTCGACCTGTCATCTCGATGCACTTAGCGTGCACTACTGCCTCGCAAAGCCAACAATGGAAACTGGGCTGGTCTGCCAAAATATTTTTTTGACAGTTCTTAATTACACAGACAATATTTTGGGACATTTTCGCAAACCCTAGAACCACTGTGCACACTATCAGTACCAAAAAGCTAAGAGAGAGAGAGAACAAAAGAGCGCAAGGTTAAGAGAATAAGCAGCAGAAATCAACAAGAGCGATGAGAGCTATAACGGCTTAGTTGCAGCTAACAGCAAACGACACTCAAGCGGGGGAGAGAAAAATAAGTAAAAACGAGAAAAAGAATAAGGAGGAAAATAAGATAACCGTCTTAGCACAAACTAAAAAGTGATTTTTAACACAAATTAATTACACAGAAAAGTGCATGCACGCGCGATAGCGAGACGGATTATAATTTTAAAAATTTAAGTGATGAATTCAGAGGAAACCCCGGTGGTTTACAATAAAATTAACACAAAAATCGGAGCGCAAAACAAAAACACGACCGTCCGCTATGAAAGAGAGAAATCGAATCTTAAATAAGATAGAATCAAAAACTATAAACAATGATTTAACAAATATCTTGCTGGCCATAATCGTATTTATTATGAGCGCATTTATATTATATAAGTTATACATATTTCACAATAAATGTGTATCGAAAAGAGCTATAAACAGAAGCCAGGCAAATGATCTGGACAAGATATAAACGCGCTGATAAAAATGTCTTGATAAATGATGTATATCCATGAAATGACGTATAGTCAACCAAATTTTTGAATGAATATAAATAAATAAAAAAAAATAATAATAATAAATAAATAAACTTATTACATTTTTTTTCTAACATTTTTGCTATAATCATGTACATTCCACACATAGAGGGTGAAACTCAGAAAGAGCTATCCGAACGGGTAACGCAAATAATTTTGGAGTACGAAATTACAGGATATTTAGCCAAATATCCAGCGGCTTACTATAGGAATAGCATAGTACACGAGTCATACAAAAAGATAAGATGTATGAGTGAGGAAAAACTGTATCTTCAGGTAAAAAGGGCAATAGAAGCGGGAGATCTAGACTATCCCCTTGATAATCTCCGAGAAAAAACAAACGCAACATGCCGAACAGAGAGAGATTTAGCCCGTGAAGCACTAACCCTTAGCAGAAAAGAGGCGAATAGAAAACGTCGTCAGCATTTAAAATATATGAGACTATAACACCGATAAGCGATTTAATAATAACATATATGTCAGTGTCTATATTGTAATGGACTGGAGTGAGATATATGACGAATTAAAGGCAATCAAAATTGAGTTTGATAAGTCATATAAGTCACTGACACAAAACCGTCAAATCCAACCAGCTACAGTAAAGAGACATGCAAGTGTATTAGTGGAGTGTTTTAATGAAGCACGAGAACTGATACATAACCAGAGAGAAAGATTAACTAACGATCATTGGTCTAAGGTATCAAAATTCCTTACCAAGCTTCGAGTAAATCTAATCTCGATCAAACGAAAATTTGATCTAGACATATATGTCCCTACTGTCCTTAATACTTCGGCATCCGTTGTAAATAATGACGAGCCAGCCGGTGACGAGGAAGTAGAAGAACCAGAATCAGCAAAAAACGACGCTGAAGAACTAGAACAGAAAGAATTAACCGAAGAAACCGAAGAAATCGAACAGGAGGAATATGAAGAAAAACTAGATCTTGAACCCAAAATAGAGGAGTTAGACATAATCAATCTCACCATTCCTGCTGTGTTAATAATACCAGTAGCAGAGGAAGAGAAACAAGGGAAATCAGATTCGCTATCCTCCCCTGATATCTTATTAAGCTCGTTAGACACAATAATCAGCATGATGGCAGATCCTGCCGTAAAGCGAGCCTATATAAAGGACATATCAAATGCCATACCTGAATTTAATGGACAAAAAATCCATTTACAAAGATTTGTAACTGCCTTAAAGCTAGTAGATTTAACGAAAGGAAATTTCGAAGAACTAGCCGTCGAAGTAGTTAAATCGAAAATAGTAGGATCAACCTTATATAAGGTCCAAAATGAAACTACTATTAAAGCTATAATTGACAAACTTAATGCCACTATCGTCGGTGAAACATCCGATGTAGTTAAAGCTAAATTGGCAAATACTATGCAAAAAGGGAAAACGGCAGAAAAATTTACCAATGAGATCGACAATTTACGAAACCTCCTCGAAGCTGCGTACATTGATGAAGGCCTATCAGCCGAACACGCTGACAGATTCAGCACAAAGGAAGCCATCGCCACAATGGTCAAAAATTGTGAACATGGCCGACTTAAAACAATATTAGAAGCAGGCAACTTCACAACAATGAACGAAGCTGTCACTAAGTACATACACTGTAGTACTGAAATGACAGGTAATGCCAATTCGATATTGTATACGCAGAGAAATCACAATAATAACTATCGCGGTAATAATTATAGAAACAATTATCGTGGTAGAGGTAATAGTAGAGTTAATTATCAAAATAACGGATATTACCAGAATAACGAATATAACCAAAACAATGGTTATAACCGAAATTACAGGAACAACAATAACCGTAATGGAAACAACCGCGGTAATGGAAATAGCCGCGGGGGAAACAACAACGGAAATTATAATAATAATAATAACAATAACAACAATGTCCGAGTAGCCCAAGGGAACTCGGGAAACCGACCGAACCCTTCAGATGTTTAGAGCCAACAACCAGCTCAGTAAACACGATCAACCTTAATCTAAGTATCTTTGTAAAAATTTATAATGAAAGAACAGGCAAATCTTATACTCTATTGCTTGATACTGGTGCAGACATATCTATATTAAAAGAAAACATAGATCAATTCGAGCATGTAATTATAAAATTCACACCCAGATATCGGGAATTGGCGAGGGAACAATTTCTTCAAAAGGCTTAGCCTCAATAGAACTCACTACAGGCAAATACATAATTCAACACGATTTCTATTTAGTCAATCAAAATTTCTCAATACCTAGTGATGGCATACTAGGATTAGACTTCACTGATTCTTCGCCCAAATAACTTGAATTATCCAATTAAAATACAAATACTTCATACCTGTGAAAATAATGCCACAGTACTCCCAGCTCGTTCCGAAGTTGTCCGTGAAATACAAATTCCCTCAGTACAAAATCAAATTCTGATATTAAATCAACAAATTGAGGAAGGAATTTATATCGCAAATACGATATCCCATCACACAAACACTTATGTCCGTATAATAAACACAACAAACACAAATAAAATTGTGAATTTAAATAAAATCAAATACGAAACCCTAAACAATTACGATATAATAAACGAAAGTAACGAAGGAAGAGATGAATTCGTTATGGAAAAGTTATTTACAAATTTCCCGCCTTTGTTTAAAAACCAATTAAAAGATTTATGTACCAGATATACAGATATATTCGGACTGGAAACCGAATCGATAACAACTAATAATTTGTACAAGCAAAGACTTAGAATGAAGGATGATGAACCCGTATATATTAAGAATTATAGAAATCCTCACAGCCAAGTACAAGAAATTCAAGCCCAAGTTCAAAAATTAATAGATGATAACATAGTTGAACCATCAGTCTCAGCTTACAATAGCCCACTTTTAGTAGTTCCGAAGAAGTCCCTTCCGGGATCTGATACGAAAAAATGGCGATTAGTAATTGACTATCGTCAGATTAACAAAAAACTCTTGTCTGACAAATTTCCGCTCCCTAGAATTGATGACATTCTAGATCAACTAGGTAGAGCAAAATACTTCTCATGCCTTGACTTAATGTCAGGTTTTCACCAAATTGAACTTGAAAAAAGTTCCAGGGATATAACGTCATTTTCAACGAGCAATGGCTCGTATCGCTTCACGCGATTACCATTTGGCTTAAAAATAGCCCCAAATTCATTCCAGAGAATGATGACTATCGCCTTCTCCGGATTAGAGCCGTCACAGGCATTTCTTTATATGGATGATTTAATAGTTGTAGGATGTTCCGAGAAACATATGCTCAAGAACTTAACTGATGTCTTTGAGAAATGTAGGCAACATAACTTAAAGCTACATCCTGAAAAATGTTCATTTTTCATGCATGAAGTCACATTTTTGGGACATAAATGCACTGATAAAGGAATCTTGCCCGACGACAAAAAATATGACGTCATTCAAAATTATCCAGTCCCACACGATGCGGACAGTGCTAGAAGATTCGTTGCATTTTGCAATTATTATAGAAGATTTATAAAGAACTTCGCTGAATACTCCCGTCACATAACACGATTATGTAAAAAAGATGTAAAATTCGAATGGACAACTGATTGTCAAAACGCATTCGATCATCTTAAATCAGCCTTAATAAATCCAACTCTGTTGCAATACCCCGATTTTAGCAAAGAATTTTGTATAATCACAGATGCTAGCAAATACGCTTGTGGAGCAGTCCTAACTCAAAATAAAAACGGACTACAGCTTCCAGTTGCATACGCATCAAGATCCTTCACAAAAGGAGAAAGCAACAAAAGCACTACAGAACAAGAGTTAGCAGCTATTCACTGGCCAATAACTCATTTCAGACCATATATTTATGGTAGACACTTCACTGTCAAAACAGATCACAGGGCACTTACCTATTTATTCTCAATGGTAAACCCTACTTCAAAACTAACACATATGAGGCTTGAGTTAGAGGAATATGATTTTACGGTAGAATACCTGAAGGGGAAAGATAATTTTGTAGCTGATGCGTTATCAAGAATAACCATCAAAGAATTACAGAATATTACTGGCAATATACTAAAAGTCACTACGAGAAATCAGAGTAAACAGAAAACTTCCTGCGCAGGAAATAAATATGAAAAAGTAGATTTGCCACCGCAAAGTCTTACTAGTGCTTCTAAGCCCAACGTATACGAAGTCATTGTAAATGACGAGGTACGAAAAGTAGTGACCTTGCGAATAACAGACTCTCTATGTTTACTAAAACAAGGGAAAAAAGTTATAGCAAGAATTGATGTTAGCGATATGTACACCAATGGAACACTTGACTTAGGTCAGTTCTTCCAAAGGCTTGAAAAATAAGCCGGTATACACAATATCAGCCAACTCAAAGTGGCACCGAGCGAAAAGATCTTTGATACAATCTCAATAGAATCTTTTAAAATTATGGGCAATAAATTATTACAATCTCTAAGAGTAGCGCTACTCAAGCCGGTGACCCTATTATCAAATGTTGATAAAAATAAAGAAGCAATACTGTTTACATTTCATGACGATCCAATACAAGGAGGTCACACTGGCATTACAAAAACCTTGGCCAAGGTCCAGAGACACTACTACTGGAAAAATATGTCTAAGGACACAAAAGAGTACATAAGAAAATGTCCAAAATGCCAAAAGTCTAAAACGACTAAAAATACAAAGACTCCATTAACAATTACAGACACCCCAATAAATGCATTCGACAGAGTGATAGTGGATACTGTTGGTCCGCTTCCAAAATTAGAACATGGTAATGAATATGTAGTCACTTTAATATGTGATTTAACAAAATATTTAGTAGCCATACCAGTTGCAAACAAAAACGCAACAACTGTCGCAAAAGCAATATTCGAATCTTTTATTCTGAAGTACGGTCCAATAAAGACGTTCATTACGGACATGGGAACAGAATATAAGAACTCTATTATAAATGACCTGTGCAAATATTTAAAAATTAAAAATATAACATCTTCAGCACACCACCACCAGACAGTCGGAACAATAGAAAGAAGCCATAGAACTTTAAACGAGTATATACGATCTTACATATCGGTAGATAAAACCTATTGGGACGTTTGGCTTCAATATTTTGTCTTTTGTTTCAACACGAACATATATAGAACATATAGGAGATAGGGATAACATAACAACAATAAATAATAAAAATAAAAAACGAATAGTACATAAAGATAGATTAAAACAATTTATTTCATAATCAATTTTTCTATTTTCATATATATATATCATTCATGGAAATACATGAAATAAACACAAAAATAAAAAAAGAAAAACAATAAAATAATAATAATAATAAAAATCGAAAAATTCAAAAAAAAAAACAAAAAAAAAATATAATACCTTTAAAATACATAATTATATACTAGAAAATAACTTCATTATATTACGTTATTTTTCAAAAGGAGGGAGATGTAATATGCACATATAAATATTTCCGACATACGCAACCAATTGCAAATAAACATATTTAAATGCATTGAAGGGTTATACAACCCAAGGCCAGGTCATAAACCTCAGCCCGAATATGAATCCCTCGTTGCGCATTTGCACCGCACGCAGAAAGTGCAGGTGTCAGCATAAATGCCCCACGAGCGGACCTTACGTATGCATGTGCATATACCTCCGCGCTCCAGACTAAGCGAGCATAGCTATATACTTAAGAATACATAGCTGCCTGTCGCTGCCGCTGTTGGCAGCGCGGCTATCATATTTAGCCTTCGTTAGACCTTAAGTGAATTGATAAAATTAAGAACCAATTTGGAGCTCGGAACAGTAACAACAGCTGCTCGTTCTCATTAAATGAAAATTTGTTAAAACTTAAAATGAAGTGACAAATAAAAATCATTATGAACCAAATATCCCGACTAATGACTGGACGATGGTGATGGGAGGATTCGTTTAACATTACAATATTGGGAATTTGGCCGTGCAAAATCGTTACTCTATATATGGTATTATTCATAAATTTAAGTCGAATCAAGAAAGGTTCGAGTCATGAATTTCCTGAAATTCACAATCGCCCAAAACAGTTTCGTTACTATATGTTTTGAAGGCTAAAATGTCGTGTAGAACAACTGAAAAGCTACGGCCATGCTTGACTTCTACCAGCAATAGTTTAAAATAGTTAAGGGAATAGTACCAATATTTGCTTCTCAATCGTTGTCCTAAATGCAAACTAAACAACTTTAACCTATTATGGGAAGGGCCTGAAATAACTCTTTAGGGACTGCTAAACATCTTTACAACTGCTAATCATCCCGCGACGGTCAGTACCGCGGTTTAAAGTAAAAAGTCTAAAATTTGTACTCCACAGCCATAGCTGTGTCCTAGCAATAAATAAACCCTAACCCAAGGTTTAGGAAAAATATAAGATTAATAAAACATAAACTTCTTAAATCATCATTGTATACTCTACGGCCAGCCGGCTGGGAGATGCAGATCAATAATCTTTAATGATTTCGCACCAAAGGATAGTTAAATTACCACGGTGACGGATAATTTGGAATAATTATTTAAAATTCAAGAATGACCATTTACTACCAGATGCAATGGTCATATGCATCCTCATAAGATTGTTGGCATTTATACACAAAAACACCAAGAATTCTTTTAATTAAATATTTAAAAATTTAAACAGAAAAATATGCTAAACAAGCAATTGAACGTAAATCTATTTCCATTACCCTGCCTATATTTTCGAATAGCTTTAAAGGCTATACCATACTTCTAATCGGGCAGAAAAGGTTCCGCTCAATTTTACAACATTTTTTTTTTTTTTAATATAGAAAAAAAATGCATTGCAGTGCAATCAAAAAAAAAAAAAAATTGGAACGCAGTGCAACACAAAAAAATATGCGCTCTTTGTAGCGCTGTCGGTTCATTTTCCTTGGTTTAGCGTGTGTGGGAAGACGTCTGGCTTCTTTGGCAAAGGCTTTGTAATTAGTGTCTCATGTAAAATTTTAATATTTGCTGAGTAAGCTGCGGTATTCGGCATTCTTAGCCTGAGGCATTGATTTAGAAAATCAAGCTCGTTTGTTAGTTTTTGTATATAATAGCCACTTAATGTGTGATTTTGTTCTTCTGGCCTCCGCGCTTGCCCATTACTCGCACTCTACTCACTCAGACTTTTTCGTTTCCATCCCGACCACGGCCTCTAAATGTCTTTTTCAGGTCTGTGCCAACATCGTTGATTTCCTTGTCTATTTTATTTTTTATTTTAGTTTATTTTATTACATCTTTCCTCAGAAGATTACAAATATGTCACGGTTGCTCTGTTGAATGTTTTTTCAATAATAAGTTATTAATTAAGTTGGATGTTGATTTTCATTTAGTTTTATTTCATTTGTTAATGTTGAGCAGCAAAAGTGCCGCTTAAGCCTCTCATAAATTTCTGATTATACAATTATGTCTTAAAAGTTACAGAAGGCTATGTCTCGTAGCTGCGCTGCCAATAGCGGCAGCGGACAGACGTTTATACATATTCTTAAGTATATAAATGTAGCTATGCTTGCATAGTCTGGAGCGCGAGGGAATATGCACATACACTTGGAAATGTACGTGAAGCCCGCTCGTGTCAGTTACGCTGACACTTGCACTTTTCGTTAGCCGGCCAATTGGCTTGGATTTCGGCAGCTTGGCTTAAGCAATTATTTATTTATTCATATGCAGCAATGTATGAAGTACAGTGCTCATTGGATATATATGCATATTACACTCCTCCTGCATCTCCGCGTCCGTGCCTTCCTCCCCAACGGCTGACCTCATGTATACCACGTTCTCCCCATCTTTCCGTGTACTACCCTGGTCCGGAACCCCCAGGCCTGTCTGCTCAGGTGGGCTCGCCGCCGATTCAAAGCATTCGATGATTTTTCGCTGGCCATTGTACTTTGCCCCGTACTGTCGAATCCCCAGCCGCTCTCTGGGCTGAGTCCGTGCTGTGGCTGTGATCTTCTGATTCAATAATCTCGACTATTTCTCCAAATCCGAGGAACTCGGGCAGTGTTTTAAATGCCGTTCTCCGTGAAAACAGTTGTATCCCGCTTCTGCAATTGGTGTAGATCCGATCTAATTTTTCCTCCTCCGTCAGGTCTGCAAACCTCATCATCTGCCGCAGGGTCATTGCGAATGCTCTCGTTGATTCCGCTTCTCCTTGCCTTCGATGTGCGATTTGCTCCCTGAGCTGCTTCCGATACCCTAGCGGTAAGAAGTATTCCACTAGCTCTCCCGGTAGCTTCTCCCAGCGATCTATTTCAGTTGGAGTGCAGTTCTACCAATCAAGAGCGGCGTCCTCCAAATATAATGACATCGTTCGCATCAATTGGTCATGCTGGATTTCGTCGCCCAATCCTCCATCTTCCGATTGAACTCCAATGGGTTTGACCGGTACCGTATTCCCCAGCTACGTATCCGCTCCATATTTGTCTTCGGTCTGCTTGATTCTCAGTCTCCGTCTCCGACTCCTTTTTTTTTTTTTTTTTTTTCAACGTTGCTTTTATTTCTTGAATCTTCTCTTTGCGAGACTAAGAAGATGTGTATCAAATCTTATATTTTTAACTTAACAAACAGTCGTATTGACTGGTACAGAGTTAGACGGCCCTAAAAATCTATTTCTGGGTTGGGAGGTCGTCGCGGGATCTGCTAGCAATCCGAGTCAATCCCCGAGCGAGGATATTTGGGTGCGAAAAAAGTTTTTCTTTGTAGGACTGTTTTTGTTTTTAGATTTCGTTTTTCACTGCGAGGATGCTCAGATCCGGTGGATGTTTTCGTTTCGAATATACCAAGGTGCCCCAGTGATTGTTCTCTAGATTTTTGATTGTGCGCGCTGTATGCTATGATGTCTACTTTGATGCTGCTCGCGTTCCCCCAAAGCTGGGAGCCAAACGTCCAGATTGGCTTTAGGACTGAGTTTTAGAGTAGTAACTTGTAGTCCAGGCACAGTGGCGATTGTGAGTTTATGATCCAGTGGACTAACCTAATCTTAAGGCCAGCTCAAGTGTTGCTAATCTTAACCACGAACTCCGCCAGGAAGCTCCTGGAGAATCCATCGTCTCACCTGATAACCCGGTGCCCCCTGACCGAGGAGTCGAGGGAGGGGATGGGGCCGGCCGGCATGCTGACCACTCTGTCAGTTACCATGTCGGCCAACTTGGCCTCGATCTCCTCCCACTTCTCCGACAGCAGGCGACCATCGTCGTGGTTTTCATCCACCAGAGCCATAGCCAGACTGTCTCTGGCCACCTCGCTAAACTTCTTCGCCTTGCTGACGAAGCTTGTCACCCTTGGCTTACCGTGCGGGTCCTTCGCCCTCTTAGGTGCGCTCTCGCTCACGTCTTGCGAACGATTGCGCTTTGCCTGGGAAAAGCTTTATGGTATGACTTTTGTTTTCTAACATCATTAGGACAATGCAAAAATTCTGAATAAAATGTATATATGAACGCTCTTCCCATATATTTAAAATAACAAGGTGGACATACAGTCGGGTGTCCCGACAGTATTACAAGGCGCCGCTCAATTTCGTTCCCGATTATATTCAAATCGGTATCCAGGAAACACCACGTGATGGTCATTGCAGTTGCAAAAAATGTGACAATTGCAAATGTATTGGATCGTGTTTAATAGGTGTGTTTTTTTTTCGTTTTTAACTTATTGTCTTTAAGCTATCTCTTCTCCAATTTCAACAAATCACAGCTTTTTGAAAACATATATTAATTGTTTTTAAACAAAAAGTAAAAACAGTTTCACAAACTCCTTAATATTCAAATAAATTAAATTTATCCTTAAATCCGCCAATAATAGGTGTACAAAGACAAATCTTTAAATAATTTGGTCTTGTTTTATATTAAACAAAGTATCTGGCAGCTAATAGCCGGTATATCCGACATTTTTTGCAGGACTTTCTCTATTCGTCTTGGCCTGGAGGATATTAACTTGCGACAAGTTCCAATTGGAATGTTATACCATGTCCTTTGGACAATATCCCTTTATTTTGGCAGAAAGTCTTACCGACCTGTCCTTTGAGTTCACCCCAGAGATTCTGGATAGTATTGAGGTCCGTGGATTGGCCACTCAATAACATTCACATTTTGCTCTTGGAACCAATCCTTTACTACTCGAGGGGCGTGTTTCGGGTCGTTATCCTGCTGGAACTGGAACTGGAAGTGGCATATTATCCTCGGCATAAGGTAGCATCACCGTGTCCAATAGATCTTTATAGACGAATCCGTCCATTATTCCATCAATACGATGAGTCAAACATACATAAACAGCATACCATGAAAAGCAGCACCATACCATTAGGCTACCACCTCCATGTTTCACAGTTTTATATGTTACCTGAGATCAAATTCTTTGGCTTTGCATTTCCTAAATGGAATCTTCGTCGTCCGATAAATGTTTAAATTAAATCCATATTACACAATTTTTGGTCTTGCTTTCCGCCATTTTTTGGCAAGACTTTCTCTATTCGTCTTGGCCTGGAGGATATTAACTTGCGACAAGTTCCAAGTTTCTCGGAAACTATCCAACAGATCGGTTTGAAATTTTGCACACATATTCTTAATTAAGTTTTGTTCCGACATGTTCCCCTTTCCCATTTTTGGGGCCGATTTTACAGATTTTTAAAGTCAGATTTTCGGCGCAAAAACCCGGTTTTTATTTTAGTAAGAACGTTCTTAAATCCAAATAAAATATATTTTTTTTAATCAAAACACGTTGGGGGAAGGAGCCATCTTTCTTTTAATGATTTTTTGATTTTCGACAGTTCGTTTTCTAGAATTTGTTGACACCGCAAAGGCCTTTTTTAAAACAGTGGGTTGCCATGGGCAACCAGCATTTTATTTCAATTTTTGACCAAAAATATAAGAAACTATAACTATTCAGATAAACTTTACTGCAATAGTGTGCCTACTCTCCGAGTTAAAAAAAACAACCCAAAAAATTTCCTAATTTTTTTACAAAAAAAAAAAAACTAAAAAACGGAGACAAATTTACATATAATGCAAATGTCTTCCAATTCGTGAGCAAAGTCCATAGCTCAGTGGATAAAGCTGCACATGTATTTTCGTAAACATTTGGCTTGGGTTCGATCCTGCCGCAAGGCATAAGAAGACTTTTGAAAATCTTCTATCTGAACCGTTCACGAGAGCGCCGGCTGGACAATGGGCACTGTATTATTCCGGAACACGGGTAATGCATCGCCGCTTGTTCCATCCGAGGTAATGCATTGTCTAAGCAGGAGGAACCACTCCCTATGATTGGAGGTGCCTGGCGGTAGGCATAAAACGCAAGTGGGTGGTTCCCCTGAAAACAGTATTCCGAGGAATGGAGACAGAGAAGTCAACCGGGGCTGGGATGTCAGGTTCAAAAAGTGCCACCCTGGGGACAAGGACGCGCACACCCTACAAGCAGGCGAGGTGGTGAAGGACTTAGGTCTTGACTCCATCATCGACACTGCCCTGGAGATGATTCTGGACGTCTCGGAGGAGGAGGAAGTGGACGGTGACCTGACAGTCATATTCAACCCGTCCAGAGCTGAACAAGGTACCCATGAGCAGTGGATTGCCTCGTGGCAACTCCATCGCCGGACTAAAGTCCTCAACACTCAACGTGTTTCACACACCGCCGGTAAGCAGAAGCAGAATCGCCGTACTTGTACGGAGGGGTCTCTAAGCTAACCCTTTGTCTCATTACAGCACGGATGATCTGACTGTGGTAATGCTTGAAAGCAAGAAGAAGCGCCTACTGGTAGCTTCCTAATACATGGCTCTCGACAGGACAGCCTCTCCGGAAGAACTCAGGAGCCTGGTGGAAGTCAGCCCGAAAGACCAGTCTGTGTGTGGGAGATCCCCGTTATACTTAGTACCTATTTATATGTAGCAAACGTAGAAGAGGTGCATACCTTTGTGGGTCCAACCACCTCCAACGTGCTAGATCAGCACTTGCAGCAGGGTAGGGTACCACGGTATCAGAATGGGAAGTTCTAGAGAGATCATCCTTCTCAGACCACAAGTACATCCAGTTCCAACACGACTTCGAAAACTCTCCAAAAACACAGGATTTCAGACCCCCCGGAACACCAACTGGGGCAAGTTCAAAAGGACAATCACATCAACACTGGCGACTGGTCCGGGCACAGTTATATGCGTGGAGGGAATAGAAAAGTCCCTAGAGACGCTCTTTACGGAATTTCTAAATGTGTACCACCTGGCATCATCCGCGGTATCAAGAAATAGGACGAGAGCCACCATGGTGAAATAGGCACCTCTCTCTCCAATGCAAAAACCTCAGAGAGTTTTTCAAAATCGCCTAACAGGCGAATGATAATATAATCAACGAGGAGTATAACATCTTACTAAGGAAGGGACTACAAGAAGAAAATACGCAGGGCGCAAAGAAGCTCTTGAAGAAACTTCTGCTCCAACATAGAGACGGCCTCAGAAACGGAGGTACTCCGGAAGTTGCTTTAGAAGCAAACCCATCATACAGAGTCAGCTCAGAAGCGACAATGGACAGCGAACTAATGCAAGCACACTTCCCAGGATGCACAGAAGTTACCGACGCTAATGAGCAACAGGTACTAGCAATGCGGGAAAAGCATCTTCCAACAGATCTTATAACCTCCAGAAGGATATACTGGGCTATAGACTCCATTGCGGGAATAAAAGCACCGGGACTAGATGGAATATTCACAACCATGCTACAGGTGACCAAAGAAGCGATCACCCCATGGCTCTAAGCAATATACAGAGCTTGTAGAAGCACAAGCTACAGCCCTATCCGATGGAGGACCTCTCGGATTGTCTTCCTACACAAAGCAAAGGAAAGAGCAGTCACATGAGCCCCAAGGACTACAGGCCGATAAGTCTTACTTCTTTCGTACTGAAAACGCTAGAAAATCTGCTGGGCCTATACATCAGGAACGATTTGGGAGGACTGTTGTCAACAAAGCAGCATGCCTACACAAAAAGGGAAATCGGTAGAGACAGCACTACATTCGCTAGTAGCCACCATCGACAAAGCTCTGCACGATAAAGAATACGCCCTCGGAGCGTTTGTAGACATATTATATTCAACAACGTCAGTATAGACGCAATAATGGGCCGCCTAGAGGCGACTAGAACGCACACCGCCATCAACTACTGGATACGATATCTACTATGTTGTAGGCGGGTACAATTAGATTGGGGCACCGCCACCATGGTGAAGGGAACACACAGGGGCACACCAGAGGGTGGAGTCCTATCGCTCCTCCTCTCCTTATCGAGAGATTCGGGAGGAAAGTCCATCGACCTTCAGCTCGATTATGGAATCAACGCTCAGGGAGATATGTGAGTGGGCGGACAAGATAGAGCTCAGTATCAACGTGGACAAGACAGACCTCATTCTCTTTACCAAGAGATACAAGGTACAGCTATGGATCCCCCCAAAATTCAATGCAACCAGGTTGACCCCCGCCTACAATGATGCACTGGGTCTACATATCGGTGGTGCGTCCGACACTGCGGTACCGAGTCTTAGTGTGGTGGCAAGCCACGGAAAAGAAAACATACAACATGCTTATGGAAAGAACCCAGCGGCAGGCACTGCTCTGCTTATCAGGGGCGCTGAAGTCAACCCCCACAAAATCACTCGAAGTCATACTTGGAGTCGATCCTTTAGATATTCACGCGCAACTGACTCCAGGAAAGGCTGCATAACGCCTACTAGCAGCAGGAAATATGTCGCCACAAGGATTCGGGCACAGTTCAATTGGTCGAGACATAAGCAGTTTATTTGACTTCATAATACCCAGAACCTGCCCGGATGCTAAAATAGCAACACTCATGGGACCGAAAGACTGGAAAACGGCTCAAGACCATACTCAATACCTCGACATATACACTGACGGCTCCGAGATGGAAGGTGAGGCGGTAAACATGTTCGTTGGAGGTCTGCTCCAGAAATGTACTGGCAAGCAGGGAAGCACTAGATACCCTAAGCACGACAACTTCAGTGCGGATCTATTGGGTTCCCAGCCACCAGGGTATCGATGGCAACGAGACCGCAGATTTACTTGCAAAGGAAGGCGTCGGATTGACGAGTGACAGAACAGAAAACGTCCTCGTCTCCCTAAGAACGCTCCAAAGCGAGCTAGAGAGTAAGGCAGACAAACGCATAAGAAGTAGATAGAGAAGAAACTTCGGAACCTGTAAAATATCGAAAATCATGTTCAGAGAGCGCAACGAAAAACTCCCAAGGAAGGACTGCAGACTACTAGTGGAATAAAGAAAATGAAGAGGATGTAAACATAAAAAAAATGTAAAAAGAAATGAAGAAACTGTAAATATGAATGTAAACAGAAAAACAAATGAAGAAATAAAGAATAAAAACAAACAAAAAAACAACAATTTAAATTCCAATGCGCGCGAGTTACCGCACAGACATTGTTGCGGACACACCGCCGGCCGCCAAACCCCAGCGACCTAGATGAATGGTCATCAGCCCACACTGGGTACTTAAACGCTGCGTTTGGAAACCAGCGGAAGCGAAGCCAATCGCTAAAACAGCAAAGCTACGCGAAACCACTGATCAAGCTGAATCTCATGCAGATCCCTATTTCATTCCATTCATTCTCTTATATTCATTCATTATATTCATTTCACTTCAGAGTTTATAACAGAATAAAGTATCATTACAATTTTGACCAGAAAAGAGGAAGGTTCTTGTTATTTGAAACCTTGGAAAATTACCAAAGGACACCGCAGACACTCATTGGACTGGACACAGTATTCATATCCATACTGTAATTGGCGCACCCGGATTCGGACAGGAGATTAAAAACACTCCACCTCCTTATCGTATTATATCTGTAAGACAGGTATGTGAACTAATGGCGGTGAAACCTAAAGGAAGAAAATAAAATGAAAAAGAAGATAATTAAAATAAAAAAAATTAAATACATATGTATATATTTTTTTAATGAATTAAATGAAATGAAATGAACCAATTCGTGAGTGTACAAGTGTCAGTGTTTACCCAAGCTGCGACCGAATATAATAAACCGTAATAAATTTTGAATAACAAGATTCGTGACCGAATATGTGGACATCAAACGCTGATAATGCACCGGGACCACGTAGTCGAGATATTCACCCAAATAAAAAAAAAATACATACATATATACTTATATACTGTGCATACTTAAAATAAAATTTTTCTTCTCTCTCTGTGGCCGAATATGTGCACATCAAACGTTCATAAGGCACCGGACCCACAGACCTCAAAGAGTTGAGAAAACTGGAAATATATATATATAGTAAATATACAAAAGAAACTCAATCCCCTCACAATACACATCGGGTGAGAAACTGCTGACACGACAGTTTGAGCTCAAATACGGAAGGAAGAATTTCAACTGTGCACTAACAAAGAATTGAATTCAAGTAATTACGTCATACTTTATTTCGCCGAACATATTTTTTGGTCGCCATACGTTCACTAGCCTATAGTCATATACATATGTATATTACCCAATGTAAAACAAATCACCAATCCCATATATATATACGTTACAGTCAACACTAATCACGGCACAGAGAGGGATACCACCGGAATACACGCAAAACAACTAATTTTAAGAAGATACACCTACGAAAGTTATATACTAATATATAAATAAGAATATATATATTAAATTGTGTGCACATGCATTACAAATACCATTATAAAATAAGTAAAAACTAAATGTTAAAAAGTCAGCGAAGCTAGTAGAAGACTAGGTTTCAGAAGTGGACGTAGTTTGTCAGACATTAGGGAAATCGAAGACGAGGAACAACACGACCAAGTAGAACAAGAACCTCAATATTTTAACGACAACATGAATCATTTAGACTCTGGTAACGCTTTGGGCTCTCTCAGCCCCACAATAAGCAACTCGTTGACTATCGTCAACACAAACTTAAGCCCGAAAGACGTTTTGGCGTTTGTACAACATTTACCGACTTACGAAGGTCCCTCTGACAACCTAAAATCTTTCATAACCAGTGTAGAAGAATTACTAATGCTCATTCGGTCCGTGGATCAGACGCCATACGGGCAGATGATCCTCAGGTCTATCCGGAATAGAGCAAAAGGGAAGGCACATGAAGCATTGACCCTTTGTGGCATACCACTCATCTGGGACTTAATCAAACGACTTTATTCTAGCAAGAAGACAGAGGCCATATTAATTCGCGAAATTCAAACCATACCAATAAACTATTCTTCGCAATAGCAAAGTTGAGAAGCCAACTGGTGTCATTGACTAATGATCCAAGCTCTGATGTCTATAATACCACGGCAAAATGAGCCCTATACTCCGACATCCGCCTCAATGCATTTATTGTTGGACTAAATGGCCCTCTAAGTACGATTGCCACTCCCTGTAAATGTAGTTTCTTATTCGAAACTACAACCCTGAACAATGACAAATCAATCACCGGTGGGCTATATACCGCAGTTGCTGGCTTTGCACACTTTAAGGTCTGCAACATGTCGGACTACGACCAAACATTATCCCTTGAAGAACCATTACAAGCAGAGACCGCCCCCATACAAGACTACAATTACCTACGAACACAATCAGAATTAGATATTCAAACGGGACACTTGAACGATCAAGAAACACACAATCTAGTAAAACTTTGTAAACAATTCCAAATGCTTTTCTATAATGAGGATAACCAACTGACGTTTTCAAATGTTGTTAAACACTCAATTCCTACAGTAGACGATATCCCCATACACACCAAATCGTACAGATACCCTTTTATACACAAAGAAAAAGTTCGGAAACAAATTTCAAAGATGCTTCAGCAGAATACTATCAAAAATAGTCATTCCCCTTGGAGCGCACTCGTATGGGTTGTACCTAAGAAAACTGATGCATTAGGCCAGAAAAAGTGGCGATTGGTAATAGATTTCCGTAAATGAAATGAAAAAATCATTTCAGACAGGTACCCAATCCCCAACATAGCAGACATATTAGACAGTATAGGGGAAACAAAACATTTTACAACAATTGACTTGTCTAGTGGTTTTCATCAGATTGAGAGGAAACCACATGACGGAAACAAAACGGCGTTTACCGTCGAAAAAGGACACTATGAGTTCACGAGTATGCCTTTCGGTCTCAAAAACACACCAGCAACCTTCCAACGCGTTATGTACAACATCCTTGGAGACCAAATAGGAAAGGTTTGCCTTGTATACCTTGACGACATTATCATATTCTCCCCTTCGCTACAGAGCCATATTTCAGACATTAAGTCAGTGTTCACTAAACTACAGATGGCGAACCTAAAGATACAACCAGCTAAGTGCAATTTCCTAAGAAAGGAAATTGATTTTTTAGGACACATTGTTACACAAGAAGGAGTTAAACCTAACCCAGATAAAATCCAGGCAATACAAAATTTCCCTTGCCCAAAAACTGTTAAAGAAATTAAGTCTTTCCTGGGCTTACTAGGTTATTACAGAAAGTTTATAAAGGACTTTGCGGAAATAACCAAAACTTTAACTAGACAACTGAAAGGCAAGAAATCAATAGTGATTGATGATGAATTTAAGAAAGCGGTAGCTTATTCAAAAAATCTCTTGTGTAATTATCCGATACTAGTTTACCCCGATTTCACTAAGCCATTGACATTGACCACGGACGCAAGCAATTACGCCATATGTGCAGTATTATCTCAGGGACCTTACACTAACGATAGACCTATTGCATTTGCCAGTCGAACACTCTCTGACACGGAAGTTAGATATTCAACGATAGAAAAAAAGTTGCTTGCGATCGTTTGGTCTGTAGGGCATTTTAGACCTTACCTTTTTGGCCGCAGATTCAAAATAGATACCGACCATAAGCCATTAGTCTGGATAGAAAATTTAAAAGGTCAAAACCCGAAATTACTTCGGTGGGAAACTACCCTCGCCGCATACGACTACGAAGTAGTCTATAAACAAGAAAGGAAGCTAACTCACCGAAAGGAAGCTAGGCTCACCGAAGTTCGTATACCCTTGCAGAATTCCAAATTAAATCAAAAAATTAAAAGCAAAATTCTGAAATAATAAAAAGTTTTGTCTACTTAGGGGCGTGTGTGGCGAAAATGCTAGGCAGCCACGCCAGGGATAAGATATAGTCGTCCGATTTTTATAAAATTAAAACCGAAATTCAGGAATAATACAAAGTGGCCAAATCTCCAATTTGATGAAAATATGTTGAGAAACCGCGAAGGTATGATTTTTTCGTTTATTTTCCTGATTGTTTCTATGGTAGCTATAGGATATAGTCAGCCGATTTTCATGAAATTAAAACCGAAATTCGGAAATAATATTAAATGGCCAAATATCAAATTTGGTGAAAAATTTTTGAAAACTGACAAAGTTTTAATTTTTTTTCGAAGATTTTTCCGATTATTCCTATGGCAGCTATATGATATAGTCGTCCGATCCGGCCCGCTCCGACTTATGTACGAGTGATAAGAAGAAGACAAACTACAAAGTATCATTCAGATAGCTTTAAAACTGAGGGACTAGTTTGCGTATAATCGGACAGGAGAAACGGACAGACGGGCGGACAGACGGACAGACCTACATGGCTAGATTGACTCGGCTGTTGATCCTGATCAAGAATATATATACTTTATAGGGTCGGAGATATCTCTTTCACTACGTTGCAAACTTCTAACTGAAATTATAAAACCCTGCAAGGGTATAAAAAGGATCACAGAATGTTGTTGCTGATGCACTCAGCAGGATAGAACCAAATTTAAATATAAACGAAGATCCACCGAGAATATTAGTCGTTCAAAAACCAATAAACTACTTTAATATTCAAACAATCTTTCAAATCAGGCCATCAGTTCCGGTACAGTTAATAACGCCATTCTCCCATAAGATAAGACGGACCTTCTCGGAACCAGAGTACACGTTCGATTCAAATACTAATATACTTCAGACTATTTTCAAACTAAACAAAACGCATGCCATTATGGCACCAGACAGCATCTTCTGTATAATTGAAGAAACATATAACAACTATTTTACAGGAAATAACCTGTATAACATTTGTCGTTGCTCATCCCTTCTAACAGACCTTTCTGATCCAGGAGAACAAAAGAGAAGGATCCAATCGTACCACCTTAATAGCAACCACAGAGGAATTGACGAGACCCTTAACCACCTCAAAAGAGACATTTATTTCCCACGCATGAAAGAAATTTTTACTCAAATAATCAAAGATTGTGATGTCTGCCTAACACTTCACTATGATAGACAACCTCGCAGACCTTTCATGCAAGCTCCGCCAGCACCAACAGGGCCTTTAGATGTTTTCCACATTGACATTTATTCAATCAACAATACAAATAATCTGACTATCATTGATAAATTTTCTAAATTTGCAGAGGCATACCCTTTATCTAACAGAAATTCAATTTAAGTTATTGCAGCACTTTCACAATTCTTAGTACCTTCGGCCTACCGAAGAAATTGGTCTTTGATCAAGGAGCAGAATTTTCGGGAAACTTGTTCACCGATTTTCTGACTCAATACAACGTAGATATTATCATTACCTCTTTCCAAAAGTCAATAGAAACCCGCAGAAAGGCACTCCAACTCGAATTTGACCATGACGAAATATTTTCGGGAGTGGTGACAACTTGTACATATCTCTCTCACTCGTACATATGTCGGAACGGGCCGGATCGGACGACTATATCATATAGCTGCCATAGGAACAATCGGAAAAATCTACGAAAAAAAATTATAACTTTGTCAGTTTTCAACCAATTTTCACCAAATTTGATATTTAGCCATATTTTATTATTCCTGAATTTCGATTTTCATTTCATGAAAATCGGCTGACTATATCCTATAGCTTCCATAGGAACAATCAGGAAAATAAAAGAAAAATTCATAACTTTGTCAGTTTTCAACATATTTTCACCAAATTTGATAGTTACCCATATTTTAGTATTCCTGAATTTTGATTTTAATTTCATGAAAATCGGCTGACTATACCCTATAGCTTCCATAGGAACAATCAGGAAAATAAAAGAAAAATTCATAACTTTGTCAGTTTTCAACATATTTTCACCAAATTTGATATTTAGCCATATTTTAGTATTTCTGAATTTTGATTTTAATTTCCTGAAAATCGGCTGACTATATCCTATAGCTTCCATAGGAACAATAAGGACAATAAAAAAAACTATAGCTTAGCCGTGTTTCAAACCATTGCCATCAAATTTGATATTTGGCAACAAATTATTATTTCAGAATTTCGTTTTTAATTTTTTGTTTAAACTCTGCAAGGGTATACAAACTTCGGTGAGCCGAAGTTAGCTTCCTTTCTTGTTTTAATTTAAATTTGAATGGAAGTTGCACAACCAATTCTGACTACCAAATTCAGCACATTCAAAATTCGCCAAATTCACAAATTGGCGGAAAAAATAATTATTTCTTCAGTATTGGACAGAATTCTAAGTCGCCAATATTTTTTATATAAAGAACGAATGTTTCTGAACTGCATTAAAAAGATTTTAGGCAGTTTCGGAAAACACGTTAAAAAATAATTTAATTTAAACGGTATGATGCAGATATGCATCACCACCAGATAAAGGGTTAAATTCGATAACCACCATGACTACTTGTCAAAACTAAACGAATTTAGAAGGTAACTATATCCCAGACTCCAGGAACACCTAAATAACAAAACAGAACAGAGATTGATTGGTGGAACACGACTCAAACGGAAATCAAGTCCTGGGGGCAATTAAGAGAGGAACTATTGGAGTACTTTCTACCACCGAGGTACGAGGAGCGGGTAGAACAACAAATCGACCAAATGCGACAATTAGAGGAGGAGCCAATAAGAAAATATTCCACAGGAGCGGATTCAGCACGTTGACAGAGTTCCTGAAGCTAGCATAGGAAGTAGAGGAGATTGAAACCATGGAGAACGCGATACGAACTGGGCAGCAGCAGATAAGGCAGGAGATGTGTTTACGATGCGGAGGCACGGGACAGAATAACACTTCGCACACCTGATTCACCCGACCCATTCCGCCGCACAGTCCTTCTACTTGGAAAGACTCAACGGATCCTCACCCCTTGCATTCATTCATCTGGGAACGCTCATATAACACAAAATTATAAAATCCTAACTCATATTGTAGGTGTGCAGGATTTCAAAGTATGCCTTTCCGGAATAAGGGACACATTAAAAGCTCTTAGATTGGACGAAACATTCGAAATCTCGCGAGAAATAATAAAAGGGAAACTACAACAATTAGAAGACAGAATAGACACTCTACTACCATACGTGAGATGAAAAATAGGTTTAATCAATGGTTTGGGAACTATTCTTCTAAACAATTTCGGGTAATTTAGACGATAACGACGGAAAAAACATCCTTGCAGAAGTCAAAAAGGAGATCGCTCCGACTTTTTAAGGAAAGAGCAGGAAAAACAGCCAAATTTCGATAAACAAGTTATCATTAGGTTCAGCAATATTACAGATCATATCAATAGGGAGCAAGCTAAATTCCAAACCTTTTTGGACTCAACATAAAATGATATTTTCAAAGAGCTTCGGGAAGATAGGGAAAACATCTACACCCTTCAATACATTAACCGTATAAACTATAATATTGACACTCTGACGGAACACATTAACAATATTGCTGAGAGCCTTTTGGCCAGCAAGTTGGGTTTAATCCCAAAATTGTTGTTTAACAAACAACAAATAGACACCATAAGAAATATGTTAAGCGCACAAAATATTAATCTACAACATTTATAATATTCTTACACCATCATGTTACACTTTCAACACCAAATTACAATATACCAATTTTTAACACACAAATGTACAAGTTCACCCACATAAAATCCTTACCCCTAAACAATTCACACTTCATCATATCCCCTGAATTTTTGGCCTATGACACCAACAACTTACATCAATTTCGCGAAAACTGTCTTAAGGTATAACAGGAATTCTTCTGCCCAAGAATCCACACAGAAGCGGCAACACAAAACAACGGATGCCTATTGGATATCGCCAACAATGATAAGGAAACGAAATGCGATGTAATAGATGCTGGTCATGAAATGGACATATTCGAAGCGGAAATAGGATTTATTTTCATTTCTAAACGGCTCATTCATAATACGATACAAGAACTGCCCCGTGTGGATAAACGGCATGGAATACAGCGCTAAGGAATTTGTAGAACACGACCACATCACGTTAATCCTTTCACCAGTCGTCAAAATATCAAAAAACCAAACGATAAAACCATTATCACTGGAGAAACTACATCTGGAAGCCATATCAACAGCTGGAAGGATCACTAACATGAATGTTACAACACTTTATAAATTAACGGCTATATATTCGGCAATATTATTGATCCTTATCCTCATTGCCACCCTTCGATTATGCTGTTCAGTCGCAGCAGTATGTAGTCATAAGTATGATATTTAAGACATGACACACATAATGTAACAATTCGTCAGTCGCAGCGACATGCAGTTATCGTAAATAAAGTATCAATTACCAGGTCAAGCGAATATGCATAGTCTGCTGAGACGAGGAAATGAACTGGGGCAATGGTCTCAGTTCCTAACGCTAACCCACATTTACAGTAACCGCACACTATTTCTTATACGTTATTTCTGTTAGCATAAGCACTTTTGTACCTATTAATATTGTTATGTTGTATTTATAAAGTCAGTAAGAGTTCTACCTCAACAACGAGCTTTTCTTCATGCATCAGAGGCTGTCGCTGTGTCTTCAGACCCTCAACCAACCCAACCGTCCACCTAGTTCCAAGTGCTAGTTGCGACAACAAAAGGCAATAGTTTATGCACTATCTGCCAGGCATCAAAGCCTCCTTACACAAACATTTTGGTGACCCCGACGAACACGCTAACCGTGGACGTCAACCACAGGAAATCCGTAACTCTTGGGATTTTCCTAACTTTTCACTCGCCATAAAAACTATTTGGTGAGCCCTGACTCACAGGAAATTGTGCTGAATACGTCAAGCCAACAGGAAAGATTCCGTAACTATTGGGAATTTTCCAGAATTTCACTCTTGCCATAGAAAATTGGCGAGACCAACAGGGAAAGTTCCATCACTTCTGGAAACTTTCTTTTTTTTTGACACTGTCAAAAGCCTTCAAATCCTTTCTAGAGTTCTAGATTCTCCAAGTCTATAGACCAGTTGTTAATTCCTTCGACCACACACGGTTGCGAATTGGAGCGTATCCAGCTGTAAAAGCGAATAAAACACTCCCACCGGTCAGGAATTTAAACAATTGTCAATATGTCTAACAAGGAGGAGTAAGCAGTCAAAGAGACATTAGACTTGCAGGAAGAGATCAGTCAAGAGATCGCAATTCTTATCCGCAACTTTAGAAAAGATTCAGCGGATAGAAAATTAAGTCCAACATATTACTAAACAAAGTTGGTCGCAATCGATGAAGTATGGAATCGATTTACGGAGAACGACAAAAATATTCCCGCAGCAAATAGAAGCGAAGAATATTTAAAGTTATACGTCGACTGTCGTGAATCATACGACAAATACAGAAATATTATAGTCGACTCGATGGCTCAGAGCTCAAGCAATGCCCCAAATCAGGCAACCGCGAGCAATGGCCGGGAAACTGCAGACGTTGCAAGCTTAGCGCAACCTGCACGTAAACTTATATCAGCATGTCGGCGACAAAAAGCAATCGCCGACTCAATCAAACGGGCTCTGAAAGAATGTTCAGAGACCGGCAGGGCCGTATCAAGGAGTTCAATAAACTCATTGTGGTCCCAATACCAAGAGATCCATTTCTCGATCCATGAAGAGTACGAAGACCCGGTCAGGGAGGGATACGACATGCAGTCGTTCCTCCGACTAGAAAGGGAAGTACAGAAAGTCCTGGGGGCACAAACCAACACATCAAGCAATGAAGATGTGCACTTGCCCAGAGTCAGCATCCCCAAGTTCGATTACTCAAATGGACGCAATTGTTCGATTTGTTCAAATGCATGGTACATGACACCAACATGCCCACAGTCAGGAAGATGTGGTACCTTAAAACCACTGTGACTGGAGAGGCAGAGAGACTTATAAGGCATATCGATCTGAAAACGGAGAACTACATGAGCTCATGGGAAATACTAGTTGATGCATACAACAATTCCCGCCATGTAGCAGATACGGTTCTCAATCGCCTTCTGCAAAAACAAACAAACAGTGACGACCTAAGGCCACTAAAGGAGTTGTATATTACAACAATTGAGTCTCTGGCATCATTAAAGGGACTAGGCATTGATGTATCCAGCTGGGATACACTCATAATTGCCATCTTAAAACAAAAATTGGATCTTGCGAATAGAGCCCTATACGAACAATCGTTAGACGGCTCAAGAGAGCTTCAAGGGCTCGATACAATACTAAGTTTCCTGGACCAGCGAAGTCGAGTGCTGGGAACAGGCAAACGCAAAACAGCAAAAAAGGGAGCAGAAGAGCCCATCTTGCACTTCTGCTAGCGCAGGAAGGCAACCAGGTTGCCCCTTCTGCAAACGGAACCATTTGCTATACAAATGCAACGATTTCCGCAGCAAAACGGTACCCGATCGACTCAACTGGGTACTAAAACAACAACTGTGTGTGAACTGTTTTAACAGTAACCACAAGGCAAAGGATTGCCGAGCACGTATGTGCTTTAAATGCGATAAAAAGCACCATACATTGCTGCACCTGGAGACGTCATCAGGTGCGGCTACAGAGCCACAATCACCTTCTGTAGGAGCAGCAAGCAACAAAAGCTACAATTTGCTGGCCACAGTGAAGGTATTAGTCAAAGCAAGCAATGGTCAGGTGGCCACATTCCGAGCCTTGCTGGATTCAGGATCACAAATCAATCTGATCTCTGAACGAATGGCCTCCAAGCTCTCTCTGAAGCTACACAATGCGTCATTACGCATCGAGGGCATTGGAGGCAATCCGAAAACAAGTCGAGCTAGAGCAAATGTGCTCATGAAATCAATGCACAACGATTTCACTCAACAGGTAGAAGCCTTTGTTCTGCCACATATCATAGCTGACCAACCAGCTCATGATTTGAGTACATCTCATGTACACATTCCAAACAACGTCATCCTGGCTGATCCAAATTTTGACAAACCAGGAAAAATTGACATGCTTATCGGCGCAGAGCACTATTATTCATTGCTACTGCCAGATCAAAAGCGGATAAAACCAGAAGGCCCAATTCTCCAGAATACAAAGCTGGGATGGATTGTGGCCGGGAGAATGTCTGCTGAGCACGATTCAGCAGCACTTTGTGCGACGGCAACCACTGAAGCGGAGGTTGACACGCTGTTAGAGCGATTTTGGACACTAGAAAATCTAGACACCAAAGATAAGGCTCTGTCTCCAACTGAAGCACACTGCGAAACTCATTTCGCAGAAAACGTGCAATTGGCAATCGATGGGAAGTTTATTGTCAAGCTGCCATTTTCTGAAGGATTTTCAGCCCTGGGGGCGTCTCAGAAAACAGCAACCAATAGGTTCTTGGCACTGGAGCGACGAACAACTCCAGAAGTCTGGAAAGGATACGTAGACTTCATGGAAGAATACGAACGCCTCGGACATATGAAGCTGGTACCTCCCACACACATACCATCGGTTCATTACTTCATTCCACATCACTGTGTTTTGAAGCCCAAAAGCAGTACCACCAAACTGCGGGTAGTTTTCGATGCGTCCGGCAAAACGTCAAGTAATAAGTCTTTAAATGACATATTATATGCTGGACCCACGATACAGAGCGAACTATTCGCCATTCTGCTACGATTCCGCACCCATAGATATGTGTTTACCGCGGACATAGAAAAGATGTATCGCCAAGTATGGATGCATCCTGATCATCAGTTTCATCAGCTGATCGTATGGAGGAAGAAGGCCTCTGACGATCTAAAATTCTACAGACTAAAGACCGTCACGTACGGTACCACTTCAGCGCCATTCCTTGCTACAAAATGCTTAGATAATCCAAGGGTGAGAAAAATAAGAGGCAGTTCCCGCTTGGGTCAGCTATACTCAAGCATGATTTCTATGTGGACGACTGCCTTACAGGAGCAGACAGCATTCCAGAGGCGATCCAGATTCAGCAGGAATGGAACAAAATATTGCTGCCGTCCGGATTCAAGCTCCGAAAGTGGTGCACCAATAACAATGAAATACTGACCCAAATTCCGCGAGAAGATATTGTCCCCAACGTCAAGTTAGATGAAACACTTCAGCATTACAGTGTTAAGACATTGGGCCTACTTTGGATGCCTCAAAGGGATCAGTTGTGTGGACGATCTCAAAAAAGCGAAGCCTTAACCTCAACCACAAAACGGGTGGTCAGCTCAGAATCTTCGCAGATATTCGATCCACTGGGATTATTTGCTCCGGTGGTCGTCAAGGCGAAGATGTTTATGCAAACGCTCTGGGAATTAAAGATGGGCTGGGACGATGAGCTACCTCCACACCTTCAGCTGGACTGGAAAAACTACCGCTCTGACTTGCAAGCGCTAAATACTATGCAAATACCAAGGCATATATTTGAAGGAAGAGTGCCAGTCACGCAAGAGTTGCACACATTTGTCGATGCCTCGGGACGAGCATATGGAGCGGCAGTGTATGTACGAGCGACATACAAAAATAATCAAGTATCAGTTCGGCTGCTGTGCTCAAAATCGAGAGTGGCGCCATCCGCCAAGGAGACTTTACCGCGGCTAGAACTATGCGCCACAGTCTTGGGAGCTGAACTGACCCATAGAGTCAGAAAGGACCTACGTTTGCCTGAGGAGAAGGCATTGAGGTACTTCTGGACTGATTCCACAGTAGTCCTCTCCTGGATAAATGCGTCTGCATCCTCATACCACACGTTCGTGGCCAATCGAATAGCAAAAATACAAGCGGTGTCGCATCAAGCGCAATGGCGTCATGTGTCGTCCGCAAATAATCCAGCAGACGTACTGTCGAGAGGAATTGCCGCAAGCAAGTTGGCAGAATACAACCTGTGGCTATATGGACCGCTGTTTCTGCACGGCTCCCGAGACAAGTGGTCAAAAATACCGACCATCAATCCCATCGATCTGGAGCAGCGGTCGGCGCGTCGCAACCACATGTGGTTGGAAGAGCCTCTGCCGGCAGCGCTGCCAGCACACAGACAGTATGCTCAAAGCTCAGTTACATTGCTCTGGCTAAATATAGCCACTTTTAGCGGGAAATAGCTATTTTTATAGTAAGAGCTATTGATTTAGCATAGAAAACCAAATGCTAGCTATATTATTATATAGTTATATTATCATATCTGGACATAGAAGTCGTTTATTCACTCACACATATGCAATTTTGGATTGCAATTGTGATAGTGCCGACCACTGATCTGAAGCGTAAAGTAAAGCAAGTCAGCTTGCCAATCTGCCAAGATCAACTAGGAAGTGAGCTATACAGTTGCAGCCACAGCAACTCCATCCACAAGTTGCAACGCATTGTAACATATATGATGCGCTTTTGTCATAAACAGAACCGATCACCTACGACTACGCTAAGTGTAGGCGAGCTGGCTCATGCCAGAACGATCATCTTCAGCACGATTCAAAAAATTGAATTCAGTGCGGAGTATAAACAACTTCGCATCCACAGAACAGTGGACCGGAAAAGCTCAGTCGTCTCGTTGTCTCCAATAATAGGGACTGACGGACTCATCAGAGTCGGAGGAAGGTTGGAAGAATCCAACCATCCATATGCTGCCAAACATCAAATCTTGCTCCCGTACAATGATACGATTGTGAAGATGCTGCTACGAGAGATTCATGAGGAAAACATGCACTGCGGAGCACAAGCATTGAGGGCCATAGCCAGACAACAATACTGGATTTTGAATGACAAAACGATGGCCAGAAGCATCATACACAGTTGTGTTAAATGCACAAGAGCACGGCCCAAATTAATGCAACAAATCATGGGTAACTTGCCGGCGGATCGAGTAACACAGGCTCGTCCGTTTTCCAATTCAGGAGTCGACTATTGCGGTCCCTTTTGGATTCACCATAAAATCCGTGGAAAAAGGCCAGATAAGGCGTACATTGCAGTATTCTGCTGTTTTGCCACAAAGGCAGTACATCTGGAATTGGTAAGCGACCTGACAACGGACGCTTTCTAGCCGCTCTCCGGCGATTCTTGGGGCGACGTGGAAAGTGTCAGACCATTCATTGTGACAACGCCACGAACTTTGTTGGTGCCTATAACCAGTTAAAAGTACTAGAGGAAACGATTTCCACAGAGCAAGCCCAGACCAGGATCTTAAATCAATGCAATAAGCAGCAGGTGAAGTTCCAGTTCATCCCACCGCGAGCACCGTCGTTTCGCGGTCTATGGGAAGCTGCTGTAAAATCAGTAAAAAGGCTACTGATATCAGTCACAGCCACAGCATCGCTAACGTTTGAGCAGCTCAACACGGTGATCTTTGATGTCGAGGCGATACTCAACTCAAGGCCCCTCACCCCGATGTCAGCCGATCCCACAGATACTTCAGCACTCACTCCAGGCCATTTCTTAATTGGTGAGCCTCTAGTGGCACCTCCAGATGCGAATCTTGCAGGACCGGAAAAAACTTTGGTCTAAAGATGGGAACTGGTATCCAGGCTCAAACAATCATAGTGGAATAAGTGGTCCATGGAGTACCTACAAGAGCTCCAGATGCGCACCAAGTGGAAAACTATAGCGCAGAATATCGAGGAAGGATTGCTAGTACTGGTAAAGGAAGACAACGTACCGGTAATGAGCTGGCCAATGGGACGGATAGTGAAAACGTATACAGGCAAGGATAACCAAATCCGGGTCGTAGACGTAAAAACCGCACCAGGGATATACAAAAGAGCAGTTACTCGTTTGGCTCCGTTGATGAAAGAAGAAGTAGCCACAAAACGGCCACACAGCGGCAGCGCGGAAACGGCGCAGGCAGAAGAAAGCCCTGTGCACAAAAGGAAAGCATCATTTCCAATCCTCCCAACATTACTAGCAATGCTACTGATCCTTCCGTTAGCAATGGGACAGGCAGTCAACATAACGCCATTTGCAAGCCAGCCAGGAATATTCTACGAACGGCTCGGCACATCCAGAATGGCAATCTCCGAATGGAAAATAATTGTCTATTACAATTTAAAGCCATATTGGAGCGACATGGGAATATTGGCCAACGGGATATCGGAACTGAAACACAAATGTTCAGAACTCCGGAACATCAACGCTTGTAGATCAGTGTCTGAGCATTTTCAACATGTGTACAGCGAGCTGCAATCAGGAAATGAGTTGATCCATCATTCCCGGCAACGAAGAGCACCACTTGACATAGTTGGAAATGTAGCCAGTTCACTATTTGGCGTTCTGGACTCAAGATACGCCGATGACATGTCCAAGGTGATCAAGGACGTCAAGTCCAATGACGACGTGTTAATGATGCTCTTGAAAAATCAGACGTCAATCTTGGATTCAACAATAAACATAGTCAGGACGAGCAATTCAGCCACCAACGATCGGATCAGAACACTAAAGAGCCAGATAGGTACAATCAATCTGGTACGACCACCTACAACAAGCGTTTATGAGTCTGACAACGCAACTAACGCTGGTGGCAACCGGATTGCAGCGGATGCAAAGTAAAATAGCTAATCTGCTCACTGACGTGTGCCATCGAACCATCAGTCCAATACTAGTGTCTCCCAAGCAACTAAGGAAGCAACTGGACTAGATTCGGGAACATATCCCACCAGATCAACTGCTTCCAGTAGCATCGGCAAATATTATCCAGCTTTATAAAATTATGCATGCCGAAGGCACCACAACGAGAAGCCACGTCATCTTTAAGATATCGCTGCCACTGGTGTCTGTAACACAACAGGAAGTGTTCAGCATTATGGCGATCCCAACATGGAAGGCTGGAAGCTGGCAGCAATTCAGACTAACAACCGAAATCTATTTCAACCATCAAGCCACATTCAGCGTGGAAAATCGGTGTGAATTCAAGTTGTTTAATAACAAAACGGAAACTATCTGCGAGGTCTCCCAGTCGAGAGCCGAGCTGTGGCGGTCAGCAACGCATCAGCAAAACAGGTGGATATTTGCCGCGCGCAGGCACGTTGAACTTCAAGCGGTGTGCAAAAGAACATCGTTCACAGTGCATCTTAACGGAACAGGCTTGTTGTCACTGGCCCCAGGCTGCACTGCACGCAACTCAAAAATTAGCGTGAGCACATTCAGCACCATAGTCAGCGAAACTAAGGCTACATACATTCGTTTTGGCAATATCACAAGGATTGACCATAAGAACCCACCTGAGCCACGTCAAGGAACGGCAGCCAAGGAAGTCAACTTGGAGGAGCTGGGCACTTTGCAACACCAGTTGGACAAATTAAAGGAGACCACTTGGAAGGATCAGACCAGCGCGACTCAGCATCATCAAGTAGTCGCTTATATGGCCCTAGCAATGTCAATACTATTGGGCATTGCATGGGTTTTCAGACGAAGGGTCTGCAAATGGACACCAGCACGCCGGGCTCCCGAAATCAAGCAGAACACGAAACAGCTACCACCAGAACCTACCCCACGAAGTTTCGCGTTCGACATTAGCGAAGGTTGAACACTTGTTCAACGGCCGGGAGAATGTTCAGTCGCAGCAGTATGTAGTCATAAGTATGATATTTAAGACATGACACACATAATGTAACAATTCGTCAGTCGCAGCGACATGCAGTTATCGTAAATAAAGTATCAATTACCAGGTCAAGCGAATATGCATAGTCTGCTGAGACGAGGAAATGAACTGGGGCAATGGTCTCAGTTCCTAACGCTAACCCACATTTACAGTAACCGCACACTATTTCTTATACGTTATTTCTGTTAGCATAAGCACTTTTGTACCTGTAAATATTGTTAAGTTTCATTAATAAAGTCAGTAAGAGTTCTACCTCAACAACGAGCTTTTATTCATGCATCAGAGGCTGTCGCTGTGTCTTCAGACCCTCAACCAA
Source organism: Drosophila anomelani (assembly GCA_035045905.1). Classification (NCBI taxonomy): domain Eukaryota; kingdom Metazoa; phylum Arthropoda; class Insecta; order Diptera; family Drosophilidae; genus Drosophila; species Drosophila anomelani. The sequence goes on from JAWNOO010000052.1 coordinate 397,174, forward strand.
CCCAACCGTCCACCTAGTTCCAAGTGCTAGTTGCGACAACAAAAGGCAATAGTTTATGCACTATCTGCCAGGCATCAAAGCCACCTTACACAAACATATGCCATAAAACAATGACCATCTTCCTACCGCACCCTTCAACTGTTCCATTGTGAAGCCGGCCATTCCTCCCCTGTGACCCTCTCTCCACTCTTGGGGGGAGGAGTTAGCGCACACATTGTTGCGGACACACCGCCGCCCCCCAAAACCCAGCGACTTAGATGAATGGTCATCAACCCACACTGGATACATAAACGCTGAGTTTGGAAACCAGCGGAAGCCAATTGATCAAGCAGATTCTCATTCCCGACTCCAATCTGTTAGCCATCCCTATTTCATTCCATTCATTCTCTTATATTCATTCATTATATTCATTTCACTTCAGAGTTTATAACAGAATAAAGTATCATTACAATATTGACCAGAAAACAGGAAGGTTCTTGTTATTTGAAACCTTGGAAAATTACCAAAGGACTCCGCAGACACCCATTGGACTGGACACAGTATTCATATCCATACGCAGACTGTAACAGTTCGCACCCGAACAGTTAAGAGTGGTAGTAAGAGAAAACCCGATACCATGAGAGCATGTCCAGCTGGGTGTACATGGCGACAAAATCAAATTTGGCCCAGTACGCGGAGGAATTCGAGTTGAACCCGTCGGGCAAGTTGGAAGACTTAAGGAACGAACTGCCAATATTCTGTAAAAAGACAGAGACTAGCAACCTTAGCAGAGAAGAGAAAAAAGCCAGGCAAGAACACCAGTGATCATAGTAACGGGGACAGAAGCCAGCGAGATGGAGACCCCAAGGGAGGAGAAGCAAGGGAGAAAAGTGGAGACGGAAATCATTGACCGGGTACGAGAATGGGGGATCAGGTACCAAGGAACAACAAGCCCACTGGAGTTCTTGGAAAAGATGAAACAATGCATAGTGGTCCCGCTTGTATGGAAATGCGGCCAAAAATACTTCTATCGTTAATCATATCGTTATGAAATTACCACCAAAAATCTAAAAAAAAATTCTTAGTATACTGTAAAAAAATTGGTTTCATAGCTTGTCTATATCATAAAGCTGCCATGGGAAAGATCGGCTTAAAAACGACAGAAGGAAAAACATTTTGGTTTTTCAAGATATCAGATTATGTTTTTTGTGTAATTTTATATATCCCTACCAATTTTGGGTAAAATCGGAGAACTACTATATATCCTATAGCTCCCATACAAAGGATGGTCCGGCTTGTATGGAGTGAGCGGCCAATAAGTACTTTTAGTGGAGATACAAATTTTAAATTTGTTCCAAAATTCTAGAAAGTATATAATAAATTAAGGAAATATAAAAAATTTTTTAATTTCCATAAACTCCTTAAGTTATACCCCCTGGTTTCCGCTGCATGTCAACATTTTAAGGCGAGATCGCCGTGTACTTTTTATTGCTACTCAGCGGCTAGCAAAAACTAGCAGCTGAAATTTGCACTACATAATCTGTAAATATCAGTTAATACTTTTATATAGATTTTATTATTAGCTTCGATTAGCTTCACAACTAAAAGTCTAAGTAAACTTTTAGTTCTCATGTAAATTTTAACCGAAATTTGACCCACATTAAAATAATTATTAAAAATAAAGGAAACACGCTGAGTACATGAATATATTTATTTTAAATAGTCAATACTTTTCTTTAAATATTAAATACTTCCATTATTCACTTTATGTGTTTTAAAATTGTTATAATATTTTCCACTTCAAAGACACTTACACCGCTGCGCACTGCAAAACCAATTGAATTTTGTTGTTCTATGTTTAATAGTAATTTTTGAGAGCAAAGCAAAAATTCCAGTACTGACCAATTTTTAGCTATAATTTTTAATTTTTTTTTATATTTTTGTCCTTGGGGGGAGCCACTGCAGGGTACGGCATGAGAATGGTCCAGTTGATCCAAACCATGCCATTTATCCTGGAGGGACTCGCAGCCGATTGGTGGAACACGACTCCAACGGAAATCAAGTCCTGGGAGCAACTAAGAGAGGAACTATTGGAGTACTTTCTACCACCGAGGTACGAGGAGCGGGTAGAACAATCGACCAAATGCGGCAACTAAAGGATGAGCCAATAAGAAAATATGGATTAAGGAAGTTGATGCGATTCACGAAGCTATCCGAGTGCGAGAAATTAGACCGGGTGTATAAAAATTGCAGGAGCAAAATAAAATTATACACAAGAAGGAGCGGATTCAGCACGTTGACAGAGTTCCTGAAGCTAGCAGAAGAAGTAGAGGAGATTGAAACCATGGAGCACGCAGCAGCAGATAAGGCAGGAGATGTGGACACGCAGCACGCAATTGTGGGAATCCAGCGAGACTATTCTGTTGGGTCTGTGGGAAAACGCAATAAAAACGACCGAGTGCTGTAGGGCGACGCCGGGAAACGCGAAAGGAGTAGTGGATACGGGAGCATTACGGAGTGCGATCAGTAAGCGGAAGGAGCGGAATACGGGCGAAAATAACACTCGCCAACGGTATAAAACATCAGGCGATAAAAGAGGTTGGATGTTGCAACGACGAGGAGATGGAGCCAACGGAAACCCAGGAGTACGACGATACGCTGAAAGACATGATACAGAACTTCCTACAGGAAAATAGGCAAGTATTCGTGAAAATGCAGGAGGTAAGCAACACCGCGCCCCACAAAATTTACCTGAAAGACGATAAACCAATCAAACCCAAGGAACCAGAAGCAACAAGCGATAATCGATGAACAGGTGGTTGAGTTACTATCCCTGGGACTCATAAAAAGGTCGAGGAGCCCATATAGTGCGCCCGTAGTATTGGTCAGGAAAAAGAATAACGAATGGCGGATGTGCATTGACTATCGGATCATCCTGGATCAGTTGCGAGAGGCAAAGTACATAAGCACTACACTGGCAGATCCCAATGGACTATGATAGCAAGCAGTATACGGACTCGACGGAAAAAGAGTGTCTAGCCATTTATTGGGGCATCGAGAAATACAAAATGTACCTGGAAGGGTACCCCTTCACAGTGGTGACGGACCATATGGCGCTGATCAATCAAAAGCCCCGCAGGAAGAGTCGCTAGATGGGCACTGGGTCTACAACCGTACCAGTTCGAGGTTCAGTACTGGAAAGGGAAACTTAATGTAGTAGCGGACGTCTTATCAAGATTACCACAGACAGAGGTTAAGGGATTAAAACTACTACGAAGAACTACGAAGAGAGCCGCGAAACGAGGAGTACCAGATGTCGGGAGGTCGATTGTACAAACGGGTCGGGAAAGGAAACGACCTATAACGGTGGAAACTGTGTGTCACAGCGAGCGAAATTCCACAGATTCTGATAGAGAACCACAGCGTAGCGGAAGCAGGACACCTGGGTATTTTCAAAACAATAAAAAGAATAAGAACCAGGACTGACAAGAGACACAACGAAATTTGCAAGATCATGTGACAGTTGCCAAAAATACAAGCTCTCGCAACAGAAAGCTGCCGGGAAAATGCTAACGCAAGTAGCAGAAACACCGTGGGAAACAGTATGCGTCGACTTTGTGGGACCGCTACCACGTACAACACACGGAAACACAATGTTACTGGTGTTAGTCGATAAATACTCCAAGTGGGTGGATTTAGCAGCAATCCGGCAAGCTACAGTAGAATCATTCCTGAGGGTGTTCCGAGAACGAATAATCGCAAGATTCAGAGACCCGAAGATCCTGATATCAGACAATGGAGTCCAGTTCTTGGGGAAAAAAACGAAACAGGCGATGGAGAAATGGGGCGTAAAACAATAATTTACGGCTCCGTAAACGCCACAGGAAAATGCAACGACCGGACAAAACAATGATTGCACAGATAACAGGAGAAGACCAAACGAAATGGGATGAACGTCTACCAGAACTGATGTTGGCATTTAATAGTAGCACTTCAGAGTCGATGAAGTACAGCCCCGCACAATTAGTACTGGGTAGAGAACTGCGGCTACCAGGAGCCGTGTTCGATAGGGCCACCAAAGGGTCCGGGATGCAGGAAGAAAAGATCGAGGACCGATGCAGACGGGTTAAGAAGCAGAGGAAAAACACAATCGGGAAAATGATCGGCGCGGCGGAACAAGAGAGGAAGCACTACGACCTAAGAAAAAGAGAATGGAAGCCGAAAGTTGGCGATTGGGTACTGTGCAAAACACACCACCTGTCGAGCGCAATAAACATATTCAACGCCAAGTTGGCACCAAAGTATGACGGCCCATGGAGGATAGTGAAATTCACGTCCCCAGTAATCGTGAGAGTGAAGAACAAACACAATCACTATACTTCGATACACACGAGGCGGGTTGCCACACTAAACTGGGTTTCTAACCCAACACTTACACATAACCAGATACTTCACATTACACATAACCCAAAACATAAGCTTGTACATACACATTATAATGAAATTTGCATTCTCGTTCGAGGGAAGATGCATCGTTTTGCGAATAGCACCAGGAAGTTCCCGGAGAGGCACACGGCGGCAACAGCCGCGGTTACGCGTGCCAAACTAGTGGAGGCCCCGACCCTACCGGGAACAGGAAGGAAGTGGACGGAGCCGACAAGGCTGGGCAGGAGACTGGAAACACCAGACAGGGCGAACCAAGAAGCCCTAGCAGCGAACGTAGCGGAGGACAAGAGACCAAGCAGGCAACGCGTTGCAAATGCGCCACGACAGGAGGCGCACAAATAATGAATAAAGACAATGAAAAGAACGTAAACATGAAGAAAATGTAATAATAAATGAAGAAACTGTAAATATGAATGTAAACAGAAAAACAAATGAAGAAAGAAAGAATAAAAGCAAAGAAAACAAGAATTTAAATTCGAATGCGCGCCAGGAAAGGGCCACACTAGCAGCTAGGGGCACAATAAGACGGCGAAGAAGAGGAAGAATGCGATCACGGCGGGCACACTAGACAATGCCAGGTCCTATATAATGCGGGGCCTTGGCCATCGGAAATCACTTAGCAGCCGACAGCGATCGGGAGCGGTAAGCCTCTAGCAGCACACTTCCAGTAGTCCGCAGCCAAATTCACTTTTTGGATGAACCGAATCTTCGGATTTGGTTTGCAATACATAGAACGACAGACTTTCGAGTCGCGGAAACAATTCGGCCCGTCGAATTCTCTCTGAAGACTTTCAAGTCCGCCTTTCTCTTTGAAGGCTTTCGAGTCCGCAACTGAAGACTTTCGAGTCCACCCACAATTCGAACCGCCGAATTCTTTCTGAAGACTTTCGAGTCCGCCTTTCTCTCATTGAAGACTTGACTTGTATTCTCCTTCCTCCCCCTCCTCCCTCGCCCGACTACGGCGTTGGTCCCCGGCATATGGGGTCACGCCGGCCGAAGGCCTCCCTTGCCCGACTCCGGCGTTGGTCCCCGGCATACGGGGTCACGCCGGCCGAAGGCCTCCCTTTTGCCGGACTCCGGCGTTGGTCCCCGGCATACGGGGTCACGCTGGCCAAAGGCTCTCCCCCCTCTTGCCCGACCCAAGCGTTGGTCCCCGCGACTACGGGGTCACGCTGGCTGACAGGCAAATTAACCTCTAATAGTGGGCGGAAAGGTTTTGGTACCCGGGGCACGGGGCCAAAGCCATCCCGCGGACCCAAGTAGGGCGGCGGTGGGAGCGGCGCCCCGGGACCGGGGCCCCTCCTTAAACCGCCTCCCGAACGGGGCGCCCGTTACGGGAGCGGGACTGGGCGCACACAACGGGCGCATGCCTCTACTACTCCCCCCGCCTACCTAAATTCGGCCACAAGCCGACAAACCTTGCCTGTCCCCGCAAACAACAAATGTTTCTGTGGAGGACTCTGGAGCCGATGAGTATTATCCCAGCCGAAGAAAATCACCCTTAAACGTTGCATCCTTACAACTTTGTTAACTCTAAACGTAAACCCACGTTGTACCCACCCTCTCTGTCATTTAACAATACCACTGTAAATTCTGATCAAGAAATAGCCAATCTCTTCGCTGAGTTTCTTAAAACTACATATTCTCCCTCGACATCTTCAAATCATACATTTTCTCCAGGTATACCTAGTTCGTACTTAATTTTCAGTCCTATTTTAAACGAAAGCTCACTTATTCATGATCTTAAACGAGTTAAGCCAGTATATTCGCCGGGTCCCGATGGAATACCAGGCTCTGTGCTTAGGTATTGCTCCGAGGCGCTGTGTGACCCCCGTCTTAAATTGTTTACCTTATCTTTAGAATCCTCAGAATTTCCCCTTATTTGGAGGGAATCATTTTTTATTCCTCTCCACGAAAAAGGTAGCAAATCGGTGGCCAGTAACTATAGGGGTATCTCTAAGTTATCAGCAATCCCCAAACTTTTCGAGAATGTAATCACTCCTCACTTGCAACATCTTTGCAGATCCGTCATTTCTTTATGTCAGCATGGTTTTATGACGCGAAGATCAACCACGACCAATCTTCTGGAACTAACCTCTTTCGTTATTAGGGGTTTCCAACAAAACTCTCAAGCCGACGTTGTTTACACGGACTTTAGTAAAGCATTCGACTCGGTTAATCATTCTCTTCTGGTTGGGAAACTTGATTCAATGGGATTTCCTAGTGATCTTCTTAAGTGGATTTCGAGTTAACTAAGTGACAGGACCCAAAAGGTTCTGTTCAGAAACGTTCTATCCAATACCCTCAGTGTCACTTCTAGCGTCCCACAAGGTAGCCACCTTGGCCCCTGCTATTCACATTGTTTATCAATGACTTGCCGCTGGTTCTAACTAAATCCAGAGTACTCATGTATGCGGATGACGTTAAACTTTGCTTGCCGTATAGGGACAGTTCATGCCAATCAGACCTACAATCGGATCTTGACAACTTCCAAGCATGGTGTCATGCTAACGATTTATATCTCAACAACTCTAAATGCAAACTGATGACATTTTCTCGCACCACTTCTCTGCCTGCCACGTATATGCTTAACGATTGCTCTTTGGAAAGAATTACTATTGTTGATGACCTAGGTGTTCGCCTAGATCCTAAACTTTCGTATTCAGAACATATTTCCTGTATGGTTAACAAAGCCAGAGGCATGCTTGGATTCATTAAAAGGTGGCCGAAGGAATTCGATTCTCCTTATGCAACGAAGACTCTCTTTACTTCGTTAGTTCGCCCTATATTAGAGTATGGCTCGTGCGTCTGAAGTCCTCAATACGGAATCCATAGTAGCTGCATCGAATCTGTCCAAAAGAAGTTTTTACTTTTCGCCCTCAGTGGCCTACCCTGGGATGCTAACCTGAGATTACCGTCTTACTCTAGTAGACTTCACCTAATTGACCTTCTTTTGCTAACCGTAGGACGATGCTTGGCGTCGTCTTTCTACATAAACTAATTAACGGGGATGTGGAGAGCCCCTACTTGCTAGGCCAGCTCAATTTCCATGTTCCCCGTCTTTCATCTAGAACCTTTATTCCTTTAGTAGTTAACCATTTTAGGCGAGAGTTCGAAGTACATGAACCCTTTAGGATTTTATGTACTGATTACAATCGCCTTTTTAGTAGTTGGTAGAACTTGCTTGTGGTGTATCCTAATATTTTCCTCGTCCTATTCTTTTATTTCTTCTCTCGCGTCTATCCAGAACGCGTTCGTGCCGTTCGTGACACGGCTGCGCCCCTCGGTCGGTTGGGCGGGAGGTGGGGGTGGGACTCCGCGCGAAAAAAAAAAAGACTTTCGAGTCCGTCGCTCTCTCTCTCTCTCTCTGAAGACTTTAAAGTCCGCAACTGACGACTTCCGAGTCCGCCTCTCTCTCCGAAGACTTTCGAGTCCGCCACTGAAGACTTTTGAATCCGTCGCTCTCTCTCTCCGATGACTTTCGAGTCCGCCTCCTTCTCTGAAGACTTTCAAGTCCCGGGCAAAGCGCTAGCGGAGACGGATCATCTAGACGCGAGAGGCCGAGACGACCAAGGGGACGGCGTTCCCGAGTTCCGCCGCAGCGCATATGAAACTCTGTTACGTAATCACTCAATAAAGATTTGAACCTACTTAAGTTAACCGAATTCTCTTCACTGTTCTCATCGGGAAACGGAAAACTTCTCTTACAGCTACCACTCGGACTAAATTTACTGAGCGGACTCTAGCCGTCCCTGAGCTAACAGGGAACCTGCGGCAGACCATAACAACTTCCGGGCTTCGACGCATGCAGTCAAGCTGGGCATCACCGACAACGGCAACTGCAGGAATTGTGATGAATCTGAGTCAACCGAAACCTTTTTTTTTTTTGTATTCAGGGTTTTATTACCTACTTGCTATAATACATACGCTTACAAATACGACTATAATATTACAAAACAAAATGACAGAAAGGATAGAGGGAAGAAAAAATGGTGGGAGGGGGGAAGCGGTTACGCGGTATCGCCGCCAGGCATTGCTTCGCGTGCGCAGTGCCCCTTACTCCTGCTGCTCCTTCCGTCTACGCTCCAGGTCCCTCAGCTTTTTCATGACCTCCGCCGTGAATGTTGCTGCCGCCTCCCACACTGTCCTGTCGTCCAGCATCCTTGGGACGAGTGTTTCCACGCTGATTACGCACCCGGCCTCCAGCTCCTGCCGTTCGAGGCCAAACCTGCGGCACTCGAAGAGCACGTGCCGCGCGTCTTTCACAATGCCGGTACCGCACTCTGGGCACCAATCTTCCGTCTCGTGGCCAAACCGCTTCTGGTACTGGCGGAAGCATCCGTGGCCACATAGCGTCTGCGTGAGGTAGAAGTCCACCATTCCATGGTCTCGTTCCAACCACCTCGTGATGTCCGGTATGAGGGCATGCGTCCAACGGCCCTTGGACGAGGAGTCCCAGCTGGACTGCCACCTCTCCAGACTTTTCCTCCTGGCCGCTGTCTTACGCTCCGCCCCACTGGTCGTCGAGGCAACGGCTGTCTCCTTCCGCTCCCTTACCAGCTCCGTGAGCGGGATTTGTCCCGCGATGACCAGCATCGCGTCCTCCGAGATTGTCCGGAACGCTGAAGCTATCCGGACGGCGCAAAGCCTGTAGGTCGCCTCCACCCCCCGCATGTAGGTCTTAACCTTAGCGGCTTCCGACCACACCGGCGCGGCGTACAGGATCTGGGAGGTTACCACCGATGATAGCAGCTCGTCGCCTGCTTGGGCCCTCTCGTGTTAAGGAGCATCCTGGATAGCGCTCCAGCGGTCCCGCTAGCCTTCTTGTGCGCATACTCCAGGTGCTCCTTGAACGACAGGCGCGTGTCGATGAAGACTCCCAGGTACCTAATGGCCCGCTGCGACCGGATTGTGGTCCCTCCGATCCGCACGTTGGCCGTCTCCACCACCTTCCGGCTCGATATCAGGACCGCCTCGGTTTTGTGCGCCGCCAGCTCCAGCCCTGCGACCACTAGCCACAACTCTACGGCCTGTATGGCCGCATCCGCGCGAGCCTCCGCCGCGGCTAGCTCCTTGGCTACCACCACTATTGCCACGTCGTCGGCAAAGCCCACCAGGGTGGTGCTGGGAGGCATCGGCAGCCGTAGGACTCCGTCATACATGGAATTCCAGAGCAGGGGTCCCAGAACGGAGCCCTGCGGGACTCCGGCTGAGACTTTGTGTGCCCTGGAACCCAGACTCGTTTCCAGGAGGAGCACCCTGTTGCTGAAATAGCTGTGCGCTATCTTCAGCAGATATCCCGGGACGTTGAAGTTCCTGAGGGATTCAAGCGTTCTGCCCCAGTCTGCCGAGTTGAACGCATTCCTGATATCCAGGGTGACCACCAGGCAGTATGACTTCGTCCCTCCTCTCCATCTTGTTCCTGCGATGGCCTCCTCGGCAACCTTTACGACCCGCGAGATGGCGTCCAATGTGGACTTCTCCTTAGTAGTCATATTGCTCCGGGGAGAGGCCACCAGCTGCTTCGATCGCTCCGCCCAGCCTGGTAGAGATCATCCTCTCGAAGACCTTGCTTATAGTGTCCAGCAGACAGATTGGTCTGTAGGAGGACGCCTCTCCTGGTGGCTTGCCGGGCTTGGCCAGGAGCAGCAGCCGTTGCTTTTCCACCTGTCGGGAAACATCCCCTCCAGGAAGCACCTGTTGAACAAGCTGGCTATTTCCGCCGGCAGCAGCGATAGGGCCAGCTTCGTCGCTCTGTTGGGGATCGCGTCCGGCCCGGGGGCCTTCCTGGGCTGCAGTTTCCTCCCGCCTTGGAGGACCTCTGCCTCCGTTACCCAGTGGATGTCACCTACATCCATTTCCGGGGGGTCCGCGATCTGCCGCCCGGTCGGGAACAGGACTCCGACAATCCGCTCCAGGGTTGCCGGGTCAGATGGGGCTTTGCCTCCCGCATTGAGCCTCTTCACCACCATCTTGTATGCTCCTCCCCATGGGTCCTCTTCGGCGGCATCGCACAGTTTTAGGAAGCACTCCCTTTTGCTGTTGCTGATGGCAGTCTTTAGCTCCCTTTTTGCCGCTTTATAGAGGTCGCTGCATGCGGGAAGGCGTGGGGTGCCTTTCGCGCGCAGCATCAGCCTTCTTGTGCGGTGCGCGGTGCGGCGCAGCTCCGCAATCTCATCGCTCCACCAGTATACCGGCGAGTGGTGTCTCCGGAACGGCTTCCGCTTCGCAGAGCCACAGGGCCGCTCTGCCCGTGCTGTCGGCGGCCCAGCCACGGCCGCTATCAATTCTGTATGGCTCGCTGAGGATTGCCACTTCCGAGCCTAGCTCGCGCACCGTCTGCAGCAGGAGGTCCTGCGCGGCTCTGCAGTGATTCAGATTGAGCTGAATCAACTGCATCTGGGCCTGTGGGTCCCGATACCGCTTTTTGAGGCTGGGCAGTGCCTCGTCTCCTTCCTTCCGGCCGCAGAGCAGATGAAGCAAGATGCATCCTTGGTACAAGAGGCTGCTCTATGCCCCTGCTCCCCGCATTTTAAGCAGCATCCGCTCCTGTCCACTGGGCTTTTACAGTGCACGGCAATGTGCCCTGTTTTCAGGCACCTGAAGCACCTGGGTGGGCCTACTCTCTCCCGGATCCTGCAGGTGGTCCAGCCTATCCGGACTTCGCCACGGTGGACGACGGTTTTGCCCAGGGAGACGGGCAAGCTGATCACCGCCGTCTGGGTTTCGGCGTAGCCACGCACCTTCACCCGTTCGGCCTCGAAGTTAAACTGGCCCGCGATCGCGGGCACGACAGGTGCCACCAGGTGAGTACCTGTGACGTCACTGGGCTCACACTGCACTTATAAGTCTTAATTTGGCCAGGTTTTCCCCTGTAGTGTCGCTATCGGGAAAACTTGTGGAGCGCGGAAAAAACACGAATTCTTCACTCAAAGAGAACTTTCCACTCAACCGAAACCTTGGAGCATCTCATCTGCAAGTGCCCGGCCTTGACACGGGCAAGAATAAAGTACTTAGGCGCCCCAATGCTGGCCTCGCTAGGAGAGGCCTCAAAGAGAACGCCAGGTGAACTGCTCGCATTCGCGAAATGCGCCCCGATCCTCACGGACTTCGAAACTGCGTAAACCGCTCCCCTCCCATGAGGGCCGCCAGGACTACGCTAACCTAACCTGGCTTTATTTATACTTTACTTGAAAGTGTCAAAAATATTTTCTCTAAACGCGTTTCAAATGTGCATCTTGTGAGAGCGTAGCACATACTAAAATTCCAGTTGCTCTGCTCCCATCTTGCTCTAAAATGTTTACCTAAGCAATTTTTTAAATAGCATAGCACTTGGCTATAGTAAACAAATCAGAAAACTCGGAGCAGAGCATAGCACAAAGTTTTAAATTGTATTGCTACGGCTCTGCTACTGTTTTCGTCAAAGTGACAGCGCTAACAATAGAAATACAAAATACTACGGCAGCTCGAATGCGATATTCGTTCGAAGTCAAACTTAAAAAAAACATGCGACAAGACTTTATTTAAATTTTATAAAATTTGAATTGTATAGTCCTTGGTTAGCAACATTTAAAAAAAGAAAGGAAGCTAACTTCGGCTCACCGAAGTTTGTATACCCTTGCAGAGTTTAAACAAAAAATTAAAAACGAAATTCTGAAATAATAATTTGTTGCCAAATCTCAAATTTGATGGCAATGGTTTGAAACACGGCTAAGCTATGGTTTTTTTTATTTTCCTGATTGTTCCTATGGAAGCTATAGGATATAGTCAGCCGATTTTCATGAAATTAAAATCAAAATTCTAAATATGGCTAAATATCAAATTTGGTGAAAATATGTTGAAATCTGACAAAGTTATGGTTTTTTCTTTTATTTGCCTGATTGTTCCTATGGAAGCTATAGGGTATAGTCAGCCGATTTTCATGAAATTAAAATCGAAATTCAGGAATACTAAAATATGGGTAACTATCAAATTTGGTGAAAATATGTTGAAAACTGACAAAGTTATGAATTTTTCTTTTATTTTCTGATTGTTCCTATGGAAGCTATAGGATATAGTCAGCCGATTTTCATGAAATTAAAATCAAAATTCAGGAAAAATAAAATATGGCTAAATATCAAATTTGGTGAAAATATGTTGAAAACTGACAAAGTTACGGTTTTTTCTTTTATTTTCCTGATTGTTCCTATGGAAGCTATAGGATATGGTCAGACGATTTTCATGAAATTAAAACTGAAATTCGGAAATAATACTAAATGGGCAAATATCAAATTTGGTGAAAATTGGTTGAAAACTGGGGCTTACTGATCTCGGCAATATGGATGCCGCCGCAAAAAGTGCTTTTCATTGTCTTGTGAATTGTAGGAGGGCACACTGCGGTAAGATTAAGATTAGGAGTACGATTCTGATTTGTAAGCTAATGTAAGCCATTTCAGAATAAAACGCGCAACCAAACGCGGGCATTGCGCAACCACGCGTGGCTATCGGGCCCTAAAAGTTTACCCCTTTCCTTTTGGACCTACGCGTGTGGGAGCCGTTAAAGGCAACTCCACATGAGGCAAGACAACTCCTTTTATTCGCAGTCCTAGGGCGACTGCAAGGGCAACTTGCGCTGGAGGACGGCTTGACGACCAGCTAGAGAGTTGCCAGGAGCGCACGGAGCGCATTTCCCGCCACAGTAGAGGAGTCGCAGCCAGCGACATAGAGGGCGCAGCCTTCCCGTACGAATAGAGGAGTCGCAGCCAGCGACTGTGTACGGAGGGAGACGCAGCGAGCGTCAGTTAAGGATTTCCCGTACGAGTAGAGGAGTCGCAGAGAGCGACTGTGTACGGAGGGAGACGAAGCCAGCGTCAGTTAAGGGTTTCCCGTACGAGTAGAGGAGTCGCAGCCAGCGACTGTGTACGGAGGGAGACGCAGCCAGCGTCAGTTGAGGAGACCGCAGCCAGCGGTCAGGAGGCCCAAGCAGCGGCCCAAGCAGGCACAGGTCCGCCATTTTTGGAGCGCTGGAACAGCGCCATATTTGGACCTGAGATGCAGCATTCACCCAGGAGGAGTTCCCGGCTGAACGGAGGGGAAGCCACCCCTACAACAACGCGAGCGGATCAGCAGCCAGCGAGTAGTGGAGCAGAAAACCGGCCGCTGGTGAACATAACCACGGCGGCGGCCATTTCTCGCCCAGCCACTACGGTGACTACAGTAGCGTCCCAACCGAGGAGTACTGCTGTCACAGCTGCGAGTTCAGAGCCGGAGGTAAGCCAGCCACTCACGTCGTACCTGTTAGAGAGGATTACGGCGTTGGAGAATGAGCTGAAGAAGGTTAAAGCCTTGAATAGTGTGAGCACCGCCAATCGCAGTTGGCCCAAGCGCAAATGGCGCCAACAGTGGAGCGTCAGGGCGGCCGCCATCTTGGAGCGGACCGCCATTAGCCACATCGAACGGTGAGGCCTCAACTAACGGGGTCGGGCCGGTCCCACATAGCGGTGTCGGTGCGAGCAGTGTGGCCTGCACGCTGCCGCCATCTTTGAGTGGACCGCCATTGTTAATGACTAGCAGTCACCCTGTGGAGCCACTGTGTGGTGCAAGTGCTGCGCAGACAGCGCATGTACGCAAACATCGTGTGCAAGATTTTGGACGGTGAGGGAAAGGAGCCGAGGCGTCGAGTTCTACATGCGAGCGTCGACCAGAACGGATGCGATCAACGGGATGATCGACATGGAGGTTGCCCAATTTGTGGAAGGCAACATGCTACGACGAGCTGCAGAGAGTTCATTGGAGCTTCGCCACCGGGCAGGTGGAGCATGGTGAGGAGGCATCGGCTCTGCTTCACATGCTTACGGAGTGGTCATACGGCCATATCCTGCGAGGCGCATGGCGAGTGCCAGATCAACGGATGCCGTAGATTGCATCACCGTCTGCTACACGGAGCAGACGAAGGTGGCCGGTGGCGAAGGTGGCCGGAGCAGCGAGGTGGCTTCAGGCGCCACAACGGAGGAAACCAGCGGCCAGCAGTTTCGAGACGCAGCCCAGAAAGGAGGCCTTCGCCACGAGGTGGTTACAGGGACCACGAGAGGAGCCAGCAGTCGGCGGTCCTCAGAAACAGCCTGGAGAGAAGGGCCCCGCAGCCAGCGGAGGCGCCCATGGAGAGGAATTTGAGCATTGACGTCGAAGGAGGCCGACTTTTGTTCCGTATACTGCCAGTAACGCTGTACGGAGCTGGTCGCCGGGTGGATACATACGCGCTCTTGGATGAGGGGTCCTCCGTGACGATGATCGACGACGAGCTACGGAGGGATCTGTGAGTGCGAGGCGAACATCGACAGCTGAATATCCAATGGTTTGGAGGAAGGGCCAGCAGAGAGCCCACCAACGTGGTGAGCCTGGAGATAAGTGGAGCTGGGAAGCCCACTCGCCACCAGTTGAGGAACGTTTCGAGCTTGAGTCTGCCGATGCAGACGTTATGTCGACGGGACGTCCAGGGCGTGCATAACGATGCGCGTCTGCCGATGAAGCCCTACAGCAACGTGGTGCCGAAGTTGCTCATCGGACTGGACCATGGACATTTGGGATTGCCACTTAGGACGAGGCGGTTTGCCAGAGAGGGACCGTATGCGGCCGCAACCGAGCTTGGATGGGTTGTTTTTGGGCCAATCGACTACGCCGTCACCGAGGTCCTGCCTTCTAGCCGTGTCAATGGACGACACGATGGAAAAGGTGGTGGAGGACTACTTCGAGATGGAAAGCTTTGGTGTGAAGGTCGCGCCGCCGGTCGCAGCCAGCGACGATGCGCGGGCCCGAAGGATCCTCGAAGACACCACGGTGAAAGTGGGGCGTCGCTACCAGACGAGATTACTCTGGAAGGACGACCACGCTGTGCTGCCACGGAGCTACGAGATGGCGCACAGACGGCTGATTAACGTGGAGAAGAAGTTGAAGCGCAACGGGCAGTTGGCGCTGGAATACGATCGGATCATCAAGGATTATGTAACCAAAGGATATGCAAGGAAGCTGCAGCCGGATGAGGTCGCGGGGAAGAGCGACAAGCTATGGTATTTGCCACATTTTGGTGTCGAAAACCCGAACAAGCCCGGTAAGGTCCGGCTTGTGTTTGATGCTGCAGCCAAGGTTGGAGGAATCTCGCTAAACTCGGCGCTGGACAAGGGGCCTCAGCACTACAAGCCCTTGCCAGCTGTGCTCTTCCTCTTTAGTCGGAGCAGTCAAGGAGATGTTCCACCAAGTGCTGATCCGACCCGAGGATCGATGTTCCCAACGATTCCGAAAGGACGTCGCCAGCTCGAGCGAGATTCGAGGTCTGGCGCCTTACATGGATGAACATGGAGTTCTGCGAGTCTATGGCAGAGTTGATGCCGCGCTGTCCATGTCGTACAGTGTGAGGAGGCCTGTGATACTGTCACACAGGCACAGGCTCACGAAGATGGTAGTGAGACACTACCACGCCCAGATGAAGCATCAAAACGTGGATGCGACGATTGCCCAGATCCGGACGAGATTCTGGGTCACGAAGATGAGACGAGTACTGAAGGAAGTGATCTCGTCGTGCAACGAGTGCAAGTTGCAACGGACGCAAGTTGCAACGGACCTGTCGACGGATTCCTGCATAATAGCGATCAGGAACTTCGTCTGCCGTAGAGGACCAGTACGTAAGCTGCGGAGTGATAACGGCAAGAACTTCGTGGGAGCTGACAGGGAAGCCAGACGACTTGGAGACGTGTTCGAGACGGAGAGGATACAGAGCGAGTTATCCAGCAGGAGCATTGATTGGGTTTTTAATTGCCCATCCAACCCGTCTGAGGGCAGAGTATGGGAGCGGATGGTGCAGTGCGTCAAGCGAGTGCTGCGCCACACCCTGAAGGAAGTCGCGCCGAGAGACCATGTGTTGGAGAGTCTCCTGATAGAGGCGGAGAATATAGTCAACTCGCGTCCGCTCACCACTTGCCGGTGGATGCGGACCAGGAGGCGCCGTTGACGCCAAACGACCTGCTCAAGGGAGCAGCTAACCTGCCGGATACGCCTGGATTGGATGCGGAGCTGCCCAAGGAGGGTTCTACGCGGAAGCGGTGGAGGATTGCCCGCATGCTGCGAGACCGTTTCTGGAGGAGGTGGGTCATGGAGTACCTGCCTACGCTTGTGCGCCGCGAGAAGTGGTGCCGGAGAACGGAGCCCATCCGCCAGGGCGATATGGTCTGCGTCTGCGATCCTGCCTTGCCGAGACGAGACTGGCGCAAGGGCATCGTGGAGGAGGTCTACAGCGGAGCTGATGGAGTCGTCAGGCGCGCCACAGTGCGCGTGGACGACAATGGACTACCTCGCTCAATGTTGCGGCCTGTCTCTAAACTTGCAGTTTTGGATTTGAGTGAAGCGGTTCTTCACGAGGTCGGGGATGTCGACGGCCTTTGTAATCGATAGGAGGATTCAGTATTGGAAGGAATCTAGTATATTTTAAGTTATCCGATCCTTGGAGGATTTCTTAGCCCTTTGAAGTACGGGCTTACTGATCTCGGCAATATGGATGCCGCCGCAAAAAGTGCTTTTCATTGTCTTGTGCATTGTAGGAGGGGGCACACTGCGGTAGGATTAAGATTCGGAGTAAGATTCTGATTTGTAAGCTAATGTAAGCCATTTCAGAATAAAACGCGCAACCAAACGCGGGCATTGCGCAACCACGCGTGGCAATCGGGCCCTAAAAGTTTACCCCTTTCCTTTTGGACCTACGCGTGTGGGAGCCGTTAAAGGCAACTCCACATGAGGCAAGACAACTCCTTTTATTCGCAGTCCTAGGGCGACTGCAAGGGCAACTTGCGCTGGAGGACGGCTTGACGACCAGCTAGAGAGTTGCCAGGAGCTCACGGAGCGCATTTCCCGTTACAGTAGAGGAGTCGCAGCCAGCGACATAGAGGGCGCAGCCTTCCCGTACGAATAGAGGAGTCGCAGCCAGCGACTGTGTACGGAGGGAGACGCAGCGAGCGTCAGTTAAGGATTTCCCGTACGAGTAGAGGAGTCGCAGAGAGCGACTGTGTACGGAGGGAGACGAAGCCAGCGTCAGTTAAGGGTTTCCCGTACGAGTAGAGGAGTCGCAGCCAGCGACTGTGTACGGAGGGAGACGCAGCCAGCGTCAGTTGAGGAGACCGCAGCCAGCGGTCAGGAGGCCCAAGCAGCGGCCAGAAGGCACAGGTCCGCCATTTTTGGAGCGCTGGAACAGCGCCATATTTGGACCTGAGATGCAGCATTCACCCAGGAGGAGTTCCCGGCTGAACGGAGGGGAAGCCACCCCTACAACAACGCGAGCGGATCAGCAGCCAGCGAGTAGTGGAGCAGAAAACCGGCCGCTGGTGAACATAACCACGGCGGCGGCCATTTCTCGCCCAGCCACTACGGTGACTACAGTAGCGTCCGAACCGAGGAGTACTGCTGTCACAGCTGCGAGTTCAGAGCCGGAGGTAAGCCAGCCACTCACGTCGTACCTGTTAGAGAGGATTACGGCGTTGGAGAATGAGCTGAAGAAGGTTAAAGCCTTGAATAGTGTGAGCACCGCCAATCGCAGTTGGCCCAAGCGCAAATGGCGCCAACAGTGGAGCGTCAGGGCGGCCGCCATCTTGGAGCGGACCGCCATTAGCCATATCGAACGGTGAGGCCTCAACTAACGGGGTCGGGCCGGTCCCACATAGCGGTGTCGGTGCGAGCAGTGTGGCCTGCACGCTGCCGCCATCTTTGAGTGGACCGCCATTGTTAATGACTAGCAGTCACCCTGTGGAGCCACTGTGTGGTGCAAGTGCTGCGCAGACAGCGCATGTACGCAAACATCGTGTGCAAGATTTTGGACGGTGAGGAAAAGGAGCCGAGGCGTCGAGTTCTACATGCGAGCGTCGACCAGAACGGATGCGATCAACGGGATGATCGACATGGAGGTTGCCCAATTTGTGGAAGGCAACATGCTACGACGAGCTGCAGAGAGTTCATTGGAGCTTCGCCACCGGGCAGGTGGAGCATGGTGAGGAGGCATCGGCTCTGCTTCACATGCTTACGGAGTGGTCATACGGCCATATCCTGCGAGGCGCATGGCGAGTGCCAGATCAACGGATGCCGTAGATTGCATCACCGTCTGCTACACGGAGCAGACGAGGGGCGAAGGTGGCCGGAGCAGCGAGGTGGCTTCAGGCACCACAACGAAGGAAACCAGCGGCCAGCAGTTTCGAGACGCAGCCCAGAAAGGAGGCCTTCGCCACGAGGTGGTTACAGGGACCACGAGAGGAGCCAGCAGTCGGCGGTCCTCAGAAACAGCCTGGAGAGAAGGGCCCCGCAGCCAGCGGAGGCGCCCATGGAGAGGAATTTGAGCATTGACGTCGAAGGAGGCCGACTTTTGTTCCGTATACTGCCAGTAACGCTGTACGGAGCTGGTCGCCGGGTGGATACATACGCGCTCTTGGATGAGGGGTCCTCCGTGACGATGATCGACGACGAGCTACGGAGGGATCTGTGAGTGCGAGGCGAACATCGACAGCTGAATATCCAATGGTTTGGAGGAAGGGCCAGCAGAGAGCCCACCAACGTGGTGAGCCTGGAGATAAGTGGAGCTGGGAAGCCCACTCGCCACCAGTTGAGGAACGTTTCGAGCTTGAGTCTGCCGATGCAGACGTTATGTCGACGGGACGTCCAGGGCGTGCATAAGGATGCGCGTCTGCCGATGAAGCCCTACAGCAACGTGGTGCCGAAGTTGCTCATCGGACTGGACCATGGACATTTGGGATTGCCACTTAGGACGAGGCGGTTTGCCAGAGAGGGACCGTATGCGGCCGCAACCGAGCTTGGATGGGTTGTGTTTGGGCCAATCGACTACGCCGTCACCGAGGTCCTGCCTTCTAGCCGTGTCAATGGACGACACGATGGAAAAGGTGGTGGAGGACTACTTCGAGATGGAAAGCTTTGGTGTGAAGGTCGCGCCGCCGGTCGCAGCCAGCGACGATGCGCGGGCCCGAAGGATCCTCGAAGATACCACGGTGAAAGTGGGGCGTCGCTACCAGACGAGATTACTCTGGAAGGACGACCACGCTGTGCTGCCACGGAGCTACGAGATGGCGCATAGACGGCCGATTAACGTGGAGAAGAAGTTGAAGCGCAACGGGCGGTTGGCGCTGGAATACGATCGGATCATCAAGGATTATGTAACCAAAGAATATGCAAGGAAGCTGCAGCCGGATGAGGTCGCGGGGAAGAGCGACAAGCTATGGTATTTGCCACATTTTGGTGTCGATGTTCCCAACGATTCCGAAAGGACGTCGCCAGCTCGAGCGAGATTCGAGGTCTGGCGCCTTACATGGATGAACATGGAATTCTGCGAGTCTATGGCAGAGTTGATGCCGCGCTGTCCATGGATGCGACGATTGCCCAGATCCGGACGAGATTCTGGGTCACGAAGATGAGACGAGTACTGAAGGAAGTGATCTCGTCGTGCAACGAGTGCAAGTTGCAACGGACGCGGCCGATGCCACCGATAATGGGACCCCTTCCAGAGGATCGCTTGGAAGCGGGAGGATGGCCATTCAAGTATACAGGACTGGACTACTTTGGGCCACTGCTGGTGACTGTTGCCCGTCACAGAGAGAAGCCCTTGTCGTCAAGCACGTAAACAAGGCGACCCAACCCTTGTTTACGTGCTTGACGACAAGGGCGATTCATCTGGAGCTGGCGCATGACCTGTCGACGGATTCCTGCATAATAGCGATCAGGAACTTCGTCTGCCGTAGAGGACCAGTACGTAAGCTGCGGAGTGATAACGGCAAGAACTTCGTGGGAGCTGACAGGGAAGCCAGACGACTTGGAGACGTGTTCGAGACGGAGAGGATACAGAGCGAGTTATCCAGCAGGAGCATTGATTGGGTTTTTAATTGCCCATCCAACCCGTCTGAGGGCAGAGTATGGGAGCGGATGGTGCAGTGCGTCAAGCGAGTGCTGCGCCACACTCTGAAGGAAGTCGCGCCGAGGGACCATGTGTTGGAGAGTCTCCTGATAGAGGCGGAGAATATAGTCAACTCGCGTCCGCTCACCCACTTGCCGGTGGATGCGGACCAGGAGGCGCCGTTGACGCCAAACGACCTGCTCAAGGGAGCAGCTAACCTGCCGGATACGCCTGGATTGGATGCGGAGCTGCCCAAGGAGGGTTCTACGCGGAAGCGGTGGAGGATTGCCCGCATGCTGCGAGACCGTTTCTGGAGGAGGTGGGTCATGGAGTACTTGCCTACGCTTGTGCGCCGCGAGAAGTGGTGCCGGAGAACGGAGCCCATCCGCCAGGGCGATATGGTCTGCGTCTGCGATCCTGCCTTGCCGGGACGAGACTGGCGCAAGGGCATCGTGGAGGAGGTCTACAGCGGAGCTGATGGAGTCGTCAGGCGCACCACAGTGCGCGTGGACGACAATGGACTACCTCGCTCAATGTTGCGGCCTGTCTCTAAACTTGCAGTTTTGGATTTGAGTGAAGCGGTTCTTCACGAGGTCGGGGATGTCGACGGCCTTTGTAATCGATAGGAGGATTCAGTATTGGAAGGAATCTAGTATATTTTAAGTTATCCGATCCTTGGAGGATTTCTTAGCCCTTTGAAGTACGGGCTTACTGATCTCGGCAATATGGATGCCGCCGCAAAAAGTGCTTTTCATTGTCTTGTGCATTGCAGGAGGGGGCACACTGCGGTAGGATTAAGATTAGGAGTAAGATTCTGATTTGTAAGCTAATGTAAGCCATTTCAGAATAAAACGCGCAACCAAACGCGGCCATCGCGCAACCACGCGCGGCTATCGGGCCCTTAAAGTTTACCCCTTTCCTTTTGGACCTTCGCGTGTGGGAGCCGTTAAAGGCAACTCCACATGAGGCAAGACACTGAAAATCACTCGAATATTCGATTGCAACCACGGATTTCAGCGAAAAGTGATGAAAGATTTTAATGCAATACATTTTAATATGCAATGAATTATCTTAATAATGGACTTTGTCTCACTTAAAAATAGTAGGATTTTTTTTTTAACGGTATTTTAATCTGTGTCGCTCGCGATATTTTTTCCACCTTACTTTTTATATTGTTTTTTTACCTTTTAGGAAAGTTAGAGGAACAAAAGATGCATTTAAAATGGTTTTTAATTTATTTTTATGTTTAACAGTAATTTCAGACCCGTAAGTCGACTTTAGAGAGAGTTTTATTGTTGTTTTAGTCGTAAGTCTTCAGAGAGTTGTTGTTTCGGGATCCGTAAGTCGTTGGAGAGAAGTTGTTGTTGCACTTGAAAAACTTCAGAGAGAAGTTGTTCTTGGACCCAAGAATTATCATATGGCTTTACACAGCGGTGGTACGGGCAATCCTGACCTACGGGGCCCTGGTATAGGGGCCAGCACTAACCAGGGCTTACAATATATCGAAACTCTCAAGGATACAAAGAACAGCGTGCGCAGGAGCCGCAGGAGTGATGCGCTCTTGCCCCGCGGCTGCACTGAATGCTATCATCAACATAATGCCGATAGATCTGTTCTTTAAGGACATTGCCGCGCAGAGTGCAGTAAGACTGGAAGCAAGCAATTGCTGGAGGATCTTTGGCAAAAACCGAATAAGGGAACTGTTACCCAACAGCAAAAAGGATATCGGAGGGTTCACGACGGTTGCCACATGACATTGGGGGATAGGATCGCACGCAGTGAAAATAAGCAAGAGACTCCGGAACATCTGCTTTGCTTCTGTCACGATCTCTCTGGTGGTGCGAGATCTGAAAGCCAGTATGACTTACTCTCTTGGGAATCATTAAGGTGGGTATATGGAATGCCAGAAGTCTCCTTGCCAATCGGGAGGAGCTTCTGGTGTACCTCTCTGGACACAGCATTGACATAATGCTTGTGTCCGAGACCCACCTTAAACACGGAGAGTTTATTAGCTTTCCTGGATACAATATACACAGAGCAGACTTCCCGGATGAGGTATCTAGGGGTGGAGCAGCAATCCTGGTCAAACAAGGACTGACATATTTTCAGAATAACCCGATTCGTTTGGGAGTTCTACAGATGGCAAGGATCACACTTAATACTGACATAGGAGACGTGGATGTGGCAGCGGTTCCTCTGCCTTGGATTTCGCACTCTTGAAAGGTCTTCAAGGTCGTAGGCTGATTATTGAAGACTCCTTTGAGCTCAGCTCGGATCACATCCCGCTCATAGTCAGTTTACTCCTGACAGGATGCGCTGCAGTGTCTAGGAGGACGTTACTTCCTTTTGGTTCTAACATTAGCATGTTCAAGAGGACTCTGGAGGACTCCATACATCTTCAGATGGAGATCAACACTGCGGATGACGTTGATGATACAGCCTTGCTTCTGGAGCAGAAAGTCTGTGCTGCAGCGGAGCTTGCAGCGCCCAGCAACAGTAACTGCTAAAGGACTTTCCCTCCACTTCCTCCGGAAGTCAAGGCTCTCATCGAGACTAAGCACAGGCTCAGGAGAGTCTATGCAAGGACTCATGACGCAATGGTGCTGAGAGTCTACCGAAGGCTGGGCAACAGAGTCAGAAAGCTCTTGAACCTTTTGCGGCAGGAGCGTCTGGACAAGGAGTTGGAGGAGGCAACCCCAGACAGGGACACTAATTTTGCGCTCTAGAAGATCGTTGGCCAGAGTAAGAGGCAGGCTGCTCCTATGTTCTCAGTCAAGAAAGCGGATGGGACTTGGGCCAAGTCTCCGCTGGATAGAGCTAAAGCCTTCGCTGAAAGCTTATAGGATCGGTTCACTCCCTTCACTACTTCCTCTGTGGCAAGGGTTGAGAGGGTCAGAGCATCTTTGGATACTCCTCACCAAATGGTCCCTCCTGTTGCTCCAATCAGGCTTGCTGAGGTGCGGGACAAGATCAAGAAATTGAAAAATCGGAAGTCGCCAGGTGCAGATGGCATTTCTAATAGAGTTGCTAAACTCCTTCCGGAGAGAGCACTTCTCTTCTTGGTCTTAGTGCTTAATGCAGCGCTCAGAATTGGTCACTTTCCGTCCTCCTGGAAGAATGCCAATGTTGTGATGATACACAAAAAAGGAAAGCCGTTCCACGACGTGTCTAGTTATAGGCCGATTAGTCTTCTGCCCACGTTTTCGAAGATTTTTGAGAGATATATCCTTGACAGGATGCAGAGGATACCGGCGGTACGGGATGCGATACCTAGGCATCAGTTTGGATTCAGGAAAGGTCATGGTACCCCGGAGCAGCTCAATCGCGTGGTGGACTTTATTGTTTAGAGGTTCCAGAACAGGCATTATGTGGTAGCGGCCTTTCTGGATATTCAGCAGGCCTTTGACCGGGTCTGGCACCAAGGGCTCTTATCCAAGATCAAAGGGCTCCTCCCTCCTCAGCTCTTTGAGGTTATCAAGAGCTACCTCTTAAATAGGACCTTTCAGGTTGTCCAGGATGGGGTTGTATCGTCCACCAAGAGGATTCTTGCTGGCGTGCCGCAAGGAAGTGTGCTGGGCCCAACGCTTTTTAATTTGTCCGCTCATGATGTCCCGCTGCACCTAAGCTCTCATAGCACTTGTGTTGCCACGTATACGGATAACACTGCGGTGTTGGCTAGATCCAGCTGTATTTACAGCGCCACTGACAAACTACAAATTCTTTTGAAGAGGTTCGAGAACTGGGCTTGTAGGTGGAATGTGGCCATCAACACTGATAAGTGTGTGGTGGTCACATTCGCACTCAGGAGGGACACGTGCCCAGGAGCCTTCCTTCGTGGGCAACTTCTGCCGCAGCAACTGGAACACACCTATCTGGGATTAGTTCTTGATAAGAGACTGACATTTGCCTCGCATGTCAGACAGACTTGGGTGAAGCTGCAAGGTACGGCCAGTCGTATTGTGACGGTTGGTCAATTGCTCCGGAAGCTCGCGGGTGGCCAGGGTCGTCTCAGATATTTATATTTGAGTCAGGCAGAGTTGCTGGAAGAGATCCCGATCCTTTCCCCAGAGGTGAAGGCGTGAGTGATTACCCAGTAATGGATTATTTCCTAGTTTATTTTTGTTCTTTCTTTTTTGGTAGGTGAGATAATTTTGTATGAGTACAGCAAATGGGAGGGTGGATGGTGAATGACGAGCGGTCGCGTGGGTGCCCGGAGGGAGGGTTCTGGTTGCTCGTCGCTGCGGGTGTCAAAGTCGTCGGCTGCGGGCGTGGGTAGCGGCCGTCGTCGGCGTCGGCAGCCGGATGCTACTGGAGTCGCCGGCTGCGAAGGCGTCGTCGGCGGGGGGGGGCGGGGGGTGTTAGCTGCAGTCGCCGGCGTCGGCAGTCGGAGGCTGCTGGAGTCGTCGGCTGCTCCTGTTGTCGGCGGCTGGAAGCCTACTTGGAGGAAAGAGGAAGAGACCCTCGAGGTCTGCTAGTTAGATACAGTTTTAGAGTCCCTGGAGGTCTACTAGGTTATGAGAACGGTTTTAGAGGCCCTTGAGGTCTACTAGTTATGAGAAGGTTTTAGAGGCCCTTGAGGTCTACTAGGTTATGAGAACGGTTTTAAAGGCCCTTGAGGTCTACTAGTTATGAGAAGGTTTTAGAGGCCCTTGAGGTCTACTAGGTTATGAGAACGGTTTTAGAGGCCCTTGAGGTCTACTAGTTATGAGAAGGTATTAGAGGCCCTTGAGGTCTACTAGGTTATGAGAACGGTTTTAGAGGCCCTTGAGGTCTACTAGTTATGAGAAGGTTTTAGAGGCCCTTGAGGTCTACTAGGTTATGAGAACGGTTTTAGAGGCCCTTGAGGTCTACTAGGTTATGAGAACGGTTTTAGAGGCCCTTGAGGTCTACTAGGTTATGAGAACGGTTTTAGAGGCCCTTGAGGTCTACTAGTTATGAGAAGGTTTTAGAGGCCCTTGAGGTCTACTAGGTTATAAGAACGGTTTTAGAGGCCCTTGAGGTCTACTAGTTATGAGAAGGTTTTAGAGGCCCTTGAGTTCTACTAGGTTATGAGAACGGTTTTAGAGGCCCTTGAGGTCTACTAGTTTATGAGAAGGTTTTAGAGGCCCTTGAGGTCTACTAGGTTATGAGAACGGTTTTAGAGGCCCTTGAGGTCTACTAGTTATGAGAAGGTTTTAGAGGCCCTTGAGGTCTACTAGGTTATGAGAACGGTTTTAGAGGCCCTTGAGGTCTACTAGTTTATGAGAAGGTTTTAGAGGCCCTTGAGGTCTACTAGGTTATGAGAAGATTTTAGAGGCCCTTGAGGTCTACTAGCTGGAAGATCGGTTTATTCCGATCCTTGGTTTCCTAATAGGTTACCTTTGCCTATGCGGCTTATTTGCTGCTCCTGCTTACCCGGTGATCCGTCTTGGTCCTGGAGGTGTTGCTTGCTCGGCTGCTCGCACTGAATGCATTCCTGAGGGATCTGGCCCGCTTTATATAGCGCTCGGGAGCGTTTAGTGTGGCTTCCAGATCGTGCTTTCTCGATCCCTTTGGGTGTGACCGACTCTTGGGATTAGTGTGCCCGGCCCCTTGAAATCAGTGTGCCCT
This sequence comes from Drosophila anomelani, assembly GCA_035045905.1. Taxonomy (NCBI): domain Eukaryota; kingdom Metazoa; phylum Arthropoda; class Insecta; order Diptera; family Drosophilidae; genus Drosophila; species Drosophila anomelani. The sequence goes on from JAWNOO010000052.1 coordinate 423,098, forward strand.
GTCGTGGGCGCGCGCGCGTAAGGTATTTGAATTTGATTTTATGTCTCATGTTCTTCATGTTTTTATTTCTTTTTTCCATGCTTGTCTCATGCTTATGTACATATGTCTTTAATTCTAAGGGTGTGTATGTAAGTATATAAGAATAGGTGGGTGTGTGTCTGTGTGTGCGCCCCGGGCGTCACACCTCCCCCTCCTTTTGTTTTGGGGCCAGCCTCTCGATCCTGACGTTGTTTTGTCGGGAGAACACAACTCTCCACGTCTGGGCTCCATCTCGAACAAGGAAGGACTGCTGCTTCCCATAGCCCTTCTTCGCCAGTCGATCCCTTATATCGGCCATTGCCGACGCCGAAATATGGGCCCCATCGGGTATGGCCCAAGTGATGCTGCTCCTGGTGTCTGCCTCGATGTCGAGCACATCTCTGTCTGGTGACGGCGATCCCCTCCGGTGCTCTTCCGCTATGGTAGGCAGCTGCTCGTTGTATCGACGTGGTGTCGGCTGCCTTGGTCGCTTCCGTGGCGAGGTGTCCGGGTGGCGTCCCCTCTCTCCTCCTGCGTTCTCACCACAACCGGTTCGCATATAGCTGTTGGCGTCCCGGTTGGGATGAGGAGGGTTCGCCATTCGCTGTCCCGGTCCTATTTTTGTGGTCTGCGCATTGTTTGCGGCGTACCAGTCGGTGGGCGTGTTCTTGTTTGTAGCGCGCCGGTCGGTGGGCTTTGTTACGCCTGTAGCTGGTCCTGCGGCTGTCTCCGTGCCGGCTCGCGTATGGCTGGTGGCGTGCCGGTCGGTGGGCATGTTTGTGCCCGTTCTGGTTGCGGCGGCCCCCGTGCCGGCTCGCGTGCTGCTGGTGGCGTGCCGGTCGGTGGGCTTGTTTGTGCCTGTCTGTATGGCTGCGGCAGTCTCCGTGCCGGCTCGCGTATAGCTGTTGGCGTGCCGGTCGGTGGACGTGTTTGTGCCCGTTCCTCCTGATGTGCCCTCTGTACCGGTTCGCCTGGTGTTTGCGGCACCCTGTTCCGCCCCCATGTCCCCTGTTGTTTGGGGTACATGGGCTACCCGATGCCCGTGTGTGGTTCGGGCCACGGTGGGTGTTGCTGGTGGCGTTGTCGGGTCTGCCTGTTGTAGTTGGCGGCCCATCTTCGTGGGTTGGGTCCTCTTGCGTGATCCTCCGGGTGCCTCCTCCATTGCGAACAACTGGGTGCGGCTCCTTGCCGCTGCAAACTTCTCGTAGTTTTTCTTCAGCCGGTTGAAGCTTTCGGGTAGCCGCTGCATGATGATATCTGTAATTAAATGATTTTGTTTGTTACCGTATGCGATATTTATTAATCGATTGTTAGTATGCCTATCTGACCCTGATCCTGCCCGTTCATCGATTGTTACCGATGTTTTTTGTCTGTGTTTTAATGGGCTTGGGCTTGTATACTGATCGATTAATTCTTTCGTAGTGTTGGCTAGATTTGGTTCTGTTCTTATTGGTTCACATGGTTTTATATCCCCGATATATATTCGCTTCGTTTTGTGTGACTTCATGTCACGTGCTACAATTATGACGGGTGATATAAATTGGACTACTTTCCATGGACCATCGTATTTTGGTGCCAATTTGGCATTGAACTTGTCTACTGCCTTGGATAATGCGTGGGTCTTGCACCATACCAGATCGCCTATCGCTGGCTTCCATTCTCGTTTTCGGAGATTATAATGGCGGCGTTGTCGTTCTGCTGCTTCGGTCATGTTTGATGTGGCCTCTTGCCTGATGTTTTTTTAACCGTTCCCATCTTTCTTTTATTCCTTCCTGTATTATTCCAGAACCTTCTGTCTGGCTGTCGAATAATGTGTTGGGCAGTCGTAACTCTCGTCCGAACATTAGCTGTGCCGGGCTATATTTTGTTGATTCCGACGTACTGCTGTTGAACGCGAGCATCAACTCTGGTAGGTTTTCGTCCCACCTAGTTTGGTCTTCCCCGGTCGTTTGTGCTATCATAGTTTTGATTGTCCTATTTGCTCGTTCGGTCGGGTTCTCTTGTGGCGTATAGGGTGCCGTAAACTGTTGTCGGATTCCCCATTTTTCCATGGCCGTTTTTGTCTTCCGTCCTGTGAATTGTACGCCGTTATCCGAGATCAGGACTTTTGGTGTACCCATTCTAGCTATTACGCGTTCTCGGAAAGTTCTGAGGAAGGTGTCTGCCGTGGCTTGTCTCAGTGCGGCTAGTTCTACCCATTTGGAAAATTTGTCGATGATAACTATCAGTGACGTGTTCCCGTGTTTAGTTCTGGGTAGTGGTCCTATGAAGTCGACGCATATTGTTTCCCATGGTAGTTCCGCTACTCTGGTCAACATTTGTCCTGCCGCCTTTTGTTGCGATACTTTGTATTGCTGGCAGCATTCGCATTTCCTTACGAACTCTTTTACGTCCTTTGTTAGCCGGGGCCAAAAATAGCGGGTTCTTATTCTTTTTATTGTTTTTGACATTCCTAGATGGCCTGCTTCTGGTGTACTGTGATTCTCCGTTAGTACTCTGTTAATATCCTCGTCTCTGACACACAATTTCCATGGCTGCGGGTCTCTTCTGTTTCCGTTTGCCTTATATAGCTTCCCTTCCTCTATCCGGTACTCTTCATTACTTGTGTGTTCTTTGACCTCTCGAATTTTTTTATCCACCCAGCCTGCCGTGGTTATTGCCCGGGTTTCTATTCTGGGTGTTCGTGACAGTGCATCTGCTACTGCATTGAGTTTTCCCTTGTGGTATTGTACCTCGAATTGGAAAGGTTGTAATCCCAGGGCCCATCTTGCTACTCGCCCCGACGGACTTTCTATCGAGTTTAGCCATTTCAATGCCATGTGGTCTGTTACCACTATGAATTTATATCCTTCCAGGTACATTTTGAATTTGTTGATTCCCCAGTAGATGGCTAAACATTCTTTTTCTGTGGCGCTGTAATTTCTCTCTACTTCGCTCAACCGTCTACTGGCATATGAGATGACATGTTCTCCGTCTAGCCCTTCTTGTGTGAGTACTGCTCCTATCCCTCGGTCACTGGCGTCTGTCTGTACCTTGAACTGTCGTGTGAAGTCCGGGCATGCTAGAACTGGTGCACTCATCAGGCTTCTTTTAAGATTCTCGAAAGATTCTTGTTGTGGTTTGCCCCACTCGAATTTCTTTCCCTTTCTTATCAGGTTCTGTAATGCGTTGGCCTGTTCTGTGAAGTTGGGTATAAATCTTCTATACCATGATGCCATTCCCAGAAAACTGTGTACTTCCTTCGTCGAGGTCGGTGTTTGTAGTTCTTGAATGGCCGACACCTTTTCTGGGTCTGTTCTGATGCCACGATCGCTTATGACGTGCCCCAGGTATTTTAACTCCTTTTGGAAAAAATGGCACTTGTCGGGATTTATCTTTAGATTTGCCCGTTGCAATCTTTGGAATACTTCTCGTAACTTGTCCATGTGTTCTTGCTTCGTTCTCCCGATTACCACAATGTCGTCTAGATATGCAAATGCGAATGGTTCCATTTCTGGTCCTATAATTGAATCTAACGCTCTTTGAAACGTTGCTGGTGCTGTTGTCAATCCGAATGGCATAACCTTCCATTGAAACAAACCTCTGCCTGGCACCGTGAAGGCCGTATATTGACGACTGTTTGGTTCCATTGGTATGTAGTATGCACACATATCGAATACGCACTGTACCCAGAGTACTTAAAGAGTGCGCACTGTAATATATTGTTGCAGTGTTTACACAATTCAAAGTCCCGGTCATAAACCTTAAGTGGCCGAAATATGAACCGATCGCTATGGCTTTAGCCCGCACACAGAAAGTGCTAGTGTCGGCATATTTGTATCAAACGGACTGCACATGCATACCCCCTCGAGCCTCCACTTGAGAGCGCATAGCCAATGCATATAAGTACATTTCTTTTATACATAAGAATACATATATCCATAGCCGTCTCTCTGCCGCCGCCTGCGAGCAGCGCAGCTACGAGACTTAGCTTAACTTTAAACTCAAGAAATATTGAAAAATCAGAAACTCTTTGAGCATTGGAGCGGCACCATAGCTGCTCCAAACAACTTAATAAATAAAGATCAAATGGAAAAAACTAAACTTATCAATTGGACTTGGGAAATGTGGAAATAAGGACATCTGCGGAACGAACCTATTTCAGGTATCTGCCAGTACCCTGATTTTAAATCAATCGTGCTGATGAACTTCGCCTCTCTTAGCTGGTCTAGGATGAAATTCATTCTTGGTACCGGGTACGCGTCCTTCTCCGTTTTTTCGTTTAATAGCCGATAGTCTATGCACATCCTCCATTCATTATTCTTTTTCTTTACTAATACCACCGGTGCGCTGTACGGGCTATATGAACGTTCTATCAACCCTAGTGCTAATAACTCGTCGACCTGTTCGTTTATTATGCCCTGTTGTTTCGGGTTTCGCGGGTAATATCTCTGTTTTATGGGTTTGTCATCCCTTAGATAGATTTTGTGTGTTGTGATATTGCATACCCCTTTAATATTTTCGAATACTTGCCTTTGCTTATCCAGGAACGTTTGTATTTCCGCTTCTGTTGGTTCCTCGTTCTCTGGTGACTGTTCCCTTGTTGTCGCTTCCTCATTGTTGTCCACGGTCTTTGTTATTTCTAGATCTAGGTCGTTGCATCGTAGCATGCTTCCGACCCCTGCCAAGAAGTCCATACCTAGCAGGATCTCCCCCGCTACTTGTGGTAGTATCAGAAAGGAAATTTCCACTTTCTTCTCTCCAAATCTGATTGTCGTTGTGAAACTTCCACTAGTTTTCAGCGTCGTGCCGTTTGCCAGTGTGATCGCCGATCGTGTTCCCTCCCATCTTCCTCCTTTCCTGAGGGTCTTATATCGGTTCACACTTATTGTGCTTCGTGATGCTCCGGTGTCGATTACTCCTTTCGTTGATTGGTTTCCTATCGTTATTACTGCTATTACCTGAAATCCGTCGCAATATAATCGCTTTCCTGCTGCTGGCGTTTGTTCCGTGGCCTGAGTTGCCAGCTTTATCTGCTCAGGCCCCCTGCGTTTCCCGGTCCCGTCCTGCAACACTCCGTTGTACGAACACCGTTTCTTCCGCATACCCAGCAGAACAGTCTTGGCGGGTTTCCACATATTCGCGCCGTATGTCCTGTCCCGCCGCATCTCATGCATATCTCTGGTCGTAGTTGCTGTTGTTGCCCTAGGCTGTCTGTTCGTACCTTACCTTCTGCGGCTTCTATCTCCTCTACTTCCTCTGCCAGTTTGAGGAACTGCGTCAGTGTCTGGAACCCTGATCTTCGCGTATATAATTTGATCTTACTTCTGCAGTTTGAAAATACTCTATCCAGTTTTTCTTCCTCTGATAGCTTAGAGAACCGCATTAATTTTCTCAGACTCATGGCGTACTCTCTTACCGGCTCGTTTTCTCGCTGTTTTAGCTGAGCGATTTGCGTTTGTACTCTTTCCTCGTATCTTGGTGGCAGGAAATATTCCAGAATCTCGGTGGTCAGTTGTGCCCAGGTCGTTAGTTTGGACGGTGTGGTGTTCCACCAGTCAATCGCTGCACCCTCCAGGATAAATGGCATTGTCTGTACCAGATGATCTGGTTTGATTCCATATCCTGCCGCCCATTGCTCCATTTTCTCCAGGAATTCTAATGGGTTACTCGATCCTTGATATCGAATCCCCCAGTTTCGGTCTCGGTCCACGACTTCCGTCTCGATCTTCCTTCCCATTTTTGTTTCCTTTTCTGCTTCCATTTCTTTGTATCTCGGTTTTGCTGGTTCTCTGATGTTCTCTGTTTTCCTTTCTTTTGATCTGGTTATTTTTATTAGTGGGTTGTGATCCTCCTCTTTCTTATCCTCCGTTTCTGACGGTGATTCCGGCGTTATTATTCTCCTTGCTGGGCTTCTGTCTCTCCTGTGTTTGTTTGACAGTTCTATCAGCCTTTTCCCTATCTCGTCGCTGTGGTCTGTCCTCTTTGCGAATGCTGCCACTATCCTCCTTAGTTCTTCGTTTGTTCCGCCTTGTTCCAGAAGAAATTCGGCTGCGTATCCTGTCAGCTCTTCCTTAGATGCTAAATATACCCAGCTCGACATTCCTCTTTTCGGTTTCGGTTCTTCCTCGCAACTCTTATACCTGTTAACGGGCGCCACTGTGACGGTTGGTCAATTGCTCCGGAAGCTCGCGGGTGGCCAGGGTCGTCTCAGATATTTATATTTGAGTCAGGCAGAGTTGCTGGAAGAGATCCCGATCCTTTCCCCAGAGGTGAAGGCGTGAGTGATTAGCCAGTAATGGATTATTTCCTAGTTTATTTTTGTTCTTTCTTTTTTGGTAGGTGAGATAATTTTGTATGAGTACAGCAAATGGGAGGGTGGATGGTGAATGACGAGCGGTCGCGTGGGTGCCCGGAGGGAGGGTTCTGGTTGCTCGTCGCTGCGGGTGTCGAAGTCGTCGGCTGCGGGCGTGGGTAGCGGCCGTCGTCGGCGTCGGCAGCCGGATGCTACTGGAGTCGCCGGCTGCGAAGGCGTCGTCGGCGGGGGGGGGGGGGGGGGTGGTAGCTGCAGTCGGAGGCTGCTGGAGTCGTCGGCTGCTCCTGTTGTCGGCGGCTGGAAGCCTACTTGGAGGAAAGAGGAAGAGACCCTCGAGGTCTGCTAGTTAGATCCAGTTTTAGAGTCCCTGGAGGTCTACTAGGTTATGAAAACGGTTTTAGAGGCCCTTGAGGTCTACTAGTTATGAGAAGGTTTTACAGGCCCTTGAGGTCTACTAGGTTATGAGAACGGTTTTAGAGGCCCTTGAGGTCTACTAGTTATGAGAAGGTTTTAGAGGCCCTTGAGGTCTACTAGGTTATAAGAACGGTTTTAGAGGCCCTTGAGGTCTACTAGTTATGAGAAGGTATTAGAGGCCCTTGAGGTCTACTAGGTTATGAGAACGGTTTTAGAGGCCCTTGAGGTCTACTAGTTATGAGAAGGTTTTAGAGGCCCTTGAGGTCTACTAGGTTATGAGAACGGTTTTAGAGGCCCTTGAGGTCTACTAGGTTATGAGAACGGTTTTAGAGGCCCTTGAGGTCTACTAGGTTATGAGAACGGTTTTAGAGGCCCTTGAGGTCTACTAGTTATGAGAAGGTTTTAGAGGCCCTTGAGGTCTACTAGGTTATAAGAACGGTTTTAGAGGCCCTTGAGGTCTACTAGTTATGAGAAGGTTTTAGAGGCCCTTGAGTTCTACTAGGTTATGAGAACGGTTTTAGAGGCCCTTGAGGTCTACTAGTTTATGAGAAGGTTTTAGAGGCCCTTGAGGTCTACTAGGTTATGAGAACGGTTTTAGAGGCCCTTGAGGTCTACTAGTTATGAGAAGGTTTTAGAGGCCCTTGAGGTCTACTAGGTTATGAGAACGGTTTTAGAGGCCCTTGAGGTCTACTAGGTTATGAGAACGGTTTTAGAGGCCCTTGAGGTCTACTAGTTATGATAAGGTTTTAGAGGCCCTTGAGGTCTACTAGGTTATGAGAAGGTTTTAGAGGCCCTTGAGGTCTACTAGGTTATGAGAACGGTTTTAGAGGCCCTTGAGGTCTACTAGGTTATGAGAAGGTTTTAGAGGTCCTTGAGGTCTACTAGTTATGAGAACGGTTTTAGAGGCCCTTGAGGTCTACTAGTTATGAGAAGGTTTTAGAGGCCTTTGAGGTCTACTAGGTTATGAGAACGGTTTTAGAGGCCCTTGAGGTCTACTAGTTATGAGAAGGTTTTAGAGGCCCTTGAGGTCTACTAGGTTATGAGAACGGTTTTAGAGGCCCTTGAGGTCTACTAGTTATGAGAAGGTTTTAGAGGCCTTTGAGGTCTACTAGGTTATGAGAACGGTTTTAGAGGCCCTTGAGGTCTACTAGTTTATGAGAAGGTTTTAGAGGCCCTTGAGGTCTACTAGGTTATGAGAACGGTTTTACAGGCCCTTGAGGTCTACTAGTTATGAGAAGGTTTTAGAGGCCCTTGAGGTCTACTAGGTTATGAGAACGGTTTTAGAGGCCCTTGAGGTCTACTAGGTTATGAGAACGGTTTTAGAGGCCCTTGAGGTCTACTAGTTATGATAAGGTTTTAGAGGCCCTTGAGGTCTACTAGTTTATGAGAAGGTTTTAGAGGCCCTTGAGGTCTACTAGGTTATGAGAACGGTTTTAGAGGCCCTTGAGGTCTACTAGGTTATGAGAAGGTTTTAGAGGTCCTTGAGGTCTACTAGTTATGAGAAGGTTTTAGAGGCCCTTGAGGTCTACTAGGTTATGAGAACGGTTTTAGAGGCCCTTGAGGTCTACTAGGTTATGAGAACGGTTTTAGAGGCCCTTGAGGTCTACTAGGTTATAAGAACGGTTTTAGAGGCCCTTGAGGTCTACTAGGTTATGAGAACGGTTTTAGAGGCCCTTGAGGTCTACTAGTTATGAGAAGGTTTTAGAGGCCTTTGAGGTCTACTAGGTTATGAGAACGGTTTTAGAGGCCCTTGAGGTCTACTAGTTATGAGAAGGTTTTAGAGGCCCTTGAGGTCTACTAGGTTATGAGAAGGTTTTAGAGGTCCTTGAGGTCTACTAGTTATGAGAAGGTTTTAGAGGCCCTTGAGGTCTACTAGGTTATGAGAACGGTTTTAGAGGCCCTTGAGGTCTACTAGGTTATGAGAACGGTTTTAGAGGCCCTTGAGGTCTACTAGTTATGAGAAGGTTTTAGAGGCCCTTGAGGTCTACTAGGTTATGAGAACGGTTTTAGAGGCCCTTGAGGTCTACTAGTTTATGAGAAGGTTTTAGAGGCCCTTGAGGTCTACTAGGTTATGAGAAGATTTTAGAGGCCCTTGAGGTCTACTAGCTGGAAGATCGGTTTATTCCGATCCTTGGTTTCCTAATAGGTTACCTTTGCCTATGCAGCTTATTTGCTGCTCCTGCTTACCCGGTGATCCGTCTTGGTCCTGGAGGTGTTGCTTGCTCGGCTGCTCGCACTGAATGCATTCCTGAGGGATCTGGCCCGCTTTATATAGCGCTCGGGAGCGTTTAGTGTGGCTTCCAGATCGTGCTTTCTCGATCCCTTTGGGTGTGACCGACTCTTGGGATTAGTGTGCCCGGCCCCTTGAAATCAGTGTGCCCTGTCGCGGGCGCGCGCGCGTAGGGTATTTAAATTTGATTTTATGTCTCATGTTCTTCATGTTTTTATTTCTTTTTTCCATGCTTGTCTCATGCTTATGTACATATGTCTTTAATTCTAAGGGTGTGTATGTAAGTATATAAGAATAGGTGGGTGTATGTCTGTGTGTGCGCCCCGGGCGTCACAGTATTAGCTGGTTAACAGGTCCAAAGTCTAAGCTTAGCATGCGTTGTAAGACTCCTAGCCCCAATATGGCGCTATGGGGTGGCTATATATGGGACAGCAGCCCGGTCGCATTTGCGGAAGGTTCAGGCGTTTCAGGCGAAGTTTTTGAGACGTATCGCCAAAGCGGAATGGTATATTAGAAACGTTGACATTAGAAGGGAACTTGGAGTACCAGCAGTTGGTGATGTGATAAACTCTCTGGCTGCCAATCATCGGCTTAGACTATTCAGACACCCTAACCCCCTGGCTCGTCGGATAACAATGACACGCACATTTAGACGGCTGAAAAGGTTTTAGAGGCCCTTGAGGTCTACTAGGTTATGAGAACGGTTTTAGAGGCCCTTGAGGTCTACTAGTTATGAGAACGGTTTTAGAGGCCCTTGAGGTCTACTAGGTTATAAGAACGGTTTTAGAGGCCCTTGAGGTCTACTAGTTATGAGAAGGTTTTAGAGGCCCTTGAGGTCTACTAGGTTATGAGAAGGTTTTAGGGGTCCTTGAGGTCTACTAGTTATGAGAAGGTTTTAGAAGCCCTTGAGGTCTACTAGGTTATGAGAACGGTTTTAGAGGCCCTTGAGGTCTACTAGGTTATGAGAACGGTTTTAGAGGCCCTTGAGGTCTACTAGGTTATAAGAACGGTTTTAGAGGCCCTTGAGGTCTACTAGTTATGAGAAGGTTTTAGAGGCCCTTGAGGTCTACTAGGTTATGAGAACGGTTTTAGAGGCCCTTGAGGTCTACTAGTTATGAAAAGGTTTTAGAGGCCCTTGAGGTCTACTAGGTTATGAGAACGGTTTTAGAGGCCCTTGAGGTCTACTAGTTTATGAGAAGGTTTTAGAGGCCCTTGAGGTCTACTAGGTTATGAGAAGATTTTAGAGGCCCTTGAGGTCTACTAGCTGGAAGATCGGTTTATTCCGATCCTTGGTTTCCTAATAGGTTACCTTTGCCTATGCAGCTTATTTGCTGCTCCTGCTTACCCGGTGATCCGTCTTGGTCCTGGAGGTGTTGCTTGCTCGGCTGCTCGCACTGAATGCATTCCTGAGGGATCTGGCCCGCTTTATATAGCGCTCGGGAGCGTTTAGTGTGGCTTCCAGATCGTGCTTTCTCGATCCCTTTGGGTGTGACCGACTCTTGGGATTAGTGTGCCCGGCCCCTTGAAATCAGTGTGCCCTGTCGCGGGCGCGCGCGGGTAGGGTATTTAAATTTGATTTTATGTCTCATGTTCTTCATGTTTTTATTTCTTTTTTCCATGCTTGTCTCATGCTTATGTACATATGTCTTTAATTCTAAGGGTGTGTATGTAAGTATATAAGAATAGGTGGGTGTATGTCTAATAACCACTAAAATAACCACTGAAGATATCAGCAATCCTAGGCTTACTCACAGAATCAGGATGGTACTAACAGCCACAGCGACGACGAGTAGATAACAGAGGGAGTGGATCAAAAAAGACCCCAGCCCTATTTGGAGCCTTGGTTGGGCCTCTGTTTGTTCCTATAGCAGTGTAAAGTGTAAGAAGGCTTAGATGCCTGGCAAATAGTGCATAAACTATTTGCCTGTTTGTTGTCGCAACTAGCACTTGGAACTAGGTGGACGGTATAAAGTGTGTAGGGGCATGAGTTGTTCTAGGCGAACGGGTTGGTTGTGGTGAGGGTCTGAAGACACAGCGACAGCCTCTGATGCATGAATAAAAGCTCTTGGGTTGGCGTTAGAACTCTTACTCACTTTATTAATGAAACTTAACAATATATATAGGTACACAAATGCTTATGCTAACAGAAATAACGTATAAGAAAAGTGTGCGGTTACTTGTGACTGTGGGTTGTGTTGCGACCTGAGACTATTGCCCCAGGTCATTACCTCGTCTCAGTTGACCATGCATATTCGCTTGACCTGGTAAATGATACTTTATTTACGATAAATGCAGGTCACTGTGACGAAGAGTTGTTACATAATGTGTGTGGTGTTCTGAACTATTATTACTTATGACTACATACTGCTGCGACTGAACAAGCAGCTAAAGGATATATCCAACAAATTTTCATAATTGTTAGAGAGACACTAATCGATAAGCCTAAAATTCTGTTTAAAGTATATACTTATAAAAGAGTGCTATGGTTATATAGATAAAATATGTCAGGCTTTCTATTTTCTACACTTTTTCTCAATGCTATCTCTTTTTGAACTGGAGTGGGCGGATTTGTTCCAAAAAAGGACGTTAGGTCGCTTGGGGAATCGAGGTCACTGGGATTGGTCGAATTGTGGGGGCTGCTGAAGAAAATCCCAAGTCCCGATCGACTTTACACTATAAATTCGCTTTATTGGCACAACTTCAAAATTAATACTAACTTAAGACTAAGACAACAAGATGCCCGGGACCGCACAGAGCGGGCGCCAGCGACAGTGCAAGCTCAAGCGCTGCGCTCGCTTCTACACTGCCGCTCGGAACTAAGCGCCCATGTCGCGCCGAGCGTCCACGGCGTGAACGAGACTATGCTGGCGGCGATGACGGACGAGATGGCCTCTCCTCGTACATTTGCAGAAGCGTGTGGTGGTCCCCTCCACACCTTTTGCAGCCGTCGCACAGTAGGCGATTTGGTCCCGCTAGCGACATTTAAATAATAACTCCTAAACTGAAGTATATATCTTCAGTTGGTTTTTTTTTTCACTGCTCAGAGAAAAATCAAAGAATTTTTCAAGAACACATACACGGACCCGAAGAGCGAGCAGCCTAAAAAAGCACGGGTGAGAGCCCAATCAACTCGCCGAAACCAGGCACCAGCTCCCCGCGTAGGGACAGGCCGAAGCGGTCAAGCGAGGGGAGGAAGGCGAAGGTGCAGTATAAGGCTGCCCTCGCGATTCAGAGCCGGCTCCGGGACAAAGCGAGTCTCTCCCAAGAGGAGAAGACAAAGCTAGCCTGGGCTGAGCAAAGGTTCGAAAAGGGGAGGTTATACTACGCCACTCGCCCACACATGCAATCAACGGGCGTATTCGCCAACAAGGTGGAGGAGTTGCTTGCCAGAAAAAGGAAACGCTCAGCAGAGATCGCCAAAATGGAAGCTCCAGCGAGCGAGCGAAAACGCGAGCCCAAGCATGCAGGCGCCCCGCCCAAAACAACGAAACCTCTGAAGAGGTCTGAAAAAGTCAATGAGGTGACCAAACGACATCTGATCGTGTCACTCATTGACCGAAGCGACGAAAACGGGAAGATGTCCGAAGAAAGGTGGACGACGGTGCATGCACGGCTCGTCGAAGCGCTGTTTGCACGGATGGAGGATGACTCCCCAGCGCCTATGCCCACATTCGATTGCGGGGTCAAAATCCTGAAGTGCATGGACGACCCGACTCGGAAGTGGCTGACGCAAACGGTAAGCTAAATGGAGGCGTTGTGGGAGAGGGGCCAAGCTCGAGGTAGTGGATAGGGAGTTAATCCCACCAGTTAACCACCAGTCTTCAGAAACCCCCGGAACACCAACTGGGGAAAGTTCAAAAAGACTATCACGGCGAGACTCGCGACCGGTCCAGGTACAGTTACATCCGTGGAGGAAATAGAAAAGTCCCTAGAGACGCTCTACAAGGAATTACTAGATGCGTACCACGCATCATGCTCAAAATCAAGAAATAGATGAGAACCAAGCCACCATGGCGGAACAGGGAGCTCTCTCTTCAACGCAACAACCTCAGAAAGTTCTTTAAAATCGCTAAACAAGCGAAAAGAGACACAATCAACGACGAATATAAAATCCTACTAAGGGACTACAAGAAGGAGAAACGAAGGTCGCATAGGAGCTCTTGGGGGAACTTCTGCTCCATAGAGCATAGAGACGGCCCCAGAAACGGCGAGACTCCGGAAGTTGCTATCAAAGCAACCTACCATACAGAGTCGGCTCAAAAGAGAAGATAAAAAGTGGACTAAGGGCAGCGAAGAGGCCCTAACAGTACTAATGGAAGCGCACTTCCCAAGATGCACAGAAGTAACCGATGCCAATGAGCATCAGGTACTAGTGTGAAGAGCATCTTCCAACAAATCTAATAACCTCCAGAAGAATCCACTGGCCTATAGACTCCTTCCCGGGGATAAAAGCACCGGGACTCGATGGAATATTTCCAGCCATGCTAAAGGTGACCAAAGAAGAGATCATCCTATAGCTCTACGCAATATATAGAGCTTGTATAAGCACGGGCTATATCCCTATCCAATGGAGAACCTCTCGGATTGTCTTCCTACCCAAAGCAGGAAAAAGTAGTAACGTGAGCCCCAAGGATTACAAACCGATAAGCCTTACCTCTTTCTTACTGAAAACGTTGCTGGAACTATACATCAGGAACGATGTGGGAAGACTACTGTCAACCCATCAGCATGCCTACACAAAGGGAAATCGGTAGAGACGGCACTATATTCGCTAGTAGCCACCATCGAGCAAGCCCTGCACGACAAAGAATACGCCCTCGGAACGTTTGTGGACATATCCGGGGCATTCAACAACGTCAGTACAGACGCAATAATGAGCCGCCTAGAGGCAACTGGCATCAACTTCTGGGTACGTAACCTGCTAAGTTGCAGGTTGATACAATCTGATTGGGGCACTGCCACCATGGTGAAGGGAGCACACAGGGGCACATCACAAGGTGGAGTCCTATCGCCTCTCCTATAGAACCTGGTGGTCGACGACCTGATCAAAAGATTCGACAGGAAAGCGCCATAGATAACAGCTTATGCAGATGACATAAGCATAATTATCACGGGTGTCCATCCACCCTCAGCTCGATCATGGAATCAACGCTCAGGGAATCAACTGCTGTCCTAGACAGCAAGCTGGCACATGGGGTCTCTCACCTACTCTAATGCACTGGGTCTACATATCGGTGGTGCGTCCGACACTGCTGTATCGAGTCTTAGTGTGGTGCCAAGCCACGGAAAAGAAAACATACAACTGCTCTGCATATCAGGGGCGCTGAGGTCAATCCCTACAAAAGCGCTCGACGTTGTGACGATAGTCACATTTATGTAAACAATGTATATATATTATTAGTATAAGTACTAGGGTTAAGCTGTACATATTAGTTGTAAGTTGTTTATATTAGTTGTAAGTTGTATTAGGTATAAGTTAGGAGCTAGGGAAGTAGGGTTAAACGCACATCACCGCCAGCAACATCGCCGGCCATCACCGCCAGCAACATCGCTGGATACCACCGGCTACTCCGCCAGCAACATCGCTGGACACCGCCGATTGCGGGACGGTACCGCAACTCGGGACAAGGAACTAGGATGGGCCGGCAGAGCCACATCCCGGAGAATGGAACGCTGGGCCAGCCAATCAGCGGCCAGCAGAGGGGCCCGCCGAGCCACGATCGCGGCAGAGGGCCGATAGCGCCGGCAGCGGCAGAGCCCAGGAATGCGAAACGGAATTCGCAGCGGCCACCTGCGAGCTGCAGACAGAGCAAGACGGAAGATCGCAAACATGCAAGAATGCATGGAATGCGGAACGGCGCGTGCCATGAAGCGCGGCAGCGCAGTCGCGCAGGAAACATAGCAACGGGGTGTGTGTGAGCTAGGAGGAAAGAGATAGAGGGAAACATAACTAGTAGGAATAAGGTAGACAAACAGTACCGAGAGAACATGAAACAAATACACATCTATGCTAAGCATATTAAATGTCACCAGGGGTATTACTTTCCCTACCCTCTCTAGGCAACCACGACCCACTGGGCCCCCTCCTCCTCGCCTCGTCCGCCGCTGGGTCTCCAGGGCGGCGAACCAAGCAGGACGGGACCAGACGCGCCACGCTGCTGAGATTAATTCCGGGCGTTGGCGAGGTGACGGCCACTGGGATCTTCCCAAGCCTAGCCTAATCTCGGGGAGCCGCCACAGGGACTAGCCCGGGCGGAACGCGGGCTACCGCGAGTCACGGGGCGTAGCTGGGAGGCAGCCCGCCGGTGGATACACCAGGCGGAGCCGCCGGGCCGCGGTGCTTGGGTAATCCAGGCCGTGGTTTTAGGTCAGGATTGTGGGCGCGGGAGCGAGCTGCTGGGACTCCAGAGCCACGTCTCCAGTCTTTAGTGGAGGGTCCGGCCGCTGGGACTCCAGAGCCGGCAGTTTTCGTCCCGCCCAGCGTGGGCAATAGGGAGTCTATAAGGGGCATGTGCATGTGTGTAGGTGTGTGTGTGGCCGAGTTCGCAAATCGCAGTGGCCGCCGGCAAAACCCACCCCTTTAAATATTCTCTATACGAAACGGCACCTCCATGTACTGGCGTTTCCAAAACCAAATGTTTCTTGATGGGGCTCTGGGCCGCTGAGGATCATCTCGCGCATCATTACAGAATGGCGCCCGTAAACAGGGACCGTCAGGACATGGAGGATGTAGGAATACCTACTACGGTGGATTAAAGACCCACCGGCCGAACAGAGATTTTTAGCGGAGGGTATACATACATATATGTATGCATAGGCAAAGCCAGAAATTGCGACGCACGTGCAGCCACCAAATACATACATACATACACGCATGTACAGAAACGACCAGAAAATCGTAATAGCGACGCACATGCAGCCGCCAAACTGTACCTTGTTTTGCCCAAAGTTAGCGAAAAGGGGGAAGCAAAAAGGGCAATAGGAAAATTCCATTCATGAGAAATACAGTCTCGTCAAAAGTAGGCAGCGAGATTCGCATTTTTAGACAATTAGAAGAGAGAAAGAAACGTTGCATTGCTGCCTCTGCCGACGCCGGCAGAGCAGAGCAGAACCGAAGGCTGCACGTGCAGATCACGCGACGGGTGTAGACATACATATGTACATTGTAGTACATCCACATATTTACATAATTGACATACACATATTATAGTATATATATACTAATAATCCGCTTCTGCTTGCGCTGCCATCAGGGCAGGGAGCAAGTATATATACTGGCCCTTTGATTAGCAATATGACACTCAGTAATACTCTGTCGCAAAAAACACATCGTGAAGATAATTCGAAAACTTAAAAACAAGGATACCAAGGAAAATTTAAAACAAGTTCAAAGCAAGGATAAAACAAACTCAAGCAAGGAAATCAAGGATAAATAAAACACAGCAAGGATATCAGTGAATAAGACTCACCGATCAAATAATAAAACACGGCGAGGATACTTAAATAAAACAAGGATACAACAAAACATTAATTAATAAATACGCGGAGAAATAAAACAAATAAATTCGGCCACGAATCAGATAAAACAAATAAATAATATAACAAAGTTTAACAATAAATAATAAATAACCCAGGAACGGGACAATAAATAAATAAATAATAAAATAAGAACAATTATAAATAATCATTAAATTAATTAAAACCCGCGGTACTATAGGAACGATCGAATAACATCGAATAGAAATAACGAATAAAATTAATCGATCGGGAAAATACTTGAAAGCAAACGATAAATACTAAATAAATAAATAAATAAATATCAATAAGAACCCAAGCTGAAATAAGTAATAAAATATAAATAAAATAATAAATAATAGGATCAGGGGAAGCAATTCAAGGAAAATACCACGAGGAAATAAACTAAGGAAAACCAGCAAGAAAAAATTACTGAGGACACCGAGAATAAAACAAACAAGCCAAGGAAATAAATCGAATGGACTAATTAAATAAAATAAATAATAAAATAAATAAATACTATAATAATAAATAGCACACAAATAAAATAACAAATAATAAATAAATTGTACTAAGCGGGGGGAAAAAAATAATAATAATAAATACCAAAAGAAAAAAAAATAAATAAGAGTAGGCATACAAAAAAAAAAAACAACACAAGAGCTAACACGTAGAATACCAACCGAGAATAATATATAATAATAAATAAATATCAATAAACGACCAAGGAAAAGAATACACATCGAGGACTTAGGAAAATAAAAAAAACATCATGGGTGTTACATGGATCAGCTACCGGAAGAAGCTGGAGTTGGAGACAATCCTCCTCGAATTCGGATTGGAACGCGGAGGCACCGTGGAAGAACAGCGATCGCGGATCACGACGAAGGAGTACGAATTCGTCTCGAGGAACTAGAGAGAAACTTTGGAAATGCCCCCACCGGAGATGCGAAGTTACTTTCGCCGATGTACTTGGACCCGGAAATTAACTCACTGGGATCTGCAGCACCGACGGCACCACTTATACTTTTGCTGCCACGGAGCTCATCGCCTGCCGCAGGACGACGCCTGCCGACGAAGACCGAGGACCCACCGCGTACGACGAATTATCATGGGGACCTGGGAGCCTTACTGGATCAGATGACCAGATGGGGACTCTCGTTCGACGGGACGACGGATCGGCTCGGATTCATTGAGCACATCGAGGAACGGGCCGATACCTGCCGGATCGACCGGAAGTATCTGGCTGCAGCTTTAGTCGTGTTACTAACCGGCCGCGCCGGCTCCACTCATGAGTAGAAATGCGAGTATGGGCCGAGCGACGGCATCACCATCGGGACAAGCACCGATAAACGTACAGGAGGCGTGCAGGAACTGCGGCCAGCCTGGACACTTCGCGGCGGACTGCCGGAACCCCAGAATAACTTTCTGTTGGGAGTGTGGACGACGGGAGGTACGGACAATGGAATGTTGTCGACGACGGGCATCGGGAAACGGCAACGGGCCTCGTGTGACCGGGAATCACCCGAGGAACCCAGCCAGCCCGAACAACTAGAAGAAATAATACTCAAGCAACGCAGGGGGCGCATCCAAGCCGCCATCACCATGGTGGGACGAAGATTCGTAGCCACCCTGGACACCGGAGCTACTCACAGCTTCATCAGCGAGGACTTAGCAAAACAATTGGACAATACATATAATACACGGGAGATTCGGACACAGGTCAAGCTTGCCGACGGGACCTGTCGACAGCTTACGAAGGCTCTAGCAGCAGATATCCACTGCGGGAATCGTAGCACGCCGACCATCTTGCTAGTGATGGCGGACGTGCTGGATGATGTGCTGTTAGGGATGGATTTTTTGTGCGGAATCGGAGCCACCATTCAGTGCGGGGGACAAGCCCTCCACTTGACAACAGAAGAAGCAGAAGCGATGCCGCCGTGGGCACGGACACGGACGTCAAGGGAAGCAGAAGAGATGCCGCCGTGGGCACGGACACGGACGTCAAGGGAAGCAGAAGAGATGCCGCCGTGGGCACGGACACGGACGTCAAGGGAAGCAGAAGAGATGCCGCCGTGGGCACGGACACGGACGTCAAGGGAAGCAGAAGAGATGCCGCCGTGGGCACGGACACGGACGAGGTCCACCAGGACGGGAGACATAGCAGAGCCACGCTCTGAGCAGAGGGAGTCACACTCCATACACGAGGAACAGCAGAGGGAGCCACGCTCCACACGACGAGGATCATCGGGCACGGTTACCCAGGAGGGGCCGGCTGCCATACATCGAGGACAACGAACAGAGCCACGCTCTGAACAACGGGAGTCACACTCCACACACGAGGAACAGCAGAGGGAGTCACGCTCCATACATCAGGAACAACAACTAGCACAGAGGCCAGTGCCACAGCCACGCACTAGGCAGAAGGAACTATGTCAACTACCGATACCTACGCCTCGGGCACAGATCCCGAACACACCCGCGGCAACGAGCCGGGACACAGAAGCACCTACGACGACCAGCTGGAAACACGTTTTACCCGTGGCTGATGCCACCGCCACGCAGCGAAACCCTTTTCGCACCTCCAAGAAACGTGTCCGTTTTCAGGACCACGTCGAGGAAACGCCGGAACCAAACGCGTCTCTATGCGGTACCGTCAACTCAGGGAACCATGCCCCAAAGGAAGAGCTGGACTCACTCGAACCGACACATCCCGTGTCAGAATACCCAGAACCATGGGTAAAAGGATTCCTCGAGCAGGAATTAGAGAAATTTGACAACCTATCCGGAGTCTCTGACATCGCGGAGCACCGGATCATCATGCGTAACGACCGACCGATAAAGCAGAGATATTTTCCACGGAATCCGGCCATGAGGGCCGTGATAGATAAGTAGAACGACGAACTGCTCAGGGATGGACGCATCGAGCCGTCGAAGAGCCCGCACAGTGCACCCATTGTGATCGCGGCCAAAAAGAACGGAGATGCTAGGATGTGCATCGATTATAGGCAACTCAACGAGAACTCTGTGCCGGATGCGTACCCACTGCCAAGGATCCATCAGATCTTGGAGCGGTTACGAAACGCAAAGTACATATCGACGCTGGACTTGAAGAACGGATACTGGCAAATCCCGGTGGCTCAGGAGAGCCGGGAATGCACAGCCTTCACGGTCCCGGGCCGAGGTTTATTCCACTGGCGAGTCATGCCTTTTGGACTTCACTCGGCGCCGGCAACTTTTCAACGGGCCTTGGACACGGTCATAGGACCAGACATGGAACCGCACGCGTTCGCTTACTTGGACGACATCATCGTCATTGGATCGACTCTGGAGGAACACGTAGCGAATCTGAGGGAAGTGTTCCGCCGGCTACGACGAGTTAATCTACGGCTATACAAGGAAAAATGTCACTTTTTCCAGCGACACATCGCTTACCTGGGGCATGTAATTAGTGAAGAAGGAATTCACACGGACCCGGACAAAGTGGCCGCGATCCGCGAGTTGCAGCCGCCAACTTGCCTGAACGAACTTCGGAGATGCCTGGGAATCGCTTCCTGGTATCGTCGATTTGTTCCCAACTTCGCCGATGTCGTGGAACCGATAACATCGCTGCTGAAGAAGGGCCAAAAGTGGGACTGGACATCGAGGCAGGATCAGGCCTTCCAGGAGTTGAAGACAAAGCTAACGGAGGCACCCGTCTTAGTGTGCCCGGATTTCGAACAGAAGTTCGTATTACAAACGGATGCCAGCGAATATGGCATCGGAGCCGTTCTGACGCAGACCATCGAGGGACAGGAACGAGTTGTGGCCTATGCCAGCCGTCGCCTGAACGGCGCAGAAAGGAACTATTCGGTGACCGAGTAGGAATGTCTCGCCATCGTGTGGGCAATCAGGAAGATGCGCTGTTACGTTGAAGGATATCGCTTCGAAGTTATCACGGATCATCAGGCCTTAAAGTGGCTGAACTCCATCGATAACCCGACCGGCCGAATCGCACTCTGGGCACTCGAGCTGCAGCAGTATCAATACGATGTTCACTACCGGAGAGGGGCCCAAAACTTAGTGGCCGACGCTCTCTCACGCCAACCGCTGCCCGTAGCGCAGCAAGCACAGGTAAAAGGAACAAACTGTAAGTGGCTCACGAGGATGTTGGAGAAAGTTCGGACTGAACCGGCAAAGTACACCGACTACAGGGAGGAAAGCGGACAGCTTTATCGCGGCATCGGGCTACGCCACAGGAGGAGGAGTACACACCATGGAAGCTGTGTGTAGGAGCGGACTATCGCCATCGGGTTCTACAGGAGAATCACGATACGCCCACCGCCGGACACTTGGGAATTCGCAAGACAAGCAATAGAATTGGCCAACGATACTACTGGCCGGGACTCTTTCGCGATGTCGCCCGCTACGTACGCCACTGCGTGAGCTGTCAACGGTTCAAAGTCAGCCAGGAAAAGCCGGCAGGGAAAATGTTCACCCGGCAAGTGGAGGAGCCATTCCACGTTCTTTGCCTCGTTCAAAGCAAGGGAACACGATGCTCCTGGTCTTCTTGGACTCCTTCAGTAAATGGGTGGAGTTGATACCATTACGAAAGGCCACCGGAACTCATCTAGAGCGCGCATTTAGGGAACGGATCCTGAGCCGTTTCGGCGTGCCCAGGATGTTTGTCTGCGACAACGGTACCCAATTTACGGGAAGATCGTTCCGGAACTTCTGCAAGATGCTGGGAATGGAACTCCAGCATACGGCCCCATACACACCGAGGCAAAATCCCACGGAAAGGGCCAACCGGACGATCAAGACGATGATCGCGCAGTACCTAGAGGGACACTCGCAGAACGAGTGGGACCAATTATTGCCCGAGATATCGCTGGCAATAAACAGCAGTATCTCCGACACGACAGGATTCAGCCCAGCCTTCCTGGTTCAAGGAAGGGAACCACGACTGCCGCACGCACTTTATGACAAGGTTACACCGGGACGAGGAACCCCGGAGATAACCCCAACGGAGCGTGGCGAGCGACTGAAGAGCATTTTCGAGGTGGTTAGGAACAACGCTGATCGCGGATCAGAGTCGCCACTATAATCTTCGCCGACGGACTTGGAGACCGCCGGTAGGATCACTGGTATTGGTGCGGCGCCATCACTAGATGATACCCAGAACCTGCTCGGACGTCAAAACAACAACACTCATGAGACCGGAAGACTGGAAAACGACTCAGGACCACACTCGACACCTTAACATATACACCGACGGCTTTAAGATGGAATGAGGAGTAGGAGCGGGCATACAGGCGGGCTGTACAGACCCTGAGACAAGGCTGTCGTATAAGCTACTAAGCCAGTGCAGCATATTCCAGGCGGAAGTCTTCGCCATCAGGAAGGCGGCAGAGCTAGCGCCGAGAATAGACCGCCCATGTGAGGCGGTAAATATGTTCGTAGATATTCAAGCGGCGATCAAATCTATGCAATCGTCGGAGGTCTGCTCCAAAAATGTACTGGCAAGCAGGGAAGCACTAGATACCCTAAGTACGACAACTTCATTGCGGATCCAGTCACCAGGGCATCGATGGCAACGAGACCGCAGATGTACTTGCAAAGGAAGTCGTCGGATTGACGAGTGACAGAACAGAAAACGTCCCCGTCTCCCTAAGAACGCTCCAAAGCGAGCTAGAGAGTCAGGCAGACGCGCGTGTAAGAAACAGATGGAGATGGAACTCCGGAACCTGCAAAATATCGAAAATCATGTGCAAAGAGTGCAACGAAAAACTCAGCCGCTACGTGCTGCAACTCTCAAGGAAGGACTGCAGATTACTAGTGGGAATACTCAGAAAACACTGCCTGGCCGCGGCACATGAAGTCAAGCTGGGCATCACCGACAACGGCAAGTGCAGCAAATGTGATGAATTCGAGGCAACCGAAACCTTGGAGCATCTCATCTGCAAGTGCCCGGCCTTGACACGGGCGAGAATAAGGTACTTAGGCGCCCCAATGCTGGCCTTGGTAGGAGAGGCGTCAATGAGAACGCCAGGTGAACTACTCCCCTTCGCGAAATGCGCCTCGATCCTCAAGGACTTCGAAACCAAGTAAACCACTCCAGGTCCATTCAAGGAAAAGTCCCCCCGGGCAACTAAAGGCCATAGTGGCCTATGCGTGGCCCCCATGAGGGTCTAACCGGTCTAACCTAACCTAACCTATCTCGTATTGCTCTCACGAATGTTTCGGAAGTCCTTGTTCCTGGCTTCAAGATCTTCCTCGGACATTATACCAATTGCAAGGCAAAAATGGAATTAAAATTCTGTGAGCAGGCGATGGCATATAAAACCAGTGGTATGCGTTCACAAACAATTCGGCAGTTTCAAATGCAACAGTTTCTTGGCAACAAGCTTATTATTTTCATAAGGTAAGGTCCACTAAGTTTTGTAATGCTACTTCAGCAAAATGATCAGTGACCGTGATGCCACTGGGATAGCTTTGGATAGCATGGATATGTGTACATACTCGTATATGTATCTACGTTTTGTCCTTTGGCGGCTCTTTTTGACAAATTCCATGTGTACTTGGTATGTCCAACATCAACAAATAGGGCCAGTGCTTTTTCATCAGATATAGTACTTTTGTCGGTTGAGGCTTTTGGGTAGTAATAGTTTTCATTACCTTACCGCAAAACTCTTCGTCGGCGTTTATCATTGACCCCAACTGTGAAGCACTGCGTTTTCCAGCTTTATACAAGTTAACTCCAAACGAATTCGCCAATGAAGTTGGAAACGCGCATCCGGCATTGCACAAGCCATCAGAAGTGCAAGGGCAACTTCCCGGCTTCGGTCAATAGCTCCCAGAAAGTGATGACCGCAGCGGCTGCCCCATTTCCCTAGTGTCCAAAAAGATATTTTTCTTACCATTATAAAAACACAACACCGAGTGTTTAACTGGCGCCCAACGTTTAAGGGTCCGCGGAAATATCCTTGGTATCGAATCAAAGTAAAACTCATAAGTGCACCCCATAGGCTGCCCGGCTTCCTCTGATCCGAATAAATAAGTCGCGGATCTCCAAAAACCACCTGCAACTGCGCCCCATAGGCCGCACTGGTAACATCGCGAGAGCGCTCCAAAGGAAAAATAACGCTGCTATACAACCCGGCAAGGAAGAGAACTCACTTACATCGGACTGGAGGCGATCGCCAGAAAGCAAAAAGGACGACTACCAACTGACCGGTTCAGGATGTATTTTATTTTACTGTTTTACAAATCACAGAAAAGTGAAACATACCTACAAAAACAAGCTAAAAAGCACAAGAACAAACATACAAAATTAATTAAAATGAAATCAAAAATCTACAAAGAAACCAAGCTAAAAAGCTCAGTAAACAAACACCCTTAAATAAAACATTCTTTTTTTAAGACTACGTATTTTACACACCAATCTACACATATTTAAACACACAAAAAACGTTTTTAAAAAACACACACAATATCTAACCCAAATAATTTAATCAGGCCCGCTCTGATACAAGCTCCTGAAGTGAATCAAGTCCCAGCAAATTTAGGTAATATGCAGGCACAAATACAAGAAATAGTGGAGAGAATTTTAAATCAAAGATTAAACTCAGACACAGTGCCTCTAATTGATCAGACATATAATGTTAATCCAAACAATATGAGTGATTTTGACAGAGTCCCAGATATAGTGAAAAGCCTCAGGGAATTTTCTGGCCAAGCTATTCACACGAATTTGTTCATTTCATTTCATTTAATTCATTTAAAAACAAGAAAGGAAGCTAACTTCGGCTCACCGAAGTTTGTATACCCTTGCAGAGTTTAAACAAAAAATTAAAAACGAAATTCTGAAATAATAATTTGTTGCCAAATCTCAAATTTAATGGCAATGGTTTAATGGTTTAAGCTATGGTTTTTTTTATTTTCTTGATTGTTCCTATGGAAGCTATAGGATATAGTCAGCCGATTTTCATGAAATTAAAATCAAAATTCAGAAATACTAAAATATGGCTAAATATCAAATTTGGTGAAAATATGTTGAAATCTGACAAAGTTATGAATTTTTCTTTTATTTTCCTGATTGTTCCTATGGAGCTATAGGATATAGTCAGCCGATTTTCATGAAATTAAAATCAAAATTCAGGAATAATAAAATATGGCTAAATATCAAATTTGGTGAAAATTGGTTGAAAACTGACAAAGTTATAATTTTCCTGATTGTTTCTATGTAAGCTATAGGATATGGTCAGCCGATTTTCATGAAATTAAAACCGAAATTCGGAAATAATACTAAATGGGCAAATATCAAATTTGATGAAAATTGGTTGAAAACTGACAAAGTTATAATTGTTTTTTGAAAATTTTTCGGATCGTTCCACTGGCAGCTATATGATATAGTCGTCCGATCCGGCCCGTTCCGACATATGTACGAGTGAGAGTATATAGAAGCCTAACTGCAAAGTTTCATTCAGATATCTTTAAAACTGAGGGACTAGTTTGCGTAGAAACGGACAGACGGACAGACGGACATGGCTAGATCGACTCGGCTGTTGATCCCGATCAAGAATATATATACTTTATAGGGTCGGAGATGCTTCCTTCACTGCGTTGCAAACTTTTGACTGAAACTAATATACCCTGCAAGGGTATAAAAATATATACATATTAATTTTTTGTATTTAATTTATCTTCTTCTTCATTTTATTTTCTCCCTTTAGGTTTCACCGCCATTAGTTCACATACCTGTCTTACAGATATAATACGATTAGGAGGTGGAGCATTTTTAATCTCCTGTCCGAATCCGGGTGCGCCAATTACAGTATGGATATGAATACTGTGTCCAGTCCAATGAGTGTCTGCGGTGTCCTTTGATAATTTTCCCGGTTTCAAATAATAAGAACCTTCCTCTTTTCTTGTCAAAATATAATGATACTTTATTCTCTTATAAACTCTGAAGTGACTTATGACATAAAGAATGAATATAGGAAAATGAATGGAATGGAAAATAGGGATCTGCATGGCTAGCAGATTGGAGTCGGGAATGAGAATCTGCTTGATCATTGGTTTCGCGTAGCTTTGCTGTTTTAGCGATTGGCTTCGCTTCCGCTAGTTTCAAAACTCAGCGTTTATGTACCCAGTGTGGGTTGATGACCATTCATCTAAGTCGCTGGGGTTTGGGGGGCGGCGGTGCGTCCGCAACAATGAGTGCGGTAACTCGCGCGCATTCGAATTTAAATTATTGTTTTCTTTGTTTTTATTCTTTCTTTCTTCATTTGTTTTTCTTTTTACATTCATATTTACAGTTTCTTCATTTCTTTTTACATTTTCTTTGTGTTTACATCCTCTTCATTGTCTTTATTCCACTAGTAGTCTGCAGTCCTTCCTTGGGAGGTGCAGCACGTAGCGGCTGAGTTTTTCGTTGCGCTCTCTGAACATGATTTTCGATATCTTACAGGTTCCAACGTTTCTTCTCTATCTACTTCTTGTGCGTGTGTCTGCCTTACTCTCTAGCTCGCTTTGGAGAGTTCTTAGGGAGACGAGGACGTTTTCTGTTCTGTCACCCGTCAATCCGACGCCTTTCTTTGCAAGTACATCTGCGGTCTCGTTGCCATCGATGCCCTGGTGGCTGGGAACCCAATAGATCCGCACTGAAGTTGTCGTGCTTAGGGTATCTAGTGCTTCCCTGCTTGCCAGTACATTTTGGAGCAGACCTCCAACGATTGCATAGATTTGATCGCCGCTTGAATATCTACGAACATGTTTACCTTCGCAAGCTCTGCCGCCTTCCTGATGGCGAAGACTTCCGCCTGGAATATGCTGCATTGGCTTGGTAGCTTATACGACAGCCTTAGCTCAGGGTCTGAGCCGTAAATGCCCACTCCTACCTATCCTTCCATCGATTCCGAGTATGACTTCGAGTGATTTTGTGGGGTTGACTTCACCACCGCTGATATGCAAAGCAGTGCCTGCCACTGGGTTCTTTCCATAAGCATGTTGTATGTTTTCTTTTCCATGGCTTGCCACCACACTAAGACTCGATACAGCAGTGTCGGACGCACCACCGATATGTAGACCCAGTGCATCAGAGTAGGTGAGAGACCCCATGTGTTGCTACGCATCTTCTTGGATGCATATAGCGCTATGGTGGCCTTTTTCACCCTCTCTAGTACATTGGCCTTACATGCCAGCTTGCTGTCTATGACAGTGCCGAGGTATTTGATCTTGGTAAAGAAAATGAGGTCCGTCTTGTCCACGTTGATACTGAGCCCTATCTTGCCCGCCCACTCACATATCTCCCTGAGCGTTGATTCCATAATCGAGCTGAAGGTCGATGAACTTTTCTCCCGAATCTCTCGATCAGGTCGTCGACCACCAGATTCCATAGGAGGAGTAATAGGACTCCACCCTCTGGTGTGCCCCTGTGTGTTCCTTTCACCATGGTGGCGGTGCCCCAATCTAATTGTACCCGCCTACAACTTAGTAGATATCGTATCCAGAAGTTGATGGCGGTGTGCGTTCTAGTCGCCTCTAGGCGGCCCAGTATTGCGTCTATACTGACGTTGTTGAATATAATATGTCTACAAACGCTCCGAGGGCGTATTCTTTATCGTGCATAAAACCCTAAAGGGTTTATGTACTTCAAACTCACGCCTACAGTGGTTAACTACTAGGGGGATAAAATTTCTAGATGAAAGACGGGGAACATGGAAATTGAGCTGCCCAAGCAGGTAGGGGCTCTCCACATCGCCATGAAAGACAACGTCAAGCATCGTCCTACGGTTAGTTAAAGAAGGTAAATTAATTAGGAGAAGTCTACTAGAGTAAGACGGTAATCTCAGGTTAGCATCCCAGGGTAGGCCACGGAGGGCGAAAAGTAAAAACTTCTTTTGGACAGATTCGATGCGGCTGCTATGGACTCCGAATTGAGGACTCCAGACGCACGAGCCATACTCCAATATAGGGCGTACTAAAGAAGTATATAAGGTCTTCGTTACATAAGGAGAATCGAATTCCTTCGACCACCTTTTAAGTTTAGGGTCCAGGCGGACACCTAGGTCATCAACAATAGTAATTCTTTTCAAAGAGCAATCGTTAAGCATATACGTGGCAGGGAGAGGAGTGGTGCGAGAAAATGTCATCAGTTTGCATTTAGAACTGTTGAGATATAAATCATTAGCATGACACCATGCTTGAAAGCTATCGAGATCCGATTGATTGGCGTGAACTGTCCCTATACTGCACGCAAAGTTTAACATCATCAGCATACATGAGTACTCTGGATTTGGTTAGAACCTGCGGCAAATCGTTGATAAACAATGTAAATAGTAGTGGTCCCAGGTGGCTACCCTGTGGGACGCCAGATGTGACACTGAGGCTATTGGATAGAACATTTCTGAACAGAACCTTTTGGGACCTGTCACTTAGATAACTCGAAATCCACTTAAGAAGATCACTTGGAAACCCCAATGAATCAAGTTTCCTAACCAGAAGAAAATGATTAACCGAGTCGTAAGCTTTACTAAAGTCCGTGTAAATGACATCGGTTTGAAAGTTTTGTTGGAAACCCCTAATAATGAAAGAGGTGAGTTCCAGAAGATTGGTCGTGGTTGATCTTCGCCTCATAAAACCATGTTGACATGGAGAAATGACGGATCTGCATAGATGTTGCAAGTGAGGAGTGATTACATTCTCGAAAAGTTTGGGGATTGCCGATAACTTAGAGATACCTCTATAGTTACTGGCATCCGACTTGCTACCTTTTTTTGTGGAGAGGAAAAACAAATGATTCCCTCCAAATAAGGGGAAATTCTGAGGATTCTAAAAATAAGGTAAACAATTTAAGAATGGGGTTACACAGCGTCTCAGAGCAATACCTTAGCACAGAGCCCGGTATTCCATCAGGACCTGGTGAATATACTGGCTTAACACGTTGAAGATCAAGAATAAGTGAGCTTTCATTTAAAATAGGACTGAAGATTAGGTTCGAACTGGGCATAGCTGGAGAAAATGTATGATCTGAAGATGTTGAGGGAGAATATGTGTTTTTAAAAAACTCATCGAAGAGATTGGCTATTGCTTGATCAAAACTTACAGTAATATTATTAAATGACAGCGAGGGAGGGTACAACGTGGGTTTACGTTTAGAGTTAACAAAGTTAGAAAACTGTTTGGGGTCCTGCGTGAACCTTGGCGTGGACCTTGCAACGAGTCAAATAATTTTTATACCACTGAGCGTTAAGCACGGTAAAGCTAGATCGAGCACTAAGATAGGATGAGAAAGCCGTTCTTGAACCAGTACGTTTATATTTATTATAAAGCCTAGATTTTACGTTTTTTAAACGTGTCAGCTCTTTGTTAAACCAGAGTGGTTTATTAGAGACCGATGGATAGGTTTCAGGAACACATAAGAAGAAAAATCAGTTCATGGCACTATAAAAGATATCAACAGCTGTTGCCATGTCTGAGCTCATGAAAAGATTAGATCAATCAAATTCAGCTATTAAAGTGTTTAGCCTCTGATAGTCGGCCTTTCGGAAACAGCGGACTCTGTTTAACCTACTACCAGATGTCGTTGCTAAAACTGTACCAGTGTCGATAGTCACATCGAAAGTATGATGATAAGGATCTTCAGGTTGCGTCATTGGAGGAACTCTACATAGGTTTACGCCTGCAGGATCGAAAACAAAGCATAGATCCAGTAAACGGTTTAAGGAATTAAAGACATGGTTAACTTGAGATAAGGATAAATCAAACAAGCCATTTAGAAGGTCATGATGTGCCGCAGTCAGGAGGATATTAGACACACAGTCAGAAGACCAGTGAGCTCCAGGTATGTTGAAGTCACCCAAAGTCACTCATTGGTCCCTATCAGAAAGCCAGTTGGAAACTGCCTGAATTGCCGAAAGGTGTTTCCAATAAGTTGGCATTTCCGAAGATGGAGGAATATAAGAGCAGGTAATATATATACAGCTGCATGTAAAAGATAATTTTACGCATATGAATTCAATGTCCAGAAAGTCGTAGGATACCACCAGTTCCGAGATGAGGCAGGAGTCAACGGCAATTAAAACTCCACCACCACGCTGGACAAGACGATCTAATCTATAGATTATTTATTTACTCGGAAGAATTTCGGAGCAGAGGATCTCCGGCTTCAACCAGGTTTCAGTAAATACAATCACCTGAGATGCGAAAGAAAGACCATCCGAATATAATTTAGAGAGCTTACTGCGTAAGCCTCTAGTATTCTGATAGGAAAGTAGTAAGGAAGAGGTTAGTTTTTTGGGACAGAAGGTACGGCAGTGGACACTGAGGATTGTGACGGCCTGGGCAGTTGTACTCCCGCAGGCCGTGTTCTCTTCTTTCGAGCCTCGTACTCCATAACTATTACGTACTCGGGCCAGAAGTCACCCGAGCAAATAGTGTCAAAGAGTTGGGTTGAGACATTTATCTTAAAAGATGAAATGTCTCTGGCATACGAAAATTGAAATTTTTCCACCTTGATATGTCCGGCTTGGGTTTTGCCTTGTATAAAGGCTAGAACATCTTCCGATGCGACATCAGGGGCAAGCCTCGAAACAAATATTGTTTTCGAAGGTGGGACTGCTGTGTGTGTCTTGTCTTGTCAAGGTTCTTTTTGAGTAAATCACGCCAATTCTTTTAACACCCATCTGGGCTTCCCAAATTTTATTTTGTCCTCTGAACATAAGACACTGCGGAAGTCTTCAGACGTGCGTATTCGTGATGTGGTAGAAGCATGTGTATAGACGCCCAAGAGCTATATTTATTTTCAGCCAAAAGCTAATGTACCCGTGTTCTGGACTTTGATCTATAAATTCGCTACTTTCCCCAATAAACTATTTGTTCGCGCCATAAGGGCGCTTAGTTTCGAGCGGCAGTGTAAGAGCGAGCGCTGCATCGGCGCTTGCACTCCCGCTTGCACTCCCGCTCTCCGTTGCTCTCCCGCTCCCGGCGAAGCCCACCACTCCGCGGTCCCGGTCTTTTTTTCTCTTAGTTTTAACTTAATCTAGAAATTGATCTGTGCCAATAAAGGCTTATTTTTGTGAAGTCGATTTCTCGCCGTTTTTCTCTTCGTTTGGACCTTTGGGAATTTCCAGCAGCACCAATAACCCCCAACATTTTCTACGGCCACAACCCGCCACGACAGCCGGCCTGTTTTGGACAACTCCGCCCACTGCAGTTCATGGTCCTTCGTCGCCTGCGATCTATCCTGATCAGCGCCCCCCTTTGCGGATTTTTCCAAGATAAGTACGACTATTTTCCAAACCTTTCGTCCGTGATCGCCATATTCCTTTTCCAAGGCGTTATTTCCATCCGAGTCCAAATTCCAAGTGAAAAAGTGAGAAGTGATATATATATGCCTATATACAAGAATATAGGTATAAAAAACATACGCCTAGCCGCAGTGAATTTTTTTTTCGATTTTAAAGTGCAAAGTGCTTTGCCAATATTGGCCCTCTACATAGTTTTTCACTGTGATCCGCTAGTTTCCAAGCGTACATACATATATACATTCATATGTGCATATATATATTACAGCAAAATCACTTTCACATATCCACGTCCGGCACTAAACTGCATGTCGAAAATTCCAAATATATACACACACAAATCAAACAAAGATTAAAAAATATTATATTCTTTACACATATCCAAGTATACACATACAAATTAATACATACACATATTGTCCAAAGCCATATAAAATTATTATATTATTTACACATACATATATCTACATATATATCCCCTGCAGTACCGCTTGTCATCAATAGCCCTCTGTAATCAACAATTCATCAACGTGCCGACTGCGACGTCGGCAGAATCGACGCTCTGCCGACTGCGACTTGAACCCGAACTTCTTTCGAGTACCCGAACTCCCTTCGGGTCCGAAAAAAAACAAAAACAAATCCGTTAATTCTCGAAACTTCGACTGCATATTTTCGGAGCAGCGAAAGGTCCGTAAATTAAAGAGAGATAGTGATAGAGCGAAGGGAGGGGGAAAAAAATTGTGGCGAAAACGCATTTGAAGATGAAGTGCAGTGGAAATAAAAAGTGTATAAATTGAAGTTTTATTTCGGGATATTTGAATATATAAAAAGGTGAGTAAAGTGATTGTTTTGTAATTAGATAAATTGATTTGCACCCTTTTCTTTTCAGACTGCAGTAATGGCTAATATATTGAAACGAGGAAAGAATATCTTCTTCTGCAACATGATAAAACATGAATCATGATAAGTTCTACGTGGCTCTTTTGGGTAATTTTTATATAATTTATATATTTTTTCCCTTGGCTAATTATTATTTTTTCTATAGATTCAATTGCCCAAGGTGCCTAAGGTGTGTCAAAAATTTGGACTCTGAATAGGAAGCGCAACACCGAGGAGCAAACAGACGTTGAAGAGGCCTTTAATAAATAGATTAATATTTAATGTTAAAAGTGTATATTTGTTATTTAGTTTAAGTATAGAATTAGTCAAAAAATAAATAATATTTAAAACATTTTTATGCATTATATATGAATTAAAGGGTTGATGAATTGTTGATGACAAGTTGATGAATTCATCAACTTGTCATCAACTTGTCATCAACAATTCATCAACTTGTCATCAACTTTTCATCAACAGTCGAAGTTTCGAGAATTAACGGATTTGTTTTTGTTTTTTTTCGGACCCGAAGGGAGTTCGGGTACTCGAAAGAAGTTCGGGTTCAAGTCGCAGTCGGCAGAGCGTCGATTCTGCCGACGTCGCAGTCGGCACGTTGATGAATTGTTGATTACAGAGGGCTATTGATGACAAGCGGTACTGCAGGGGATATATATGTAGATATATGTATGTGTAAATAATATAATAATTTTATATGGCTTTGGACAATATGTGTATGTATTAATTTGTATGTGTATACTTGGATATGTGTAAAGAATATAATATTTTTTAATCTTTGTTTGATTTGTGTGTGTATATATTTGGAATTTTCAACATGCAGTTTAGTGCCGGACGTGGATATGTGAAAGTGATTTTGCTGTAATATATATATGCACATATGAATGTATATATGTATGTACGCTTGGAAACTAGCGGATCACAGTGAAAAACTATGTAGAGGGCCAATATTGGCAAAGCACTTTGCACTTTAAAATCGAAAAAAAAATTCACTGCGGCTAGGCGTATGTTTTTTATACCTATATTCTTGTATATAGGCATATATATATCACTTCTCACTTTTTCACTTGGAATTTGGACTCGGATGGAAATAACGCCTTGGAAAAGGAATATGGCGATCACGGACGAAAGGTTTGGAAAATAGTCGTACTTATCTTGGAAAAATCCGCAAAGGGGGGCGCTGATCAGGATAGATCGCAGGCGACGAAGGACCATGAACTGCAGTGGGCGGAGTTGTCCAAAACAGGCCGGCTGTCATGGCGGGTTGTGGCCGTAGAAAATGTTGGGGGTTGTTGGTGCTGCTGCAAATTCCCAAAGGTCCAAACGAAGAGAAAAACGGCGAGAAATCGACTTCACAAAAATAAGCCTTTATTGGCACAGATCAATTTCTAGATTAAGTTAAAACTAAGAGAAAAAAAGACCGGGACCGCGGAGTGGTGGGTTTCGCCGGGAGCGGGAGAGCAACGGAGAGCGGGAGTGCAAGCGGGAGTGCAAGCGCCGATGCAGCGCTCGCTCTTACACTGCCGCTCGAAACTAAGCGCCCTTATGGCGCGAACAAATAGTTTATTGGGGAAAGTAGCGAATTTATAGATCAAAGTCCAGAACACGGGTACATTAGCTTTTGGCTGAAAATAAATATAGCTCTTGGGCGTCTATACACATGCTTCTACCACATCACGAATACGCACGTCTGAAGACTTCCGCAGTGTCTTATGTTCAGAGGACAAAATGAAATTTGGGAAGCCCAGATGGGTGTTAAAAGAATTGGCGTGATTTACTCAAAAAGAACCTTGACAAGACAAGACACACACAGCAGTCCCACCTTCGAAAACAATATTTGTTTCGAGGCTTGCCCCTGATGTCGCATCGGAAGATGTTCTAGCCTTTATACAAGGCAAAACCCAAGCCGGACATATCAAGGTGGAAAAATTTCAATTTTCGTATGCCAGAGACATTTCATCTTTTAAGATAAATGTCTCAACCCAACTCTTTGACACTATTTGCTCGGGTGACTTCTGGCCCGAGTACGTAATAGTTATGGAGTACGAGGCTCGAAAGAAGAGAACACGGCCTGCGGGAGTACAACTGCCCAGGCCGTCACAATCCTCAGTGTCCACTGCCGTACCTTCTGTCCCAAAAAACTAACCTCTTCCTTACTACTTTCCTATCAGAATACTAGAGGCTTACGCAGTAAGCTCTCTAAATTATATTCGGATGGTCTTTCTTTCGCATCTCAGGTGATTGTATTTACTGAAACCTGGTTGAAGCCGGAGATCCTCTGCTCCGAAATTCTTCCGAGTAAATAAATAATCTATAGATTAGACCGTCTTGTCCAGCGTGGTGGTGGAGTTTTAATTGCCGTTGACTCCTGCCTCATCTCGGAACTGTAGGTATCCTACGACTTTCTGGACATTGAATTCATATGCGTAAAATTATCTTTTACATGCAGCTGTATATATATTACCTGCTCTTATATTCCTCCATCTTCGGAAATGCCAACTTATTGGAAACACCTTTCGGCAATTCAGTCAGTTTCCAACTGGCTTTCTGATAGGGACCAATGAGTGACTTTGGGCGACTTCAACATACCTGGAGCTCACTGGTCTTCTGACTGTGTGTCTAATATCCTCCTGACTGCGGCACATCATGACCTTCTAAATGGCTTGTTTGATTTATCCTTATCTCAAGTTAACCATGTCTTTAATTCCTTAAACCGTTTACTGGATCTATGCTTTGTTTTCGATCCTGCAGGCGTAAACCTATGTAGAGTTCCTCCAATGACGCAACCTGAAGATCCTTATCATCATACTTTCGATGTGACTATCGACACTGGTACAGTTTTAGCAACGACATCTGGTAGTAGGTTAAACAGAGTCCGCTGTTTCCGAAAGGCCGACTATCAGAGGCTAAACACTTTAATAGCTGAATTTGATTGGTCTAATCTTTTCATGAGCTCAGACATGGCAACAGCTGTTGATATCTTTTATAGTGCCATGAACTGATTTTTCTTCTTATGTGTTCCTGAAACCTATCCATCGGTCTCTAATAAACCACTCTGGTTTAACAAAGAGCTGACACGTTTAAAAAACGTAAAATCTAGGCTTTATAATAAATATAAACGTACTGGTTCAAGAACGGCTTTCTCATCCTATCTTAGTGCTCGATCTAGCTTTACCGTGCTTAACGCTCAGTGGTATAAAAATTATTTGACTCGTTGCAAGGTCCACGCCAAGGTTCACGCAGGACCCCAAACAGTTTTCTAACTTTGTTAACGTTGTACCCAACTTGTATCAACTTGTCATCAACTTGTCATCAACAATTCATCAACTTGTCATCAACTTTTCATCAACTTGTCATCAACAATTCATCAACCCTTTAATTCATATATAATGCATAAAAATGTTTTAAATATTATTTATTTTTTGAC
The DNA here is from genome assembly GCA_035045905.1 of Drosophila anomelani. Classification (NCBI taxonomy): domain Eukaryota; kingdom Metazoa; phylum Arthropoda; class Insecta; order Diptera; family Drosophilidae; genus Drosophila; species Drosophila anomelani. The sequence goes on from JAWNOO010000052.1 coordinate 458,176, forward strand.
TAATTCTATACTTAAACTAAATAACAAATATACACTTTTAACATTAAATATTAATCTATTTATTAAAGGCCTCTTCAACGTCTGTTTGCTCCTCGGTGTTGCGCTTCCTATTCAGAGTCAAAATTTTTGACACACCTTAGGCACCTTGGGAAATTGAATCTATAGAAAAAATAATAATTAGCCAAGGGAAAAAATATATAAATTATATAAAAATTACCCAAAAGAGCCACGTAGAACTTATCATGATTCATGTTTTATCATGTTGCAGAAGGAGATATTCTTTCCTCGTTTCAATATATTAGCCATTACTGCAGTCTGAAAAGAAAAGGGTGCAAATCAATTTATTTAATTACAAAACAATCACTTTACTCACCTTTTTATATATTCAAATATCCCGAAATAAAACTTCAATTTTATTTCCACTGCACTTCATCTTCAAATGCGTTTTCGCCACAATTTTTTTCCCCTCCCTTCGCTCTATCACTATCTCTCTTTAATTTACGGACCTTTCGCTGCTCCGAAAATATGCAGTCGAAGTTTCGAGAATTAACGGATTTGTTTTTGTTTTTTTTCGGACCCGAAGGGAGTTCGGGTACTCGAAAGAAGTTCGGGTTCAAGTCGCAGTCGGCAGAGCGTCGATTCTGCCGACGTCGCAGTCGGCACGTTGATGAATTGTTGATTACAGAGGGCTATTGATGACAAGCGGTACTGCAGGGGATATATATGTAGATGTATGTGTAAATAATATAATAATTTTATATGGCTTTGGACAATATGTGTATGTATTAATTTGTATGTGTATACTTGGATATGTGTAAAGAATATAATATTTTTTAATCTTTGTTTGATTTGTGTGTGTATATATTTGGAATTTTCGACATGCAGTTTAGTGCCGGACGTGGATATGTGAAAGTGATTTTGCTGTAATATATATATGCACATATGAATGTATATATGTATGTACGCTTGGAAACTAGCGGATCACAGTGAAAAACTATGTAGAGGGCCAATATTGGCAAAGCACTTTGCACTTTAAAATCGAAAAAAAAATTCACTGCGGCTAGGCGTATGTTTTTTATACCTATATTCTTGTATATAGGCATATATATATCACTTCTCACTTTTTCACTTGGAATTTGGACTCGGATGGAAATAACGCCTTGGAAAAGGAATATGGCGATCACGGACGAAAGGTTTGGAAAATAGTCGTACTTATCTTGGAAAAATCCGCAAAGGGGGGCGCTGATCAGGATAGATCGCAGGCGACGAAGGACCATGAACTGCAGTGGGCGGAGTTGTCCAAAACAGGCCGGCTGTCGTGGCGGGTTGTGGCCGTAGAAAATGTTGGGGGTTATTGGTGCTGCTGGAAATTCCCAAAGGTCCAAACGAAGAGAAAAACGGCGAGAAATCGACTTCACAAAAATAAGCCTTTATTGGCACAGATCAATTTCTAGATTAAGTTAAAACTAAGAGAAAAAAAGACCGGGACCGCGGAGTGGTGGGCTTCGCCGGGAGCGGGAGAGCAACGGAGAGCGGGAGTGCAAGCGGGAGTGCAAGCGCCGATGCAGCGCTCGCTCTTACACTGCCGCTCGAAACTAAGCGCCCTTATGGCGCGAACAAATAGTTTATTGGGGAAAGTAGCGAATTTATAGATCAAAGTCCAGAACACGGGTACATTAGCTTTTGGCTGAAAATAAATATAGCTCTTGGGCGTCTATACACATGCTTCTACCACATCACGAATACGCACGTCTGAAGACTTCCGCAGTGTCTTATGTTCAGAGGACAAAATGAAATTTGGGAAGCCCAGATGGGTGTTAAAAGAATTGGCGTGATTTACTCAAAAAGAACCTTGACAAGACAAGACACACACAGCAGTCCCACCTTCGAAAACAATATTTGTTTCGAGGCTTGCCCCTGATGTCGCATCGGAAGATGTTCTAGCCTTTATACAAGGCAAAAAATAAATAATATTTAAAACATTTTTATGCATTATATATGAATTAAAGGGTTGATGAATTGTTGATGACAAGTTGATGAAAAGTTGATGACAAGTTGATGAATTGTTGATGACAAGTTGATGACAAGTTGATGAATTCATCAACTTGTCATCAACTTGTCATCAACTTGTCATCAACTTTTCATCAACTTTTCATCAACTTGTCATCAACAATTGTTGATGACATGTTGTTGATGACAGCCTAGGACATGCCCATGTAAAATTCATCAACAGTTTGTATGGCAATTCATCGATGAATCATCAACAACACCCCTTCGGCTGTTGATGAATTGTTGATGAATTGTTGATGAATGGTACTGCAGGGTCATTCCAAAGACCCATACACATATTAACAATTGAAAATCAAATTGACGCGCAATTTTTACATACACATAAATATAAAACATTTTTACGCCGAAATTTATAGTTTTATATTAATGGTTAAATTGTCAATTTATACGATTTATGAAAAATTGTAATAAAGAATAAAATATACCCAAAAACTAAAATTTCGTTCCAGAAATAAAATAAATATATATCATATACATATACATACATATATCCGAAAAAATTAATTGTGTTTTTAATTGCGATCCTGATATTCATATACATATATCCGAAAAAATTAATTGTGTTTTTAATTGCGATCCTGATATTCATATACATATATCCGAATAAATTAATTGTGGTTTTAATTGCTATCCTGATATTCATATACATATATCCGAAAAAACTTAATTGTGTTTTTTAATTGCTATCCTGACATACATATATATTCGCATACATAAGCTCCCCGCTATTCTGCGAGCAGCCAAAATTTTTCCATCAAATACATACATACATACATGAGCAGAGCTTAGCGCTATTCTGTGCTAAGCATCGAACTCCATATACACACATACATATATTTGGGTAATTTTTATTTCGTCTCCGTTTTGTTCTTATGCAAGCATAGGCACTTACACGATTCAAGTAGTAACGAGCAAAACACAGGGCACCAATCCTACATCCATACCGGAATACAAAATCGAGCGCAAAAAAAAAAAAAAAAATAATAATAATATTTTTCGAATAATCGTCAAAGAAAATTTCAAGGTCGATAGCTATTTCAGATTCGTTTTTCAGCTAGTTTTTTTTGGCTTCTTTTTTCTTGTGTCGCAAAAGTGGTTAAACTTCGATTGTGTTCCTAAATTACAAAAAATTTTTTGCCAGAGAATTCCAAATCTAAATTCTGCTCCTAGGCTATCGTACCACCAGCCATTTAATTTTTTTTTTTGGCTATTTAATTTTTTTTGAAATTGATTGTCGAAGGTTTTCTTGCGGTTGATGTGTCGTTATTTTTTCCATCGTTTCGGTTGGTTTTGTGTTTAGCTATTCAGCCTTTTTAGTCGTTTGTTTTGATTCTATCAGCGAGATTTAGCTATTTTTCGTCAGGGAGCATTCAGCTATTGTTTGCTGTTTCCGTAACTCTTAGCTATATTTAGCTATTTTTTCCAATAAGCGTTCCGTAAGCGGTCGGCTACATGCAGCTATTTTCCAGATAATTTCTAGCTATTTTTCTAGCTATATCAGCTAATTTGCTCCAAACAGAGTCTGCGGGTCAATTTTTTTTCGTTTCCTTAATTTTTTTGGCGGCGGGAAGGCCTTCCGATTTGAACAGCGTAGCTGAGTATGCCCGTTGAGGGTGACAAGAAGCCAACGCCGACACCAAAAAAGGAAACAAAGACCACCCTTTCCTCTCCGCTGCCTTCTCGCGTCAAACGAGTGCCCAAGTCCGCTAGCCCGAGACCTAGAAGCTCGAGTGCCACGCCAAAGATCAGAGATCGCCCAACGACGAGCTCAAAAACAAGTCCGAGAATTGTCGTCTCCAAACCGGTGGCGAAAGCGTCGAGCGAATCTTCACTTGTGGAACAGCCAGAGAATCCCTCTGCATCTGGGACTAAATTTCTGAGGGTCACACGCGCTAGTAGGAAAATGTCGGTAGCCGAGCAGCCAACTGCCGCAACCGCTGCGTTGCACAAATTCATTGCTGTGAGCGATCGCGTCAGCGCTTTCGAAGACAAAATCAATACTCCTGGTCAGGCTTCGCAATCTTCACACACATTGCAAGTCCGTCTGCAGCAAGTGCGAGCCTTATGGGAGAAGGTTGAAAAAGAGTACGAAATCTGCTCTGACCTCATTGCCCAGGAAGGATCCCTCAGCACCTTGCCTCTCCTATAAGCAAAGTATGAATATTGCTACTCCGTATACGAGACTTGTGCAGCTCAGATTAGCGAAACGCTAGACAGAGTGACGCCTCAAGCCGTTCCAGCTCTTCCCTCTCAACCGCTTATTTCGTCCGGTTGCCGACTACCGCCCTGCGATACAGAAGTTTTCGATGGGGACTACCTCCGATGGCCCACTTTCCGGGACCTGTTCACGGCAGTTTATGTTAACAACCCCAGGATGACACCGGTCGAGAAGCTTTTCCATCTCCTCACCAAAACTAGTGGCGAGGCAAAGGCCATAGTGTTCAAATCCCCGCTTACAAATGACGGCTTCGCGCCAGCGTGGGCAGCGCTTCAAGACCGTTTCCAAAACAAAAGACTTTTAGTCAACAGCCAACTCAAGCTTTTGTTCAACTTGAGCTCCGTTTCTCAAGAGTCGGGACATGCTCTAAAGGAGCTGCAGTCAACGATTCAGGGGTGTCTAACAGCGCTAGCACATTCCAATATCTCCACTGACAACTGGGATTGTCTGTTGGTCTTCCTGTGCGCCAGCAAACTGCCAAAGTTAACCCTTTTCTTATGGGAACAGTCGCTAACTTCGAAGTCCGAAATTCCGGCTTGGGAGGAGATGAACACCTTCCTGAGCGAAAGGTATCGGACACTATCTATAGGCTATCGAGGATATGAAGCCGACTCAGTCAGTTCCCAAAAGGCTGCAATCCTTCGAGACCAAGGTCACCCCCAAACAAAAGGGGTGTGACTTATGTTCTAAGGAAAATCATCCAATCAGATTGTGCCCGCGCTTTCTCAACATGTCTGTCGACGCGCGTTCCGGCTACATCAAAAAGAAGCAGCTATGCCTGAATTGTTTCGCTAGAGGCCATCAGCTACGTGATTGCACGAGCACACATAGCTGTTTCACGTGTAGGGGGAGGCATCATACTTTGCTGCATCGCGGCTCCCCCAGTTCCTCAAGCACGACTTCCTCAAACGCTCGACCCACGAGCTCTCCAACATCGGCGCCCTCGTCGCAACAGTCCTCCAGTCGCAATGCATCCGCGAGCACCTCAACGGTGCAAAATTATTTCGCTGCAAATACTACAGCCGTCCTGCTGAGCACGGCAATTGTTGACGTGTGCCATCTGGGCACGAGCTACCGAGCCCGAGCTTTATTCGACTCGGGATCGGAAGCTACCTTCATCTCCGAACGCATGTTCAACCTCCTTAAGTTGCCTTTCCGAAAAACCCAAACCCAAGTCTCAGGGCTAAACCAATCGGTTTCGGCAGAGTCAACGAGACTCTGCCAGTTTGCTATCCGCTCCCCTACTAAGCCGGGTCTTCAACTAGATACCGCAGCCTATGTCCTTCCGGAATTAGCGGGCAAACTGCCCTCCCATCCAGTTCCCAGGAATTCTTTGCAAGACCTGCCCGATCTCCAATGGGCAGACCCAAACTTCTTTGAAAGTTCCCAAATCGATTTACTGATCGGAGCTGATATTCTACCGTCGGTGATGATGCAAGGCACTCGGAGAAACATTTGTGGCTCCCTCCTAGGCCAAGAGACCATCTTCGGCTGGGTACTTGCCGGGCCGATCTCCAATACTAAGGCCAACAGAGTCGCATCCTTCACGACTCAAGTACACCACCAAAAGGAAGATTCGTTAGACTCGCTTCTCAGCAAGTTCTGGGAGGTGGAGGATCTACCATTCCAGATGGTGAATGAGTCGGATTCCTATTGCGAAAGGAACTTCCTCCGCACTACCAAAAGAGACGCAAGCGGGAGGTACGTGGTTACGCTCCCATTCTGCGACCCCGAAAACTCGGGGTCCGATCTGGGATATTCAAGGTCCATTGCGTTAGCTCAGTTTCTTCGAAACGAGAATCGTTTAAAAAGAGACTTTCCGTTAAAAGAGCAATATGACAGCGTGATTCAGGAGTATCTGGATCTGGGTCATATGCACGAAGTTCCATCGACTCATAGTTCCCCCACTTACTATCTTCCACATCACGCGGTAATCAAGCCCGAAAGTACTACGACAAAGCTTCGCGTTGTATTTAACGCCTCCAGTCCATCTGCGAATGGAACCAGCTTAAATGATATTCTTCATGCTGGTCCAGTCCTGCAATCCGATCTGACCATTCAAATTCTGAAATGGCGATATTTCCAATATGTGTTCAGCGCGGACATCACAAAGATGTACCGTCAGATCTGGGTCGATCCGAAACATACACCCTTTCAAAGAATCCTGTTCCGAGATAAGGAGGGGGATATTCGAGACTTTGAGTTGAAAACAGTTACCTTCGGGGTCAACTGTGCGCCCTTCCTCGCTATTCGAGTGCTGCAGCAGCTAGCAGAGGATGTCCAAGGGGCGTTTCCAAAAGCCAGCCACATTCTTCAACAACATATGTACGTCAATGACGTTCTGGCAGGGGCAAATTCCATATCTGAGGCCCATAGTTCAATCCAAGAGCTACAAGCAGCTCTTAGCTCTGCTGGTTTCCCTTTGAGGAAGTGGACTTCAAACCACACGAGCATACTACAAAATATTCCGGCCGAACACCTCCTTCATAGCGAGTTCCTCGATATCGATACCGAAAGCACGGCCAAAACGCTCGGGATTCGATGGAGGGCTAAGTCCGACGAATTCTACTTCGTGCCGCCAGAAATAGTGGTGGAACCCTCCTTTACAAAGCGGGAGGTGTTGTCCCAAATCGCGAGGTTGTTTGATCCAGCCGGATGGCTCGCTCCGTTTATAATACGTTCCAAAATATTTATGCAGGAGATTTGGCTACAAGATTTAAGCTGGGATGATAAGCTTCCCAGCGAAATGAGTCAGAGGTGGCAGGCGTTTCTTCATGAGTATTCCGACCTCAACCAGATCCGCGTTCCGAGATGGGTCTGTTTTCAGCCTGAGATCAAAGTGGCGTATCATGGATTCTGTGATGCGTCCCAAAAGGCTTATGGAGCGGCGATCTACGTGCGCGTCGAGGTGGGTCAGAAAATACTTTCTAACCTCCTCACATCCAAGACCCGAGTCGCTCCAGTCAAGACCGTGTCCCTTCCACGTCTAGAGCTATGTTAGCCGTTGTTAGCCGAAATGGTAACGACTATTCTTCCTAATATGCCCACACCAAGTTCCGACATACGCTGCTGGACCGATTCGACCATCGTTCTGGCCTGGTTACGGAAGCCGGCATGCAACTGGACCACGTTTGTTGCCAACAGAGTGGCCAAGATAACGCAGGCAGTACCAGTCGACTGCTGGGCACACGTTCGATCCGAACAAAATTCCGCCGATTTAGCCAGTCGAGGCGTGTCCCTACTCGAGTTAGCGGATAGTCAACTTTGGTGGCACGGGCCAGAGTGGCTGCAAGGGCCACAAGAGCTGTGGCCACCCCAAAGCGATGTGCAACCGAACACAGAGTTCGAGCAGCGCGCGGTGAAGGTGCATTTCAACCAGGTCCCTTCTGACGAATTTCTCGAACGCTTCTCTAAACTGGACAAAGCACTGTGAGTCCTGGCGTATGTTCGGCGCTTCCTTAGTCGCTGCCGTAAGGGCGCGATCTCCTCTACTTCCCGACCCACGAGGGAAGAAATCCGAGAGGCAGAACAAACGCTGATTTCCATCGCGCAACGGCGAGCATACGGCCAAGAGCTGAAGCACTTGGCAAGTCCAATTTTAAACTTGTTTCCGTTCACGGACCAACTCGGCCTTCTAAGGGCGTGTGGTCGCGTCACAGCTTCTAGAGCCCTCCAGTATGATGAACGGCATCTAATAATTCTGCCCTACGGCTGTAGACTGTCTCGCCTTCTCGTCCAATTCACCCACCAGATTACTCTTCACGGCGGTAGTCAGTTGATCGTACGCCTGATCCGATCGAAGTATTGGATTCCTAAACTCAAGAATCTGGTCAAGGCAGTGGTGAATCCGTGTAAGATCTGCACGATTTACAAGAAGACTCTGCAAACTCAGCTGATGGGCGATCTTCCAAAGGACAGAGTGTCCTTCTCGAGGCCTTTTGGGCCTTGATTATGCCGGGCCGTTCGAGATTAAAAACTATACCGGGAGAGCGTGTCTCATTACCAAGGGATATGTATGTGTATTTGTGTGTTTTTCCACGAAGGCTATCCATTTAGAGCAGACATCCGATCTCACCGCCGAAAAGTTCCTAGCCGCCTTTGCTCGTTTTGTAGCTAGGCGCGGGTGCCCTAGGCGGATTCATTCTGATAATGGCAAGACGTTTGTGGGGGCAGCTTCTCTACTTTCTCGGGACTTCCTTCAAGCCGTCAAAGAGTCTGTGACTGATGTACACAGCCATCAGGGACTTGACTGGCGCTTCATCCCGCCCGGGGCTCCGCATATGGGGGGTCTGTGGGAAGCAGGGGTGAAAAGTTTCTAAACTCTTTTCTATAAAGCCACGGCTACGCGCAAGTATACATTTGAGGAACTTGCGACGCTCCTAGCCAAGATCGAAGCTTGCCTCAACTCCAGACCCCTATCCCCGATGTCTGAAGATCCCTCCGATCTGCTAGCCCTCACGCCTGGCCATTTCCTGATTGGCGGGCCGTTGCTTTCCACGGCTGAGCCTGAGATAAAGGGCGAAGCGGTAGAAAGAGGAGTATCACAAAGAACTCCACAAACGCAACAAATGGCAATTTCCGACTCGAAACATCCAAATTGACGATATGGTGGTAGTCAAGGAGGATAATTTGCCCTCGAACGAATGGCGGCTCGGCAGAATTGTTTCTGTTTTCCCCGGAGCCGATGGCCGAGTTCGAGTGGCTGAAGTCCGTACGGCGCGCGGCACAATAAAACGCCCCGTGCATAAGGTTATCCTTCTCCCTATGGAGAGCAAGGAACCGGCTACTTCCAGCCATTAATCTATTTCCGTCTGCGAGGTCACATACTAAGCCAATTTTTGGTCTCTTTTCCTCGCAGAACAACTTCAGCATAATGGTGCCGCGTCCCCGCACAGCCCAGGATTTGGATAGCAGACGTACCCGAGGTATTCAATCCTACCGCTGCCGAGTCTGCCGGGGCATCCATCCTCTTCGGAAATGCAAGAGGTTCCAGAAACTGAGCGCTGAGAAGCGCCTTCGGGCAGTGCTGATTAATAAGTACTGCTCGAATTGCCTCGCCCACGAGCACTCAGGAGGGACCTGCCGAAGCACCGAGGGATGTAAAACGTGCGGGGGGGACCATCACACTCTGCTCCACATGCACGAGGAGGTGCCATCAACCTCTCGTCCACGCCCTGAACGACCCGCTCGTCAGCCCGTCTCCAGGGATCCTGCTCGGCCGGCAGCCCCCACTCCAGCGTCGGCTCGTCATCCCGTCCCAAGGGAACCAGCGCGTGCAGTGGCCCCCACTCCATCCCAGACCGTGGCGGCCTATCTGCGACAGAGGGTGGTCCACATCCTCCCGACCGCCTGCGTGCTGCTCGACACCGGGAGCACCACGTTCGAGATGGGGGCCCTGATCGACCCGTGCATGGCGATCAGCAGTATTGACCGGTCGTTGGCGACGGCATACCGGCTGCCCGTCACGCAGGCAGGCGAGGATGAGGTCTGCACGGCGACCATCCGATCCCGCACGGGCGACTTCAGGCCCGACGTCGTTTTAAGGCTTGATCCTGCTCTCTCTCTCTCTCTCTCTCTCTCTCTCTCTCTCTCTCTCTCTCTCTCTCTCTCTCTCTCTCTCTCTCTCTCTCTCTCTCTCTCTCTCTCTCTCTCTCTCTCTCTCTCTCTCTCTCTGCCGTTCACTATCTATAGGCTATCGAGGATATGAAGCCGACTCAGTCAGTTCCCAAAAGGCTGCAATCCTTCGAGGCCAAGGTCACCCCCAAACAAAAGGGGTGTGACTTATGTTCTAAGGAAAATCATCCAATCAGATTGTGCCCGCGCTTTCTCAACATGTCTGTCGACGCGCGTTCCGGCTACATCAAAAAGAAGCAGCTATGCCTGAATTGTTTCGCTAGAGGCCATCAGCTACGTGATTGCACGAGCACACATAGCTGTTTCACGTGTAGGGGCAGGCATCATACTTTGCTGCATCGCGGCTCTCCCAGTTCCTCAAGCACGACTTCCTCAAACGCTCGACCCACGAGCTCTCCAACCTCGGCGCCCTCGTCGCAACAGTCCTCCAGTCGCAATGCATCCGCGAGCACCTCAACGGTGCAAAATTATTTCGCTGCAAATACTACAGCCGTCCTGCTGAGCACGGCAATTGTTGACGTGTGCCATCTGGGCACGAGCTACCGAGCCCGAGCTTTATTCGACTCGGGATCGGAAGCTACCTTCATCTCCGAACGCATGTTCAACCTCCTTAAGTTGCCTTTCCGAAAAACCCAAACCCAAGTCTCAGGGCTAAACCAATCGGTTTCGGCAGAGTCAACGAGACTCTGCCAGTTTGCTATCCGCTCCCCTACTAAGCCGGGTCTTCAACTAGATACCGCAGCCTATGTCCTTCCGGAATTAGCGGGCAAACTGCCCTCCCATCCAGTTCCCAGGAATTCTTTGCAAGACCTGCCCGATCTCCAATGGGCAGACCCAAACTTCTTTGAAAGTTCCCAAATCGATTTACTGATCGGAGCTGATATTCTACCGTCGGTGATGATGCAAGGCACTCGGAGAAACATTTGTGGCTCCCTCCTAGGCCAAGAGACCATCTTCGGCTGGGTACTTACCGGGCCGATCTCCAATACTAAGGCCAACAGAGTCGCATCCTTCACGACTCAAGTACACCACCAAAAGGAAGATTCGTTAGACTCGCTTCTCAGCAAGTTCTGGGAGGTGGAGGATCTACCATTCCAGATGGTGAAAGAGTCGGATTCCTATTGCGAAAGGAACTTCCTCCGCACTACCAAAAGGTAGTGGTAGGTAGGTACCTTCGGGGTCAACTGTGCGCCCTTCCTCGCTATTCGAGTGCTGCAGCAGCTAGCAGAGGATGTCCAAGGGGCGTTTCCAAAAGCCAGCCACATTCTTCAACAACATATGTACGTCAATGACGTTCTGGCAGGGGCAAATTCCATATCTGAGGCCCATAGTTCAATCCAAGAGCTACAAGCAGCTCTTAGCTCTGCTGGTTTCCCTTTGAGGAAGTGGACTTCAAACCACACGAGCATACTACAAAATATTCCGGCCGAACACCTCCTTCATAGCGAGTTCCTCGATATCGATACCGAAAGCACGGCCAAAACGCTCGGGATTCGATGGAGGGCTAAGTCCGACGAATTCTACTTCGTGCCGCCAGAAATAGTGGTGGAACCCTCCTTTACAAAGCGGGAGGTGTTGTCCCAAATCGCGAGGTTGTTTGATCCAGCCGGATGGCTCGCTCCGTTTATAATACGTTCCAAAATATTTATGCAGGAGATTTGGCTACAAGATTTAAGCTGGGATGATAAGCTTCCCAGCGAAATCAGTCAGAGGTGGCAGGCGTTTCTTCATGAGTATTCCGACCTCAACCAGATCCGCGTTCCGAGATGGGTCTGTTTTCAGCCTGAGATCAAAGTGGCGTATCATGGATTCTGTGATGCGTCCCAAAAGGCTTATGGAGCGGCGATCTACGTGCGCGTCGAGGTGGGTCAGTAAATACTTTCTAACCTCCTCACATCCAAGACCCGAGTCGCTCCAGTCAAGACCGTGTCCCTTCCACGTCTAGAGCTATGTTAGCCGTTGTTAGCCGAAATGGTAACGGCTATTCTTCCTAATATGCCCACACCAAGTTCCGACATACGCTGCTGGACCGATTCGACCATCGTTCTGGCCTGGTTACGGAAGCCGGCATGCAACTGGACCACGTTTGTTGCCAACAGAGTGGCCAAGATAACGCAGGCAGTACCAGTCGACTGCTGGGCACACGTTCGATCCGAACAAAATTCCGCCGATTTAGCCAGTCGAGGCGTGTCCCTACTCGAGTTAGCGGATAGTCAACTTTGGTGGCACGGGCCAGAGTGGCTGCAAGGGCCACAAGAGCTGTGGCCAGCCCAAAGCGATGTGCAACCGAACACAGAGTTCGAGCAGCGCGCGGTGAAGGTGCATTTCAACCAGGTCCCTTCTGACGAATTTCTCGAACGCTTCTCTAAACTGGACAAAGCACTGTGAGTCCTGGCGTATGTTCGGCGCTTCCTTAGTCGCTGCCGTAAGGGCGCGATCTCCTCTACTTCCCGACCCACGAGGGAAGAAATCCGAGAGGCAGAACAAACGCTGATTTCCATCGCGCAACGGCGAGCATACGGCCAAGAGCTGAAGCACTTGGCAAGTCCAATTTTAAACTTGTTTCCGTTCACGGACCAACTCGGCCTTCTAAGGGCGTGTGGTCGCGTCACAGCTTCTAGAGCCCTCCAGTATGATGAACGGCATCTAATAATTCTGCCCTACGGCTGTAGACTGTCTCGCCTTCTCGTCCAATTCACCCACCAGATTACTCTTCACGGCGGTAGTCAGTTGATCGTACGCCTGATCCGATCGAAGTATTGGATTCCTAAACTCAAGAATCTGGTCAAGGCAGTGGTGAATCCGTGTAAGATCTGCACGATTTACAAGAAGACTCTGCAAACTCAGATGATGGGCGATCTTCCAAAGGACAGAGTGTCCTTCTCGAGGCCTTTTACATATTGGGCATTGATTATGCCGGGCCGTTCGAGATTAAAAACTATACCGGGAGAGCGTGTCTCATTACCAAGGGATATGTATGTGTATTTGTGTGTTTTTCCACGAAGGCTATCCATTTAGAGCAGACATCCGATCTCACCGCCGAAAAGTTCCTAGCCGCCTTTGCTCGTTTCGTAGCTAGGCGCGGGTGCCCTAGGCGGATTCATTCTGATAATGGCAAGACGTTTGTGGGGGCAGCTTCTCTACTTTCTCGGGACTTCCTTCAAGCCGTCAAAGAGTCTGTGACTGATGTACACAGCCATCAGGGACTTGACTGGCGCTTCATCCCGCCCGGGGCTCCGCATATGGGGGGTCTGTGGGAAGCAGGGGTGAAAAGTTTCAAAACTCTTTCCTATAAAGCCACGGCTACGCGCAAGTATACATTTGAGGAACTTGCGACGCTCCTAGCCAAGATCGAAGCTTGCCTCAACTCCAGACCCCTATCCCCGATGTCTGAAGATCCCTCCGATCTGCTAGCCCTCACGCCTGGCCATTTCCTGATTGGCGGGCCGTTGCTTTCCACGGCTGAGCCTGAGATAAAGGGCGAAGCCAAGTCGATAATCAATCGATGGCAACATTTGAAAGCCCAACATCAGCAGTTTAGTGCGCGGTAGAAAGAGGAGTATCACAAAGAACTCCACAAACGCAACAAATGGCAATTTCCGACCCGAAACATCCAAATTGACGATATGGTGGTAGTCAAGGAGGATAATTTGCCCTCGAACGAATGGCGGCTCGGCAGAATTGTTTCTGTTTTCCCCGGAGCCGATGGCCGAGTTCGAGTGGCTGAAGTCCGTACGGCGCGCGGCACAATAAAACGCCCCGTGCATAAGGTTATCCTTCTCCCTATGGAGAGCAAGGAACCGGCTACTTCCAGCCATTAATCTATTTCCGTCTGCGAGGTCACATACTAAGCCAATTTTTTGTCTCTTTTCCTCGCAGAACAACTTCAGCATAATGGTGCCGCGTCCCCGCACAGCCCAGGATTTGGATAGCAGACGTACCCGAGGTATTCAATCCTACCGCTGCCGAGTCTGCCGGGGCATCCGCAAGAGGTTCCAGAAACTGAGCGCTGAGAAGCGCCTTCGGGCAGTGCTGATTAATAAGTACTGCTCGAATTGCCTCGCCCACGAGCACTCAGGAGGGACCTGCCGAAGCACCGAGGGATGTAAAACGTGCGGGGGGGACCATCACACTCTGCTCCACATGCACGAGGAGGTGCCATCAACCTCTCGTCCACGCCCTGAACGACCCGCTCGTCAGCCCGTCTCCAGGGATCCTGCTCGGCCGGCAGCCCCCACTCCAGCGTCGGCTCGTCATCCCGTCCCAAGGGAACCAGCGCGTGCAGTGGCCCCCACTCCATCCCAGACCGTGGCGGCCTATCTGCGACAGAGGGTGGTCCACATCCTCCCGACCGCCTGCGTGCTGCTCGACACCGGGAGCACCACGTTCGAGATGGGGGCCCTGATCGACCCGTGCATGGCGATCAGCAGTATTGACCGGTCGTTGGCGACGGCATACCGGCTGCCCGTCACGCAGGCAGGCGAGGATGAGGTCTGCACGACGACCATCAAATCCCGCACGGGCGACTTCAGGCTCGACGTCGTTTTAAGGCTTGATCCCAGCCTTAGGATTCGCACGCCAGTACGGGCTCTGAGTGACACCATCCGGGCCAAGTTCGAGGATATCCGGCTCGCGGATGAACAGTTCCATCGCCCATCGACCATTTCGACCAGACTTGTTCCCGAAGCTGATCAAACCGGGGTTCCTGAAGCTGGAAGATGGGCTGCCCGTCGCTCACAGCACCGTGTTTGGATGGACCGTCTCCGGAGTGTGCCACGAGGAGTAATCCTGACTCTTGCTGCCGCAAGGGGGGGGAGAATGTTCGCGCCATAAGGGCGCTTAGTTTCGAGCGGCAGTGTAAGAGCGAGCGCTGCATCGGCGCTTGCACTCCCGCTCTCCGTTGCTCTCCCGCTCCCGGCGAAAGTCGGTTATCTCTTTCCTCTTTCTTCTTTATCCGTTTTATCCGTTTTATTTTTCTCTCCCCCGCTTGAGTGTCGTTTGCTATTAGCTGCATATAAGTGGTTCATAGGTCTCATCGCTCTTTCTGCTCTCTCTTTCTCTCTCTCTCTCTCTCTCTCTCTCTCTCTCTCTCTTTGCTTTTTTGCTACTGATAGTGTGCACAGTGTACGGTACATTATAGCCAAGGAGTACAAGGCTCGAAATAAGAGAACACGGCCTGCGGGAGTACAACTGTCCTCAGTATCCACCGCTGCACCTTCTGTCCCAAGAAAACTAACCTCTTCCTTACAACTTTCCTATCAGAATACCAGGGGTTTACGCAGTAAGCTCTCTAAATTGTATTCGGATAGCCTCCTTTGTATCCCAGGTGATTGTATTTACTGAAACCCGGTTAAAGCCGGAGATCCTCTGCTCCGAAATTCTTCCGAGTAAGTACACAATTTACAGATTAGACCGTCTTCTCCAGCGTGGTAGCGGAGTTTTAATTGCCGTTGACTCCTGCCTCATCTCGGAACGGGTGGTATCTAATGACTTTTTGGACATCGAATTTATCTCCGTAATCTATCTTTTACAGGTAGTTGCATTTTTGTAACCTGCTCTTACATTCCTCCATCTTCGGAAGAGCCAACTTATTGGAAACACCTTTCGGCAATCCAGGCAGTTTCCAATAAGCTTTCTGATAGGGACCAATGAGTGACTTTGGTTGACTTCAACATACCTGGAGCTCACTGGACTTCTGATGGTGGGTCAAATGTCCTTCATACAGAGGCGCAGCAAGACCTCATAAATGGCTTGCTTGATTTATCTTTATCTCAAGTTAACCATGTCTTTAATTCTTTAAACCGTTTACTGGATCTATGCTTTGTTTTCGATCCTGCAGGCGTAAATCTAATTAGAGTTCCTCCAATGACGCAACCTGAAGATCCTTATCATCCTACTTTTGATGTGACTAACGACACTGGGACAGTTTTAGCAACCACATATGGTAGTAGTTTAAACAGAATCCGCTGTTTCCGAAAGGCTGACTGTCAGAGGCTAAGCTTTTTAATAACAAATTTGGATTGGTCGAAGCTTTACATAAGCTCTGACATAGCAGCAGCCGTGATTATCTTTTACAGTGCCATGAACTCATTTTTTTCTTTATATGTTCCGGTAATCATCCGTCGGTCTCTAATAAACCACTTTAATTCAACAAAGAGCTGACACGCTTAAAAAACGTAAAATCTTTATAATTAATATAAAATCACCGGTTCAAGAACAGCTTTTTTATCTTATCTTAGTGCTCGGCCTAACTTTACAGTGCTTAACGCTCAGTGTTATAAAATTTATTTGACTCGTTGCAAGGACCAGTTCAAGCATGATCCTAAACAGTTTCATAACTTTGTTAACTCTAAACTTAAACCCACTATATACCCTTCCTCGCTGTCATTTAACTACAGTAAATTCTGATCAAGCAATAGCCAATATTTTGGCTGAGTTTTTTAAAACCACATATTCTCCCTCAACATCTTCAGATCATACATTTTCTCCAGCTATGCCCAGTTCGTACTTAACCTTCAGTCCTATTTTAAACGAAAGCTCACTTATTCTCAAACTTCAACGTGTTAAGCCAGTATATGAACCAGGTACCGATGGAATACCGGGCTCTGTGCTTAGGTATTGCTCCGAGGCGCTGTGTAACCCCCTTCTTAAATTGTTTACCTTATCTTTAGAATAATCAGAATTTTCTCCTATTTGGAGAGAATTATTTTTTATTAATCTCCACAAAAAAGGTATCAAATCGGAGGCCAGTAACTATAGGGGTATCTCTAAAGTATCGGCAATACCCAAATTTTTCGAGAATGTAATTACTCCTCAACATCTTTGCAGATCCGTCATTTCTTCATGTCAGCATTGTTTTATGAGGCGAATGTCAACCACTACCAATCTTCTGGAACTAACCTCATTCGTTATTATTATTATCCAACAAAACTCTCAAGCCAACGGTTTTTACTCGGACTTTAGTAAAGCATTCGACTCGGTAAACATTCTCTTCTGGTTAGGAAACTTGATTCAATGGGGTTTCCAAGTGATCTTCTTAAGTGGATTTCGAGTTATCTAAGTGACAGGACCCAAAAGGTTCTGTTCAAAAACGTTATAGCCTCAGTGTCACTTCTGGCGTCCCACAGGGTAGCCACCTTGGACCCCTGCTATTCACATTGTTTATCAATGACTTGCCGCTGGTTCTAACTAAATCCAGAATACTCAGAGTACAGTTCATGTCAATCAGACCTACAATCGGATCTTGACAACTTCCAAGCATGTTGTCATGCTAACGATTTACATCTCAAAAACTCTAAATGCAAACTGATGACATTTGATCTGTCCAAAAGAACTTTTTGCATTTCGCCCTCCGTGGCCTACCCTGGGATGCCAACTTCAGATTACCGTCTTACTCTAGTAGACTTCTCCTACTTAATTTACCTTCTTTAGCTAACCGTAGGACGGTGCTTGGCTTCGTCTTTACATAAACTAATTAACGGGGATGTGGAGAGCCCCTAAGGTTCACTATTTATTATACATATAGTATGCACAAACTCTCAAGCGATTAATCGAATTTTTAAACAATTTAAACTTTTTTCATTTTTGCCATCGCAAATTGAATATACCTAACTCTTCCTAACCACTTTTCGTGAGCCAAGCTTTGAGTCGGACGTGCTTCCCATCGCTCTACTTTCGTTCGAAGTTTTCATTGTAAATATTTGATCCTCAAAGTCCACATTTTTGGCAAGTGATCTGTGTTTTGGCGCTCTTTATATATACAAAACATCTGGATCAAATCGTATTAAGACAGTGACTTTGATCTACGAAAACAAATTCGGTTTTTATTTTATTTTTTTAATCTTTCCCATTTGCTTCGATCCAGTGTTGTTGTTAGCCCAAGCACGAACAAACACACTAACTTATATTTTCGAGCGCCTAGATAGATATATCTTTCTTGATCTGTCTCTGTTTTGATCGGTTCCTTCGCCTTACAATTAAATTACTCTTTTACTTTTGTTTTTGATAATTTATGGGATTATACTTATTATCAATAATTTAATTCAACCAAACTATAGCTACCTGTTGCGCCCCTAATTGTCGTAATGACCGCAAAATCACTTCAATATGATGAAACTGAAAAGTGACTCACCAATTACCAATTTGGGCACTCTCTCAAATAATCTTTTGCATGTTGCAGACCCTGGGAACCCCCTTATACACACCCAAAAGCTGTTACTGATGATGGCGCTGCGTTTGGTCATGTATTGGCCCCTAGTTCTGGACTAGCCGATCTCGAGCTTTCAGTCAGGCAACGTTGATAAGGCACTTACTTCGCAGGCTGCTGCCGCAAATGAAGCGTTGCGATTCCCCCGGCGGTCATCGTCTCATCACCCTCAATTATCTCAAATCTAGCCCCAGACCACATCTGTCAACGATTTCTGAAGTTGCCAAAAAGCGGCACCTCTCGCCGGTGTAGCCCCAAAAAAGCTGGTTTTCGTTTCCCGCCTTAATCCTGATGCTTCCGAAGAAGACGTTGTCACCCACTAGCGCAACAAACTGAATGTTTCTTGTTCTGAATTCTCCGTCTCAAAATTCAATTTTAAGCTGAGATGAGATATATCTTCATTTAAAATTACACTTTCAGATTAATCCTCAGGCAGGAATACCTCAGACTCCCTCAGTTAGGCCTCCAAAAAACTAATCGAATCATTTTCTTTGCACTATCAAAATGTTCGCAGCTTGCTAGAGAAACTCAGCTTATAGTGTCTCTTTTGACGCCAACGTTATTGCTTTGACTGAAACGTGGCTCAACTCCTCTGTCTCCGATTGCGAATTATTCGCTGGCAACTATACTGTCTACAGCCGTGACCGTCAATTGCGCACTGCGTCCTTATTGCCGTAAAATCCGACCTCATTTCTGAATTGGTTCCCATAACCTAATCAGATAATACTTTGGAGTTTGTTGCTGCTCGTATTCAAGTTCACGATTATTTTATCCATGTCTCATGTTCGTACATCCCACCCCGTTCAGACGCTTCTATATATCCTCAGCACTTGTCTTTAATACAGGGAATCCACTCAACTCTTGGGTGATTTCAACCTTCCCTGCATATCTTGGATGCCATCAGTGATGGCAGAAAATTAGAGTCAGGTGATGGCCCATCACCTGACTCTAATTTTCTGGTTCCCACCTCATGACTTAGTTCTTGCTTTTAGTGACAATGAGGGCATTGTATTAAGGATTGATCCTATCTCCAGTCCTGAAGAAGCTTATCACCCCCCCTTGGTTTTTTCTTTACAAGAAATTTACTAGGAATGGGTTGCAGGCCGACCTTTCTAGATATTTGACAGCCCGCACTGACTTCTTAACTCACAATTCTGAATGTTCCTAAAATCACCTAAATCGGTGTAGAAACGAGTTCCAGGGTAACCCTAAGCAATTTTACGCGTTTGTTAATTCAAAACGAAAATTCAAATTTTTCCTTCTTGTCTCCAATTCAATACTGAGTCGGCTTCCAATGAGCCTGACACAGCGAACTTATTCGCAAAATTTTACCAGACTACGTATTCACCTATTGGCTTTGATATCATCCGCGAAGATGATGTTTTTCAGAATCTCAAAACATTAAAGCCTTCCCTTTCTTCTGGTAAGATTGTTTATTGTTTTAAAATACGGGTTCTTTATGACGACCACTGTCTATACTTTTCAAGATGTCCCCTCAAAATTCATTTTTTCCAGAAAGGTGGAGAGAATAAAAAAGGCAGCAAATACAATATTGAAAACTACAGAGGGAATGCAAAACTTAGTGCTATCCCTAAGTTATTCTTATTACTGCGCAGCTGCAGCACCAATGCCAATCAACAATGTCCCACTCGCAGCACGGCTTTATGAAACATAGGTCAAATTATGTTTGCCACTGACGAATTCTCATTCACATACGCTTCTGCAAACTGACTTGAATAACATGCAATCCTGGTGCACAAACAATTTGCTGTTCCGAAACAACTCCAAATGTAAATTTATGTCGTTTAATCGGAAGAATTGTTTTTACGCCACTTATTCTATAGGTGCGAGTGATCTTAAACGCATCCATACGGCAACATATCTCTAAGTTCTGTTTAACCATTATTTAAATTTCAACGACCACATGGTATAATCGTTGTTAAAGTTAAAAGGGGTTTTTGCCTTTGTTAAGCGATGGTCAATGGAGTTTGATGATCTTTACACTTCTAAACTCCTTTATATTCCTTTTGTTCGTCCTATTATTGAGTATTGTGCATGTGTATGGTCACCCCAATATGTGAAGTATCAAGACCTTATTGAATAAATTCAGAAACAATTCCTTTTGTCCGCTCTTCGGGCATTTAACTGGGACCCACATCGTCGCTTTCCTTCATACACCGACAGACTGCGCCTCTTAAGCCTTCCCACTCTTAAGGATCGGCGATTCGGTGTGATGTTACTGGTCAAATTAATTAATGGTCATATTTTCTCTAATTTTGTATTAAATAAATTAAGTCTTTCTGTCCCTGTAAGATCATCTCGTCATTTTGTCCTTTGCGTGTTTTGTTTTCCCTATATAATAAATATTACTTCCTGTACATAATGAACTGTCCATTGACCTAAATGTACAAAATGTATTAAGACATCTATCCTTGCCTCTGCCCACCTGATATCCAGAACCAAATCGATGTACAAAGACCCAGAAGTCGAACAGTTCCACGTCGCGGATGAAAATAACCCGCAGGTTCAAAATGAAAGTAATTGGGGGTGTCGTAGGCAATTTCGGAAACAAAGCGTCAGCTTTACTCAGCTAAAGCAAAAACGAAAGATCGCCGGGCCCCTCACCTAACCATCCCGCCCCCCTTGCAATCACTCGGGTTGCAGCAGGTCCCTCGTAGTTACGGTTGGCGGCAGGCTCCGGACACGACCCATCCAAACACGGTACTCTGGGCCACTGGCAGCCCGTCCTGGATTTTTAGGAAGCCAGACTGCATGATACGATAGATGATACATATCCGCGCCCAGGACAAGGGAGATCGTCGGTGGCAAATAAAAACGCGCATCAGCCAACGTCACGCCTCGGAAGTGGGCACGAACCGCTTCGCTTAGCTCTCGGGACGGCGTACGAACGCGCACGTGAGGCTCGATTTTGAAGATGGCCTCAAGCCGAACGCTATCCTCGGTTTTGGAACCCACGGTGGCCGAACGAACTTGTTCGTCCCCCACGATGGTAGTGGGCAAACGGAAACACCCCGCTAACGATGCGTCAATGCAGCTCAAGGGCGTACACGGGTCAATGAAGGCCCCCGTGTCGAAGATCAGGGTCCCGGTGTCAATACGCACTAGCGCAGTCGGCAAAACGTTGACTCTGTTCCGCTGCAGCAGCGACGATAGGGTTGGCGCAGCGTCCGCGTCCTGCGGGGGCCCTTGATGAGAGGCGGAAAATTGGCTAGGCGCGGCTGACGCGGGCTGACAAGCAGTGGACGGCAACCGATGAGTGGCGGACGAAGGCCGTGCAGCGTGTGAAGACTGCCGGGCAGTGACGGGAGAATGCCGACGAGTTGCCGATGAGCGCCGGGAAGTCGGCGGTCGTGGAGCGGCTTGTAAGTGGC
Organism: Drosophila anomelani; assembly: GCA_035045905.1. Taxonomy (NCBI): domain Eukaryota; kingdom Metazoa; phylum Arthropoda; class Insecta; order Diptera; family Drosophilidae; genus Drosophila; species Drosophila anomelani. The sequence continues at coordinate 479,696 of JAWNOO010000052.1, forward strand.
GGACGAAGGCCGAGAAGCAGCTGAAGCCCGCCGGGAAGCCGCGGACGATGGCCGAGAAACAGCTGAAGCGCTCCGTGTGCTGTCTCCCGCGCTCCGTGACCGGTGCTCCTCTTGACGCGGCTGGCGCCGAGCCCGCGGCTTTTCCACGAGATGCAGCAGCGAGTGGTGATCCTGACCACACGTCTTGCAGCAGTCCCCTCTTCGACACGCTCCGTTGGAGTGCTCGTGGGCCAGGCAGCTGGAGCAATATCGGATCACGAGAACCGCCCGGAGCCCGGCGTCACTTCAGCGGATGGATTCCATTGCAGACTCGGCATTGGTAGGACTGTGTAGTGATTGGACGCTGCGTGGACGTGGCGTCATCGTGCTGAATATGACTGGCGGAAATATGATGGAGAAACAAAAAACAACGTTATCAGTAATGCTGTGAATTACGACTTGGAACTACGGTCAGAGCTATGAGACAGCACAATGGACAGGAACATTGGAGCGGAAGAAATGCATTATTATTGTGGGCAGGCGGACGCTTTCATCGGAAGAAGCACGACCTTAGCAACAGGCCGCTTGATGAGCCCTCGCGCGGTGCGGATGTCGACCACGCGGACATGGCCCTCGAATCCTGGAAACACCGCGTCAACCCTGCCTAATCGCCACTCATTGGACGTAAGGTTGTCCTCCTTGATGACCACCATATCCCCAAAGCGGAGATTTCTTGTAGGGGCTCGCCAATTATTCTTCTTTTGGAGCTCCTTGAGGTACTCTTTCTTTCATCGCAGCCGAAATTGCTGCTAAAGAGCCTTCAGGTGCTGCCAGCGGCTAATAAGGAACGTGGTATCCCCCATTATCTTGGGTTCAATCACACAAACACCAACACATACCCCTTTGTGATGAGACAGTCCCGCCCCGTATAGTTTTTTATTTCGAAGGGAGCGGCATAATCCTTACCGGTATAAGTGAATGGGCGCGAGAAGGACGTTCGTTCCTTAGGTAGCTCTCCCATGAGTTGCGTCTGCAACTTCTTCTTGTGGATGACACATTTACATGAATAGACGACGGATTTGACCAAATTCCTCACTCTTGGAATCCAGAATTTGGCCCGGATCAGGCAGATCAACAGCTGATTACCACAGTGCAGCGTGATGCGATGCGTAAATTGAACGAGGAGTCGAGACAGATGGCAGTCGTGCGGAAGGATTATAGGATGCCGTTCGTCATATTGTAGAAGTTCAGAGGCCGTGACCCGGCTGCAGGCTCTCATAAGGCCTTGCGAATCCTTGAATGGGTTCAGATTTTTAATCGGACTGGAGGCTGGTACTGGATGCTTTTGGCTTAAGCAGCCCATCTCAGAGACGAAGTATCTGAGCTGATTGACGGAAACTGTGGAAAAATACCATCTTCGAATTTTTCTTTAAGTGGCTTGATCTCCTTTTTCTTCCTCTCGGCTTTTAGTATTAGAACGGACAAGTTGTGCAAAAGAAGCTAAACAGATAAATTAAAAAGATAAACTTCGAACTATAAACTAAAACAAACATACGTGTATTTATTGATGGGGAATACTGGAGAAGCCCTTTTTACAGCAGCTTATGGGCCCAGTGTTTCGCTAAACTCAAATTAAAATCACAATTAAACCAACTGCAAATTTCTGTGAATTGAGAAATTGACGAACGAGCACATTGAAAACAGAAGGAAGCACTTTTTAACAATCAAAACATCCAGAAAGGTATGAAGACCACAAAGATTTAAAAACACAAACGGTGAAGAATATTGTAATAAAGTACAAGTTTGTATAAAACATTTTGTTCCTATTTTTTGCGAGAAAAAATTGGTACATCTAACCAAGTGCATATATTTTGCAATTGCAAGTATGAGTGAATATATGTACATTTGTATGTGTATATGAGGCCGCGTGTTTTTTTTTCGCTATTTCACCATATTGACAGAGTGGATCTCGCGAATTCTTATATGTGTGTGTGTGTGTGTACATGTAGGCACTTGGTACATTATTTGCTAAGGTAGGTAGGTAGGTATAAGTGGTGAGACCACCTGGGGCCCCCAATTAGAGCTAGGCTCCTTTTTGATCCACTCCCCCTGTTCTTTGTTCGTTGTCGTGCTAGGATTGCCGATATCTTCAGCTCTCCTGCACTGTCGAGTGACTCCAACTGTCGGCCTCCAAAGTGGCGTAATCTTTTATAGTTTAGTGCCGGGCAGAAACATAGCAGGTGTTCTGGAGTCTCTTACTCCGTTGTTTGCTTGCAGCTTCTGCAGGTCGTGTTGTGTGGCAGTCCCATTTTCATTGCGTCCAATCCAATCGTCCAATGACCCGTGGCGACTGCTGTGACCCTGCTGATATCCTTTTTGCTGTTGGATAGCAGCTCTTTCGTTCGATTTTTGTCAAAAGTCGGCCAACAATTTCTTGATCTTTTACACTCGGTCTTCCTTGACCATTCCTTGTTGGCTGTCTGCTTGAAATGATCGTCGATCCTTGTCTGGATCGAGTTTAGGGATATTGGTATTTCTGCATCAGTGTTAGGCTCTGCGGAGCCTGCTCTCGCTTGTTCATCCGCTTTCTCGTTCCCTGGGATGTCGTTGTGCCTCGGCACCCTTGTTAATTAAACCTTATTGTCGTCTGCAAGACTATTAAGGGCTACCTTGCATTCAGCCACAAGCTTTGATGTGGTTTTCGCAGAAGCTAGGAATTTGATAGCCGCTTGGCTGTCCGAGTAGATCCGTATAGTGGTATCGCTGAGTCCTCGTCTTAATGAAAGTTTGGCTGCTTCCCTTATGCCAAATAGTTCAGCCTGGAAGACCGTCGCGGAGTCCGACAGACTAAAGATCTCTTCAATCCCCCAGTGCTCGGCGTAGATCCCAGCCCCTACTCATGCTCCTACATGCTCCAGTCTTCCCTCGTTGGGTACGAGGATGTGAAACCATTTCCAAAGTGCATCTCCGTAGTCATGTAGTCCATTCTTTCGTTTGTGTCCATTCTAATGCTCTCAAGTATCCTGCCGTGACCTGTGCCGTGTTCCTTCCAGCAGTAGCCTGCCTTCAGTCTTACTGCACTCTGCGCGGCAGTGTCCTTAACGAACAGTTCTATCGGCATTATGTTGAGGATAGCATTTAGAGCAGCCGCGGGGCATGAGCGCATCGCTCCTGTGGCTCCTGCGCACGCTGCTCGTATTCTGTCTTCTCGTGAGCTTAGCAATGTTGTAGGCTCTGGTTAGTGCTGGCCACCATACCAGGGCCCCGTATGTCAGAATTGGCCTTACCACCGCTGTGTAGAGCCATATAATAATCTTTGGGTGCAACCCCGAGCTGTTCCCAAACATTTTCCTGCAGGAAAATGTCATTATGCCACTGATAGCGTCATCTGCGTAGGCCACTGCTTTTGATGCCTCCCATATTGAGCTCTTCCAATATGGTGTTCATGTTTATTAGCCAGAGTAGAGGTGACAGTACTCCGCCCTGAGGTGTGCCTCTCTTCACTGCTCGCGTGAGGTGAGTGCCACTCAGTTCAGCAGTGATCAACCTACTCGTCAGCATAACCCATATCCACTCTTTGATGCCTTCCTCAATGCCTAACAAGTTGAGGGAGCTCAGGATGGAATCGGCGTTTACGTTGTTAAACGCGCCTTCTTTGTCTAGGAAGGCGGCCATTGTATACTGTTTATATCGTAGTGCCTTTTCGACGTAACCCACTACTACATGTAGTGCAGTCTCTGTCGACCTGCCTTTCCGGTATGCGCGCCTTCTTGTATGGTTCCCATTCCTTGGTACCATAGCTGGTATTGAAGGACTTCCGCGCCCTTCTTCTGAGATCGCCGAGTTCTTTCGTCCACCATGTTAGATACTTCTTCCTCGTGAATGTAATCTTACATGTCTCCTTGAAGGAAATGTTAAGTATGTTGGTGAGGTCCTCTACTTCCTTGTCGAGGGCCTCGAGGGAGGATTGTACCTTTATCCTCCTGCTGTCAACTTTCGATTGGACAATTTCACTGAATTTGCTCCAATCCGCTTTACGTGGGTTTCTTTTCGGTCCCTGATTGCTAACCTGCACTGCTAGATCAAAGAAAATATATCTATGGTCGGAGAAGGAGTGTTGGGTCGATACTCTCCAGTTCTCTACCTTGTAATTGCCCTGTTTAATTTGTAAGGTGATGTCTAGTACCTCTTCCCAGCCCTGGAAGTTACCTGTGCTTGGAAAAATGAATGTTGGCGTCATATCTCGTTTACATATTGTAACGTTGCGACAGATAATGTTATCAAAAAGTGATTCACCTCTTTCATTTGTTTCCGAGCTTCCCCAGAGCGTGTGCCTTGCATTGGCATCGCACCCTATCACTAGGGTCGTCTTAGAGTCTTCAGCCCTTTGCAGCAGCTTGACCACCGGCTCAGGCTGGGCCGGTTCGTCATGGGCCATGTATGCCGAAGCTATCAGCACTTCGCTCCCATCTACTGACACGAATGTGGCCACTGCTAGGTCAGGTGTGCTAAGATCGGAACGCATTCAACGCATGCTCTACATCGATCGCACTTGGTGTTGTGTCGGGGGTCTTGTCGTCGATGACCATGTCGTCCAACAGTCCGCCATATGGACATCCGGGTTCTGAGCCTTCAGAGCAGCGATCACCTTTGCATGGTCAGTCTGCCCCTTGGGTAACCAGATGCGAGCTCTGGGTCTCCTGGGGATCTCCCTGGCGTGGACTAGCCTAATCTTAAGGCCAGCCCAAGTGTTGCTAATCTTAACCACGCACTCCGCCAGGAAGCTCCTGGAGAATCCATCGTCGCACCTGATAACCCGGTGCTTCCTGACTGCGGAGTCGAAGGAGGGGATGGGGCCGGCCGGCATGCTGACCACTCTGTTAGTTACCATGTCGGCCAACTTGGCCTCGATCACCTCCCACTTCTCCGACAGCAGGAGACCGTCGTCGTGGTTCTCATCCACCAGAGCCATAGCCAGACTGTCTCCGACCACTTCGCTGAACTTCTTCGCCTTGCTGTTTGGATTGGAACGAAGCTTGTCACCCTCGGCTTACCCTGTGGGTCCTTCGCCCTCTTAAGTGCACTCTCGCTCACATCTTGCGAACGATTGCGCTTGCCTGGAAGGGCTGGACTGCCAAAGGGTTCTCTGCCTTGTAGCTTTCAAATTCCGCGATCTCCGCAAGGAATTTGGCTTTGTCTACTGCATTACGGGTTTCGATCTTGCCATCAGCCTCGTTCTTGGCTATCTTGCGCAGAATGAAGCGGGCTCTACCGACCATCGCCCGTCATTGATGATGAGTAATCTTGCTCATATCTCTAGTGGTGGCTTCTTTGGGCCCACTATTGTGGTCTGATTGGGGAGTGCTACTTGCTCTCCCATCGGATCTCGACTGAGTCGTGGTGTCTTGACTTGACACCGACGGCCCTTCTTCGTCGGTCCCCGATTTCTGGTGAGACCCTGAGACCACACTCAGCCTCAGTGTCTCCTCCTCGTCCATAACTGACTTTTTGTGGGATTTTTCCTCTCCCGGGCGGTCCGAAGCTCGGTGTTGGTTGTTCATTTCATTACATGAGCGTCCGCTTTGCTAGGCAAGGCAAGCGCAGTAGGCCTGAGGTGGGTTGGGGCGTGTGGGAGGGTCGACCGCAACTTCGCCCCAAAGCTACGGTAACAGTAATTCCTTTTTCTTCTTTCTTTCCTTCTTCTCGAATATACGATTATTTACATAGAATAAACATGAACAAGGAAAATAAATTCAAGAATATTTCACCTTTTCGTTGTAAAAAATATTCCGTATGGAAATTTCGTGTGAAATCTCTTTTAGCTGAAAACGATGTTTAATTTGTAATCGAAAAAGAAAAACCACAATAAATGGTCAAAGGCAGAGAGATCCACAAAAAGCATTATAATAGAATTTCTAAGCTCCTCTTTTCTTTCTTTTGCTGATAATAATTCGACTACTAAGGAGATTTTTGAAAAATTCCATCTTTGAGCGTAAAAGTTTAGCCACGCAACTTTCTGTTCGTAAGCAATAACATTTAAATTAAATGGTGATACTCCTCTCATTATTCATTTGAATATGTTTGATGAATTGATATGCGAATTGATGGCATCGGGAGCAAAAATTGAGGAGGTGGACAAAGTAGCTCATCTTCTTCTGACACTACCTTCTGTTTATGATGGGGTTGTGACCGCCATAGAAACTTTGTCTACCGAACATGTTACTCTTTCTTTTGTCAAAAACCGTTTACTTGACCACGAAATTAAGTAAAAAAAAATTAAGTAAGGACACGAGCAATAAAATTCTTCAAGCTGTATCACTAAATAACAACAAACAAAGGCAAAGGTTAAAGGCAAAACCCTCGAAGAACTTCAAATTGAAATGTCACCATTGCGGAAAGAAATGTCACTTTAAGAAAGATTGTTTTATTTTTAAAATGGGCCTAGAAAACAACGATAAAGAAAAACGTGGCCAAGTTGCGAATGTAGAAACAGGTATGTTAAGGCAGGGCAGGAACTATATAGGTGACGGTAATATATCCTTCATATTGGATTCGGGATCTGTTCTCAAACTATTCCACACTCGACACGCCAATTTAGATTGTAATTGCAAAGCATTGTGCATACATACATATATGCAACAGCAAAGGGAACAGTTCAACTGTGAAGCAATCTTAATACGAGCATTACACTGGAAAATGTCCTGTTCTGCAAAGATGTTCCACAAAACTTACTGTCCGTTTCAAAGATGCAAGCTGCCCTTTAAATTCAATTTAAAGGGAGTAAAAATTTCCATGAATGGACAAGGTACGTGTAAAAGCAATGCATCTATTGTGAATTTTAAAATAAACCATATAGATTATACAACTTACCCAAATAAAAATCAAAACTATAGTTTGTGGCATGAAGCATTAGGACATATTAGCAAGGGAAACTTTTTAGAAATTGTGCGAAATATGTTTGAAGATGTAGAACTTGTAAAAGATATTAAATTTAATAATGGATTATGCGAAGTTTGTATAAATGGCAAGCAAGCTAGACTTCCATTAGAGAAAATTAAGAATAAAGAATATATTAGGAGGCCTTTATTTATAATTCATTCAGATGTATGTGGTCCGATAACTCCTTTTAGTATTGATGGAAGAAACTATTATGTAATCTTTGTCGATCAGTATACACATTACTGTGTAACTTACTTGATGACCTATAAATCGGAAGGTATTTAATTTCTTTAAAGATTTAATCGCAAAGTGTGAAGCTCGTTTCAATTTAAAGGTTGTGAATCTATACATCGATAATGGCAGAGAATATTTGTCAAATGAGACGAAGGATTATTGTTTTTTTTTTTTTTTTTTTTTTTTATTCGTAATCTTTCAGTGCCATCTGAACATAACCGGACGTTGGGGATGGAGAGGTGGGTATGGTACATAGGAATATGGGCCAGTACGAGGTACGATATACAATTATTTACAAATATTTACAGAAATGTTTATAATTAGATTACAATCAGCTAGTCATTATTGTATCATTCGGGAAGACAGATCGCTGGGGTGGAATCTCTTTAGTCTTCTAAGAGATTGCAGGTCGGCAAGACTGCTAGCCAAAAGTTGGGTGCACGATTAGCCTGTCTGAGTACCGCCTGCTGTGCTCATTTAAGAGGTCGCCCACAGGAGTCAGGCGTAGATCGTTAAGCATGGCCTGGTTGCTCACGTACCAGGGAAGTCCGGATGCCCGTCGAGCACCACGTGCCTGCACTACCCGCAGTCTGTTCAGCTGATGCTTGGATGCGGTGCCCCATACTTGTATCGCGTACGTCCAGGTTGGCGTTAGAATTGCTTTGAGCAGCAAAGCCTTAGTCGACAGCTGGAGACTTTGCGAGCCCAGGAGCCAGTCGAGCCGTGACGTGGGTGTTGCAAATTAGACGGCGATCTAAGTGTACACCCAAGTAGCAGTGAGAGGTATCGTTTCGAATGGTTCGCCGTTGAAGGTATGGACGATGTCGATCAGCAGTCGTGAGGAGAAAGTGACACATGCCGACTTGTTGCAATTAATGGCTATGTTCCATTGCTTGGTCCAGCGCTCCATCGCACGCAGCCAGTCTTGAACTGCAGCCGAAGCTGTCAGCTGAGACGTGTGGGACGCAAGCAGGGCCGTGTCGTCCGCGTAAGTTGCCAGAAGCATACGGGCATCTGTATTGGGCGACGGAACTGGCATATCACTTGTGTACAAGGTGTATAGAAAGGGACCAAGTACACTTCCTTGGGGCACTCCTGCGTGAATGTTTGCCAAGCTGGATCGTGAGTCCCTTACTGCTACTTCGAAGGTTCGATCGGCAATGAAGGTTTTCAGAATGGCGAAGTTGGGTACAGGGAGAAGTTCCTTGATTTTGTAAAGGAGGCCCAAGGATTATGTAGTGAAAAAGGCATAAGCTACCATTTGACGGTTCCACATACACCGCAATTAAATGGAGTATCTTAACGTATGATCAGAACCATAACTGAAAAGGCTAGAGCAATGATTAGTGGCTCTAAATTAAATAAAAGTTTTTGGAGCGAAGCTATTTTAACGGCAACATATTTAGTAAATAGAACTTCAAGTAGAGCTTTTCAGGATAATAAAACTCCATTTGAAATGTGGCACAACAAAAGCCAAAATTAAAGTATTTAAAGAAATTTGGTTCAACGTATATGTGCATGATAGCGGAAACAAAATTTGATGACAAATCACTCAAATGTAAACTTGTTGGTTATGAGCAGAATGGCTATAAGTTGTGGGACATGAATTCAAAAAGGTTTTTGGTAGCTAGAGACGTAGTTGTTGATGAAATGAATATGGAGGATACTAGGACTGTGGTAAATGACTCAACGTTTCAGAATGAAAGTATAAAACTGGTAGAAAGTATTCAGAATAATAGTCAGAATAATCTACAACTGTCGACTGAAATGAATTCAGGAGCAGAGGAGTCGAATATCCCGAATGAGAGTACGGATGGAAAACGTGATCATATTGAATCAGATAAACAGTCACTAGGCTGCGAAAATGCCGATCCAATTGTAATCATTGGTGAAGACAATTGCTTGATGAATGCAGTAACTACAATGATATTAAAAATAAAACAGACAGAACTAAATAGGAAGAAGCAGTAAAAGAAGAATTAGATTCGCATTTTTATAATAAAACATTGTTGATTGCAAGTGGGTGTTTTCTATAAAAACTAATGAGCATGGCAAGCAAATCATATATAAGACCAGATTAGTAGCTCGCGGATTCACTCAAGAGTATCTTTTAGATTATGATGAGACTTTCGCTCCAGTTGCAAGAATATCCAGCTTTCGTTTCATTTTATCCATAGCAAACCAATTCAATTTAATTTTCGCCATATGGATGTTAAGACGGCATTCCTAAATGGTATTTTGAAAGAGGAAATCTTTATGAAGATTCCGGAGGGCTTGCCATATGAGGATGGTAAAGTCTGTAAACTGAACAATTCTATTTATGGATTGAAACAAGCGGCACGATGTTGGTTCGAGACATTTGAAAATGTATTAAAGAGCATGGGTCTTGTTAATTCGGCAGTGGGTAGATGTATCTATTTACTAGATCATGGGGATGTCTTTAAAAATATCTATGTGCTTTTATACGTAGATGATCTTGTTATTGCAACAAAGAGCATTGACACAATGAACAATCTTAAAACATTCCTAATGAGTAAATTCAGGATAAGAGATTTATGTGAAATAAGACACTTCATTGGCATAAAAGTATAACGAAAAGATGGTTATTTATACCTTAGTCAATCAGCATACATTAATAATATTTAAAAAAGGTTTAATATGGAAGAATGTCATGCAGTCAGTACACCTCTTCCAACTAAGCTAAATTATGAAGCCTTACCTCAGATCAAGTATGTAACGCACCATGCTGAAATCTGATTGGATGTTTGATGTATCTAATGTTATGTTCACGTCCTGATCTAAGTACAGCAATAGGCATACTTAGTAGATATACAAACACAAACAATTTAGAATTATAGCAAAGTTTAAAAAGAGTTTTGAGATATTTGAAGGGTACTGTTGATCTAAAATTAACTTTTATCAAGAATGAAAAGTTTAACGACACAATTACTGGGTAATGTGACTCTGACTGGGCAGGAAGTGAATCTGATAGAAAGAGTACAACAGGTTTTATATTTAAATGTTTGACTCTAATGTAATCTATGGCTTTATTTGAAGCAGTAAGGGAAGCTTTATGGTTAAAATCGTTAGTATCTAGTATAAAATTTGAATTAAATAAACTAATCAAAATATTAGAAGATAACTAAGGTTGCATAAGCATAGCTAATAATCCTTCATGCCACAAACGATCCAAACACATTAATATAAAGTACAATTTCTCAAGAGAGCAAATTGAAAATAAATTAATTATTTTAGAATATATTCCCACAGAACACCATGTTGCTGATGTCCTCACGAAGCCGTTGCGCGCTGCAAGATTCCTGACATTAAGAAACGAGATGGGTCTCAAATATTAAAACTATATACTATATAATATAAAACAAAACAAGATGGACATACAGTCGGGTGTCCCGACAGTAGAATACCATGTACCATTACAAGGCGCGTCCCAAAATTATATAAAAGAAAGATAATAAGAATAAAAAACTGAGACAAATTGACATATAATGCAAAAGTCTTCCCACTTAAAAGCAAAGTCGATAGCTCAGTGGGTAAAGCTGCACGTACATTTTTGTAAGCAATTGGCCTGAGTTCGAATCAACCCCAGGCATATGGAATTTTTTAATTTTCAAAACATTAAGTATAGTTCTTTGCTTGCATTTTTTTATTTCTTAGTATTAAATACTGTAATTATTTTGATTTACTGAAAAAAAAAATAAAAAAAAAATATTTACTAAAAATAAAAAAGTTTTCACTCGTCGCCGACGGGATTTGAACCCGTGACAACTAAACATTTCAAAAAGACTTCAGCTTAGCCAGCTGCACCACCAACCAATTCAAAGAGAGTAATCTTATTTTCATAATAATGTGAACATAATTAGAATGTTTAGAATGGAGCCTTCAGCCAAGGCTGCCTCTTGTACACGTAATGTGTTTAAAGTAAAAAGCCTATATCTCCGCTATTTATGGCACTATCACAATGAAATTTGGACAATCTGTGTATTTTGATAAAATACATTAAGCTTTTTAATATTGTTTACATAACTTTATAAATTTAGGAGCTATACGTTACGTCAAATAGCTCCTCCATAAAGGGGAGCAGCAAAAATTTAAAACAAACTTGATCTGCGTGCAGATATAAGAAGTCGAAATCCCAAGTTTGGTGTCTCTAGCTCTTATAGTCTCTGAGATCTAGGCGTTCATACAGACAGACGGACAGACAGACGAACGGACGGACGGACAGACAGACAGACGGACGGACGGACGGACAGACGGACGGACAGACGGACATGGCTATATCGACTCCTTTAGTGGTCCTGACCATATTTGAACATTTCTTAAAGTGGTGCTTAAATCTCATTGACCCCAAAAATAAAGGCGCTCTAGATTGGCAAAATCTTACACTGTGCGTGCCTGGAAAAGCCTGCCCATACCATGACATTTGCACCGCCATGCTTAATGTTCCTCACTGTATACTGTGGGTTGTGTTGGGAGGTGGGGGAATGGGGGGAGAGTGCTTTACATCGGGGTTGCTGCACTTAAGGTCCTGTGGCAGGAAGACAGAAATAGCTAGGAGGATAAAAATAACCAGAGATACTCTCAATATAATAACCTAGCCGTACTTAAAGGAATCAAGGTTCTAGTCCGTACAGAAACAAAAATAACTTGCATAAAAGTTGGGTGAGGCATAGTGTGCTAAACTCGTGACCACTACTGTATGTATATAGATATATGTGCACAATATTTTCCTCTTTTATGCAAAATATTTACATTTATAATTTATTTATTTGTTCATTTTTTGTCTCTTGCTCTTTCCAATTGCTGAGTTGCTGCATACATGAAAACCTACGTACATTGAAAAAAAGTCTGATCTATTCTTAGAACGTTCATTAGAATAATTTCAAGTTGTCCCGAGTTCAATTCACGAGGAGGACCGGAAGTCAAAGTTTTTATATTTTTAGCAAATAATTTTGTTATACCCTTGCAAGGTATTATAATGTCAGTCAAAAGTTTGCAACGCAGTGAAGGAGACATTTCCGACCCTATAAAGTATATATATTTTTGATCAGGATCAACAGCCGAGTCGATCTAGCCATGACCGTCTGTCCGTTTCTACGTAAACTAATCCCTCAGTTTTAGAGCTATCTGAATAAAACTTTGCTGGTGGTCTTCTATATGCTCTCACTCGTACATATGTCGGAATGAGCCGAATCGGACGACTATATCATGAAGCTGCTATAGGAACAATCGGAAAATTTTTAGAAAAAAAATTTTAGCTTTGTCAGTTTTCAACATATTTTCATCACAGTTGCGACTTCGCCGTTTTTTATTATTCCTGAATTTCGGTTTTAATTTCATTAAAATCGGACGACTATATATTATAGCTTCCATAGGAACAATCAGGAAAATAAAAAAAAAACATAACTAAGCCGTTTTTCAAACCATTGCACTATGGGTATTTTGCCCGATTTTGTGGAATAAATGTATTTCTTAAAAGTATGCCGATTTTCAATTTTTTTATTTTTATGTATTAAGAAAACATCAAACTATTTTTTAACATACCGCAAATGTTAACTTAACAGTCTAGTATTTAAATACCAACTGTTAAAGTCAACTGTTGCAACCACTCGTGGTACGATTAAGTTTTGCTTAAATTTGAAGCGCACTTTCAAATCTGCAACTCTCGAACAAAGCTTCGTAAAACACTGAAATTTGAAATCAATTTGCATTCTTCAGATATGTACTTTATGTAAATACAAATATTATGTGCGACAAATTTTTAACAATTTGTAAATGTAGCAGGTGATGTTTTCGTTTGGGTTTTGGGAAGAAAGTTCAACTTTCAATAGTTTTAAAAAAATGTTCAAAAATGTTCCGTGAGTGACTATATCCATGTTGTAGAGTAATTAATTGGGAATTCAGGACAAATTGTCTTATTGTGCGCTGGGCGCGACTTTTCGCGTAATATCGTTTATTTAGGAACCAACCTCTTGCTCAGAAACGCAGCCCTGCTGGAAGTGTGGCGAGGCAAAAGGGATTCCCGGAAAAAAAAAATACTGTATTTATGATTTTATGTTTTTTTATAACATTGAAATTGTTAATGAAAAACATATAAAGTAAAATCGAGTATTACTATAAAGGAGTAGATGTCGATTTGCGTCATGTTCCCCCAGCCCAAACCATAAGACCTAAAATTCTGGAAAAAATTGGGTCTGAATCGTGTGTTAGAGGAGGTGTGCACTAAGAAAGGATTTTTTTAAATTCGGCTCCTAAGGACTCCCAGGACTCTCGAAAAATGATATTTTTGATATTTGATATTTTTTTTTTAAGCTTTGTTTGTGGAAATCTTCGAAAGCCCAGAAGATGAGCCCCAACCGACTTCCGGTTGGGGCACTTAATTAATTTTTCCGCAGCGATTATGCGATCGCATCCGTTTTTGTTTTAAAATGTGGAGCTATGCCATACAATTAGAAAGGTATTTTTTTTTTTGTTTTTTTTGGACCCACGGTTGATTTTATATGATCCTTTTTGTTTGCGCGGGGTGCGGGGGGCCTCTTTGGCAGCACATTGTTTTTGTTTTTCGCAGCACTCACGAACGTCAGCAAAAGCAGAGCGAGAGAGTAGTGAGCAGAGAGAGAGTCATTTGAAGCGAAAGAGAGGCGGCCAATGTTTTTTTTCTGGTTTAGAAACACCTGATAAAATTTGTACAATTTGGATACCAGAACGGATTATCTATTGGATGCAATTCTAAATCCAAATGTGTAGCTAATTTGTTAAATTCATATGGTATTTTTGTTTTGATTTTAAATAATTCATTTGAGGGTATTTAAGGGGAAAGAAGGGAAAAATTGTAGTCGTCACATTTAAATGTAAAAAACGCAACGACTTACACACACATTGAAAAGTCGGCATGTATGTATGCGTTGGGCCTACTTTTTTAGACCAGCTGAAATATTCAGCAGGAGACAACAAAATTGACCAAAACGATTGCGACATACGAGAAAAAAATCTCGAAAAAGACTTAATTCCAAGGTACATTATTTTAAAATTTTGTACTCAAAGTGAGTATTTTTACTTAGAATGAGTACTTGGTTATATTTTGAGTAAAAAATTGTCAATTTGAGTGCAACGTTCATGAAAATTTCTCTCTGTGTATGCATTGTTCCTAAATTTTCAATGTTTCGGGAAGACTATTCGGCCGAACGTTGTTTACGTTTATACACTCGAAAAAATTTAGCTACGAACAAATTTAGCAGCTTGAGTTTTTGAGCTCTATTCTTAAAAATATTCTTAAAAAACAGAATATGCACATCAATGTGTTTAAAATATTAAATGTAAATTTAGCGTTCAAAAATTAAAATTCCCATTTAATTTGCTAATTTATTTTATTAGCTTTGTCAGTCCTAAAAATAAAATTGAACTATTTCCGAAGATGCATTACCTTCAATGCACTCAAAAGAAATAACTGAAACGTTTATCGAAACTTTCTTAACAATTTCAGTTTTGATATAGATTTTTAAAAATTGTTTCAAATCAGCTAAATCGTATCTATTGTTGCTATCATTGGGTATAGAAAGCATAGCATACCTTACAGATACATATAAAGCGTTTCAATTAACTGGACAATTTATGTAATGTTATGATTTGGGATATATGTATGTTTGTTCAAAAATACTTCATTTCTCAGAATTAGATTGTTGTGCCAAAGCTTTTTACCACATTTGTGTGTTTGGATGAGTTTCTTCTTCTTCTAATATAAGTAGAAAAAAAACAAAAAGCTCACACACACAAAATTGTGCCTATTTGACCTCTGGTGTGAGTGAGACAAATATATGTTGGCGACGCATACATATATGCAAGCGAAAAGAAGCAGTTGATCCTCGCTTTGATTTTCGTCAGTTCAAAAATGGGCGATGCACAAGACGGACGTGCGGGTGGCCAGGCGCCACCTAACGAGTTCCAAATGGAAATTTATCGGCTCTGGGCGGTAAACGCGGCCCTACTTCGCCAATTAGGCCAGCTACAGCCACAGATGCAGAAACAGCAACAGGACTTTCAACACCAAGTCCAGCAACAACAACAGCAGCCAAACCAACAACAACAGCAGCAAAACCCACAACAACAGCAGCCATACCAGCAACAACAACAGCAAAACCAACAACAACAGCAGTCTTACCAACAACAACAGCAGCAAAATCAACAACAACAGCATCCATACCAACAACAACAGCATGTGCAGCAACAACAACAGCAGCAAGTGCAGCAACAACAACAGCAGCCAATCCAGCAACAAAATGCGCATTACGCAGCACCGCAGCCAGATCAGCGGCTTCCCCAGCAACAGAGGCCAAGTTACTGGAAGCGGCAGGGACAGGTCCACAATCAGGTGGCAGTCCTGACCACCTCCTTGCAGCAGGCTCAGCAGGATATTAGGGCCCTGACTGCAAGGGTGGAGTCTTTGGAAAGAATGGGTGCCCTACCCCCCCAAAATCATGGCATATTTCGCCCTTAAACAGTTAACAGTTTAACAGTTTCAATAAATAAAACCTTAAAAAAACTAAAAAATGTGCGTCTTTTTATTTTGAGCATTTGTTTTTGTAATTTTTTAGTTCTCTTTTTGTTATTCCTTTTCTCAATTTGGTTGTGACTTTTTGTTTTGTGGCCTTACAAAAGTGCGTACAATAACAAAACCAAAACTGTTAAAAAAATATCATTTGCTGCCTCTTTCTATTGCTGTCACTTTTTGTAAGCCAGTGTATGCTGCTGAATAGGAATGCTGCTGCTTTTTCTTTCTATTCATATTCTTCTCCCTATTCTTTCTTGCACATTCCTCTTCCAGAAACTTCGCTTTGCTTCCTTGAGTTGAAAGCAAATGTGCTTGCACTGGCTTGCAGAAAGGGACAGCAATAGAAAGACACAGCAGCAGCATTCCTATTCAGCAGCATACACTGGCTTACAGAAAGGGACAGCAATAGAAAGAGACAGCAAATGATACTTTTAACAGTTTTGGTTTTGTTATTGTGCGCACTTTCGCAGGCCACAAACCAAAAAGTCACAAACATGCCCCCCTTTTCTTCCAGTGGCAAAAAACCCCCAATTTCTATAAAAAAAAATCTGGACGATAAACGCGTTAATCAATCGATGCGATTTTTGGCACACAAATTAGTCCTTTACATAATAAAGATTCTATTTAATTTAATATCGAATATTTTAATGTTTACTATTATTTATCCATTTTTGAAACTCTAAGAATCTTCCTCATTTTTTCCTAACGGCAAAAAAAACACTGATCTAAGTCAATTAGCAATATGAGAATTTATCGAGGGAATCCTGATACTTTAAGAATTCATATGGTGGTTTTACTGAAGCTCTAGGTCAATTCTATAAAAAGTTACATTAGCCTAAAGTAGGAATAATAATTCCAACAAATTATACACAAGCATTGAATTATTATCTCTCTCTCTCTCTCCCTCTCTGACTCTATGCACTACAATAATTGAACGGCGGGTGATTTTGATTTCTTTTTAAAACTTAAAATTAAAAACTTAAAACTAAATTTAACTAAACAATAAATTAACAATAAATTAAAATGAAATTATACCAGCAAGACACACGAATAAGCCCCGTCAGAGCGTTCAAGCCGCTGGGCTTTGGGAAAGTGGAAGGGGGAGTTGTCATCTATATATATAAAACTGTTCACTGAAAACTAAGAATCAACGCACAGCCTAAACTAATTAAATGACCCTATTACATTTTTTTAACATTCAATTCTTATAACACTAAACTGATTTGCTAAGATTTATTTTGGCCACAAACATGCCCCCATTTTCTTCCAGTGGCAAAAAACCCCCAATTTCTATAAAAAAAATCTGGACGCTAAACGCGGTAATCAATCGATGGGATTTTTGGCCACAAATTAGTCCTTTACATAATAAAGATTCTATTTAATTTAATATCGGATATTTTAATGTTTACTATTTTTTATCGATTTTTGAAACTCTAAGAATCTTTCACGGTATTAGAAGATGCTGTTCACTTTCCTGTCGAGTTCCTGAACAAACAGAACCCTCCAGGTTTTCCTTTGCATAATCTTTCTCTTAAAATTGGGGCCCCCATAATGTTGCTACGTAATTTAAGTCCTCCAAAACTTTGCAACGGAACGAGATTGCAAGTTAAAACTCTCCATAAATTTGTCATAGAAGCAGTAGTTTTTACTGGATGCGCTAAGGGTGAAAAGATGTTTATACCTAGAATTCCCCTTATAAGATCTAACCTACCCTTTGAATTCAAAAGACTGCAATTTCCCGTGAAAGTCTGTTTTGCAATAACTATCAATAAATCCCAGGGACAGACTTTAAAGTTGGCCGGATTAGATCTAAGAGAGGATTGCTTTTCTCATGGTCAGTTTTATGTTGCCTGTTCCCGAGTTAATTCGGCAAGTAATTTAATAATTTTGGCACCTGATGGAAAATCAAAAAATGTTGTTTATCAAAAGGTTATAAATTAAAGGTTACAATTAAAAATCTTTTTCACGTGGAATAAACCTGGGGTACCCCTGGGGACTAATATGCATTAAAAAAACTAGCAATGCTCTGCTAATTGACGCGGACAACGTCGCGGCGGGTATTGCTAGTTTGGTATAAAATTTGTTATTTTTGAAAATACAAAAAAAATTTGTTTTAATTAAACAATTTTTTTTTTAAATAAAAAATTTGGGTGCTGGGGTATTAACAGTTTTTCAACAAAAAGTTAAAATTATAAATTAAAATTGTGTATAAACAAATTAATTTATTTTTTAAATAAAAAATTTTATTTTAAAATTAAAATTATGGGGGTAGGGGTACTTTTCACTTTCCAAAAGGTGTGTAAAATTATGTAGAACACTTTAAAAAAAAAACCCCACTAAAATATCTTAGATAGTTCGCGAGTTATTAATTTATTCCACAAAATCGGTCAAAATCCCCATAGTGCATTGTCATCATATTTGAGATTTGGCAACTAATTATTCCAGAATTTCGGTTTTAATTTTTTGTTATACCATGTACCAAAGGTACAAAGGTATTATAGTTTTGTGCGAGTGCGATTTTCTGTAACAGGCAGAAGGAGGCGTGGCAGACCCCCATAAGTTACCTAAATATTGATGAGGACCACTAAAGGAGTCAATATAGCCATGTCCGTCTGTCCGTCCGTCCGTCCGTCCGTCCGTCTGTCCGTCCGTCCGTCCGTCTGTCCGTCCGTCCGTCCGTCCGTCTGTCCGTCCGTCTGTCCGTCCGTCCGTCCGTCCGTCCGTCCGTCTGTCCGTCTGTCCGTCTGTCTGTATGAACGCCTAGATCTCAGAAACTATAAGAGCTAGAGACACCAAACTTTGGATTTAGACTTCTTATATGTGCACGTAGATCAAATTTATTTTAAATTTTTGCTGCTCCCCTTTTTGGAGGAGCTATTTGAAAAAAACGTTTAGCTCCTAAGTTTATAAAGTTATGTAAACCATATTAAAAAGTTTAATGAATTTTATCAAAATACACAGATTGTCCAAGTTTCATTGCGATCGTGCCATATATAGCGGAGATATAGGCTTTTTACTTTATACACATTACGTGTACAAGAGGCCGCCCAGGCAGAGGGCTCCAAATAAATCAAAACGTTCATTAAACATTCTAGTTATGTTCACATTATTATGAAAATAAGATTATTGTTTTTGGATTGGTTGGTGGTGCAGCTGGCTGAGCTGAAGTCTTTTTGAAATGTTAGTTGTCACGGGTTCGAATCCCGTCGACGACGAGCGAAAACTTTTTTATAGCCTTGCAGGGTATATTAGTTTCAGTCAAAAGTTTGCAACGCAGTGAAGGAGGCATCTCCGACCCTATAAAGTATATATATTCTTGATCAGGATCAACAGCCGAGTCGATCTAGCCATGTCCGTCTGTCCGTCTGTCCTTCTGTCCGTCTGTCCGTCTGTCCGTTTCTACTTAAACTAGTCCCTCAGTTTTAAAGCTATATGAATGAAACTTTGCAGTCAGGCTTCTATATACTCTCACTCGTACATATGTCGGAACGGGCCGGATCGGACGACTATATCATATAGCTCCCATAGGAACAATCGGAAAAATCTACGAAAAAAATTATAATTTTGTCAGTTTTCAACCAATTTTCACCAAATTTGATATTTGCCCATTTAGTATTATTTCCAAATTTCGGTTTTAATTTCATGAAAATCGGCTGACTATATCCTATAGCTTCCATAGGAACAATCAGGAAAATATAAAAAACCATAGCTTAGCCGTGTTTCAAACCATTGCCATCAAATTTGAGATTTGGCAACAAATCGTTTTTAATTTTTTGTTTAAACTCTGCAAAGGTATACAAACTTCGGTGAGACGAAGCTAGCTTCCTTTCTTGTTTATTTTAAGCAACTTTTTTTTTCAGTAAATTAAAATAATTACAGTATTTAATACTAAGAGAAATAATAAAATGCAAGCAAAGAACTATACTTAATGTTTTGAAAATGAAAAAATTCCTAATGCCTGCGGTTGATTCGAACCTAGGCCAATTGCTTACAACATTTTACGTGCAGCTTTACCCACTGAGCTAACGACTTTGCCTTTGAATGGGAAGACATTTGCATTATATGTAATTTTGGGACGCGCCTGGTAATGGTACATGGTATTCTACTGTCGGGACACCCGACTGTATGTCCATCTTGTTTAAATTCTGCAAAGGTATACAAACTTCGGTGAGCCGAAGTTAGCTTCCTTTCTTGTTTTTATACCCGCTACCCATAGGGTAGAAGGGTATTATAACTTTGTGCCGGCAGGAAATGTATGTAACAGGTAGAAGGAAGCATTTCCGACCCTATAAAGTATATATATTCTTGATCAGGATCAACAGCCGAGTCGATCTAGCCATGTCCGTCTGTCTGTCTGTCTGTCTGTCTGTCTGTCTGTCTGTCTGTCTGTCTGTCTGTCTGTCTGTCTGTCTGTCTGTCTGTCTGTCTGTCTGTCTGTCTGTCCGTCTGTCCGTATGAAACACTGGATCTCAGAGACTATAAGAGATAGAGCTCTAATTTTTTTTCGACAGTATTTCTTATGCTTGCACGCAGATCAAGTTTGTTTCAAATTTTTGCCACGCCCACTTCCGCCCCCGCAAATCATAAAAAAGCGTATTAAGCGTATAATTTTAAAGCTAGAATTTCGATATGTATATTAAAAACTATAGTCGGTGTAATCCCTGAAAATTTGGTTGCGATCAGATAAAAATTGTCGAAGTTATTAAAGAAATAATTTTGTATGGCCAAAAACGGCTGCGGGCAGCATGCCTCATTTGGTTGACCAATTAGACCAACTAAATATTCTTATCAGTTCATGGTTGTGTTCGGAAAAGAATCTTATAAGATATTCGAGAAGCAATTTAATAAATGGTAATAATTATTAGCCGCTTGAATGCAATAATATCGCGGTTTTACACACATAGATACATATGTATGTATTTTTGTATGCATGTGATTATATTACACTTGCATTTGCATTTGTCTGTTATGTTCAAAATTGTATTAACTGTTTTTTCTGGCGTCCTGACGCTTTTCTGGTTTAAGTATGGGTAGCGGGTATCTCACAGTCGAGCTCACTCGACTGTAGCTTTCTTACTTGTTTTTTTTGTAATTTTTCCTGTAAATCAAAATAATTATAGTATTTAATACTAAAATATTAAAAAAAAATATTAATATTAAAAAAAATTTCTTACGTCTTGCGGCAGAATCGAACCCAAGCCAAATGCTTACGAAAATACATGTGCATCTTTATCCACTGAGCTATCGACTTGGCTCATGGATTGGAAGACATATTCATTATTTGTAAATTTATCTGTTTTTTAGTTTTTTACCTTCTCATTATCTTTCTTTCATATGATTTTGGCACGCGTCTTGTAACGGTACCCTGTCGGGACACCCGACTGTACGTTTCCCTTGTTGAATCAACAATTCGTCAACTTGTAATCAAACAAGTACAAAATTAGGCGCGCGAGAGAGTCGGTTTTGACACGATTGACGACTGAGAACGTGGGCTCGGTACAAAGAATTGTCGACAGAACGCCGGCTCGGTACAAGGAATTGTCGACAGAACGCCGATTATGTCGACGTCGCAGTCGGTCATTTATTTGTAGACATATGATTTACTTATTTAAAATAACAAGAAGCTAACTTTGGACCACCGATGTTTGAATACCCTTACAGATTGAAATTAAATCCTAAAATTAACACGAAAGGAAGCTAACTTCGGCTCACCGAAGTTTGTATACCCTTGCAGAGTTTAAACAAAAAATTAAAAACGAAATTCTGAAATAATAATTTGTTGCCAAATCTCAAATTTGATCGCAATGGTTTGAAACACGGCTAAGATGTTTTTTTTATTTTCCTGATTGTTCTTACGGAAGCTATAGGATATAGTGAGCCGATTTTCATGAAATTAAAATCAAAATTTAGAAATACTAAAATATGGCTAAATATCAAAATTTGGTGAAAATATGTTGAAATCTGACAAAGTTATGGTTTTTTTCTTTTATTTTCCTGATTGTTCCTATGGAAGCTATAAGGTATAGTAAGCCGATTTTCATGAAATTAAAATCGAAATTCAGGAATACTAAAATAAGGGTAACTATCAAATTTGGTGAAAATATGTTGAAAACTGACAAAGTTATGAATTTTTCTTTTATTTTCCTGATTGTTCCTATGGAAGCTATAGTCAGCTATAGTCGGATAGTCAGCCGATTTTCAAGAAATTAAAACCGAAATTCGGAAATAATACTAAATGGGCAAATATCAAATTTGGTGAAAATTGGTTGAAAACTGACAAAGTTATAATTTTTTTTCGTAGATTTTTCCGATTGTTCCTATGGCAGCTATATGATATAGTCGTCCGATCCGGCCCGTTCCGACATATGTACGAGTGAGAGTATATAGAAGCCTAACTGCAAAGTTTCATTCAGATAGCTTTAAAACTGAGGGACTAGTTTGCGTAGAAACGGACAGACGGACAGACGGACGGACGGACGGACATGGCTATATCGACTCCTTTAGTTGTCCTGATCAATATTTAGGTAACTTATGGGGGTCTGCCACGCCTCCTTCTGCCTGTTACAGAAAATCGCACTCGCACAAAACTATAATACCTTTGTACCTTTGGTACATGGTATAAAAAAATAGCTTTTGTCCGATCCTTCACCCTAGCGGATATGTACACAAAATTTTCACATTATTAAGTACAAATTGGTTTGTATTGTCGTTAAATATTTATTTTTCATTTTTTTCATAATTGTTTTTCATAGTGTTTGGCATTTTATAGAAAAAATATCAAAAAAAAAATATTTTTTATTTGACCTACATTATTGATATTTATACTGCCTAGACTATTATATTATTAGTATTAAGTAAACAATAGCTGTGGTAATTATACAATGTTATAGTTACGACTTAACAGTAAGACAAAGCTGCTGGAAGTAACAATTTAACAGCGGCCAAAACGTTTATTGTTTGTTTTATAGTTCTGGCCGGTAAACGCATTTACATGTATGTGTTTTCATCACTTTTTGTACGCCATTTAAATACTAAAAACTAATTGTAGTTGTACGTTTTTTATACGGTCAGAGTTTCCTGCCTGATCTCTATTTAGTAGGTATCGATAGCCTCTTCATCGATTTGCGGCGTATCGAGTTTCCTTTCTTTCTTAGCCTTTCGTCGATTTATCCACGGCATGAAGCTCCAAAGGCTGGCCCCAGCCAGCAGCGTCAGTCCTAAAGCATGGAAGAGCGGATTATAATCATTTACCGCCTCAAACCAGAAGTTACAAAGTGGCGGACCGACCAACTGCAACAAGCCATTGACGAAAAGGCTGATCCCATATGATGACGTTAACCGTTCAGTACCTAACATATCCGCCATGATCACAGCCGTTATTCCTACGTAGATCCCAGAAGCAAGACCGAACAGAGCACACCAGAAACAAACTGAACTGTAAGACCATGCAAATGGTAGCAATGCAAGGGAAAGACCTGATATGGACAAGCCTCCCACAAAGTACCACGTCTTAGGTATGTACCCCATGTCAGAAAGAGCTGAACCTCCAATACGACCGATAAGATCCGTGGCGGAAACAACGGATAGAAGGTACGCCGATAATGATTTGTTAAACCCTCTGGCTTCTCCAAAACTTGGAAGCAATATGATAAAATTCGTGTAGCTGATGGCATTTGTCGAATTAGAGATAAGTATGACTAAGTACATCGGGTCCCTTAGCAAGCTCAGATCAAAAAACTTGGAGCGTTGTGGTGCTTGGGCCTTGCCACGGGCTTCATCGGTGGTTCCGGATATTTCTGGACACATTGAGTCGCCTGCCACGCCTGCTCCGCTGTTACTGCCCATTGAACGAAGAGACATGTGCGAAGAAAATTCCTTTGGCTGAAATGACAAAGTACTACCGTGATATGGAGTGCTGACGTAAAGAAAACTACTAGTTGATGGCGAACGCTTAGAGAGTCTCGACTTTGAGGAATTTCTTAGAGAGAGTTTGTTCGAACTAGAGCGTCTCTCCGGTACAGCATACAATGAAGATTGTGAGTTCAGTTGGCCAGGCGTAAACGTTTGATTCCTTTGGGGCAACCTCACCGGAGTACTTATCTTTCGTGTTCGAGACTGGAATTCATCACTTGGCTTGGAGCAACTTTGAACAACAGCTGCGGAAGCACTGCGAACGAACAGCTGTTTCTCATCGTCTGGTAGATATAGGGGAGAAGGCGGCGAATTATGGGATAGTAGGTGCTTATCAACTTGCTCTTGGCCAACTAAGTTCTCGTCAACGTTTTCGAATTTCATAACAATTCCAATGTCCTCTTCTTCAGGTATATCCTCCAAAGCCTGGCGGGCACGTAGAACACGTACCATGTGCTGCTCCACAGGCTCATAAAAAAGAGCAGCCACAAAAACATTCAGCGTAATGCCTCCCATAATAAGGCACGATCCATGGTAACCATAGGTTTCCAGTAACCAGCGCAGAAGAGGAGGAAGAATGATGCTGCCGAGGGCACTGCCTGAGATGCACAGACCATTGGCCAATCCTCGTAACTTCGCAAAGTATGAAGTTACAATATATACTGTGGGTGGAAAGGAGAGACCGGCACCAATTCCTACAAGCACGCCGTAACTGAAAAAATAAGAATCATGATTAACATTAAAGTCGTTAATTCTATGGAATAATTACCTTATATACAGGTACCCAATCGATGATGCCCAAAATGAGAGTATCATACCTAATGATGCTGACGCCCCACCCAAAAGAGTGACGGTTCGATATGAATATTTAACGGATAGGATACTTGAAACAGGACCTGTAAATTATAATCGGAGAAATGTAAGAGTTGACAAGATCGAATTATGCTTTGAAATTACCCAACGAACTATAGAGAAAGTAGCACAACGCTGGTATCCAGGAAGCTTTTGTAGGCGAGGAGTTAAAGGCCTCAGTGAATTCAACGAATAGAACTCCAAAACTTTTGATCGTGCCAGGAATAAGGATATTGGTCAAGCAAGAGCCCAAAAGCACTAGCCAACCCCACCCGCCATCAGGTGGTACCAGGTCGTATTCACTGTCGTCATTATTTTTGTTGAACAAGCTAACTGTGGAAAAATAGAGATTTTATAACTATATAAATTTATACATTTTCAAAATTTTAAAAATGATTTAGTTAATATAGCAGCAGTCGCTCAATTTCGTCCGATACAAAGTCTCAGATAATATATGAATAGAGCAACCAAACTAACTCACATTGGTAACTGTTGCATACAGATCAAGATTCCTTTCAAGCTACAACCGTTTATTTTTTTATGGAACAAAGTATACGTACACTGATTCGAAAAAAATGTTGAGGGGGTCATGCTGAGCTGTATCCGTTTTTCCACTGATTTTTAAAAATTTGTATGTTTATTATTTATTTTTATTTCTAAATTTATTTTTTAAGAACAAATTAATTTAAAGTTTTACCGCGATAAAATACGTTCACGTTTCATTCAAACTGGGTAATCTAAAATCAAAAAATTAAAAAACATTTTAATCGTAGAACACTTACTATGTGCTGCTCCACAGGCTCACAAAAATTAAAAAGCTTTTTAATCTCAATGGCTATGGTCGGTGGTATACTTTTTGAAAAATATGTGAAAATCATTTTTTCCACATTTTTTTATAAAAGATATAAAAAACAAGATGGACATACAGTCGGGTGTCCCGATAGTAGAATACCCTGTACCACTACAAGGAGCGTCCCTAAATCATATAAAAGAAAGAGAATAAGAATAAAAAACGGAGACAAATTTACATATAATGCAAATATCTTCCCATCTAAGAGCAAAGTCGATAGCTCAGTTGGTAAAGCTAAAGCAATTGGCCTGGGTTCGAATCAACCGCAGGCATACGGATTTTTTTCAATTTCAAAACATGAAGTATAGTTCTTTGCTTGAATTTTTTTATTTCTTAGTATTAAATACTGTAATTATTTTGATTTACTGAAAAAAAAAATTGCTAAAAATAAAAAAGCTTTCACTCGCCGCCGACGGGATTCGAACCCTTGACAACTAACATTTCATAAAGACTTCAGCTTAGCCAGCTGCACCACCAACAAATTCAAAAACAATAATCTTATTTTCATAATAATGTGAACAAACCTAAAATGTTTAATGAATTAATTTTTAATTTGGAGCCCTCTGCCTAGGCTGCCTCTTGTACACGTAATGTGTATAAAGTAAAAAGCCTATATCTTCGCTATTTATGGCACGATCGCAATGAAATTTGGACAATCTGTGTATTTTGATAAAATACATTAAGCTTTTTAATATGAATTTCATAACTATATAAATTTAGGAGATATACGTTTTTTTTCAAATAGCTCCTCCGAAAAGGGGAGTAACAAAAGTGTAAAACAAACTTGATCTGCGTGCAGATATAAGAAGTCGAAATCTTAAGTTTGGTGTCTCTAGCTTATAGTCTCTGAGATCTAGGCGTTCATACAGACAGACGCACAGTATAAGATTTTGCCAATCTAGAGATCCTTTATTAAATAAAAAAATTATTTTCGGCGTCGATGCGCTTTAAGCTGCACTTTTAGAAATGTTCAACTATGAGGAAATCACAATCAAAACCAAATTTAAAATGTCTGCCTGTCTGTCTGTCCGTCTGTCCGTCTGTTCTTATGCTTGCACACAGATCAAGTTTGTTTCAAATTTTTACCACGCCCACTTCCGCCCCCGCAAATCATAAAAAAGCGTATTAAGCGTATAATTTTAAAGTTTCTACGCAAACTAGTCCCTCAGTTTAAAGCTATCTGAATGAAACTATGCAGTTAGGCTTCTATATACTCTCACTCGTACAAATGTCGGAACGGGCCGGATTGGACGACTATATCATATAGCTGCCAGAGGAACGATCCGAAAAATGAAAAAAACAAGATGGAAATACAGTCGGGTGTCCCGACAGTAGAATACCATGTACCATTACAAGGCGCGTCCCAAAATTATATAAAAGAAAGAGAACAAGAATAAAAAACTTAGACAAATTTACATATAATGCAAATGTCTTCCCATTCAACAGCAAAGTCGATAGCTCAGTGGGTAAAGCTACACATACATTTTTGTAAGCAATTGGCCTGGGTTCGAATCAACCGCAGGCATAAGGAATTTTTTCATTTTCAAAACATGAAGTATAGTTCTTTGCTTGCATTTTTTTTATTTCTTAGTATTAAATACTGTATTTATTTTGATTTACTGGAAAAAAAAAAAATGCTAAAAATAAAAAAGTTTTCACTCGTCGCCGACGGGATTCGAACCCGTGACAACTAACATTTGAAAAAGACTTCAGCTTAGCCAGCTGCACCACCAACCAATTCAAAAAAAGTAATCTTATTTTCATAGTAATGTGAACATAAGTAAAATGTTTAATGAACGTTTTGATTTATTTGGAGCCCTCTGCCTGGGCTGCCTCTTGTACACGTAATGTGTATAAAGTAAAAAGCCTATATCTCCGCTATTTATGCCACGATCGCAATAAAATTGGGACAGTCTGTGTATTTTGATAAAATGCATTAAGCTTTTTAATATGGTTTACATAACTTTATAAATTTCGGAGCTATACGTTTTTTTCAAATAGCTCCTCCAAAAAGGGGAGCAGCAAAAATTTAAAACAAACTTGATCTGCGTGCAGATATAAGAAGTCTAAATCCAAAGTTTGGTGTCTCTAGCTCTTATAGTCTCTGAGATCTAGGCGTTCATACAGACAGACGGACAGACGGACAGACGGACAGACGGACGGACGGACGGACAGACGGACATGGCTATATCGACTCCTTTAGTGGTCCTGACCAATATTTAGGTAACTTTTGGGGGTCTGCCACGCCTCCTTCTGCCTGTTACAGAAAATCGCACTCGCACAAAACTATAATACCTTTGTACCTTTGGTACATGGTATAAAAAATGATAACTTTGTCAGTTTTCAACCAATTTTCACCAAATTTGATATTTGCCCCTTTAGTATTATTTCCGAATTTCGGTTTTAATTTCATGAAAATCGGCTGACTATATCCTATAGCTTCCATAGGAACAATCAGGAAAATAAAAGAAAAAACCATAACTTTGTCAGTTATCAACATATTTTCACCAAATTTGATATTTAGCCATATTTTATTATTCCTGAATTTTGATTTTAATTTCATGAAAATCGGCTGACTATACCCTATAGCTTCCATAGGAAGAATCAGGAAAATAAAAGAAAAAACCATAACTTTGTCCGATTTCAACATATTTTCACCAAATTTGATATTTAGCCATATTTTAGTATTCCTGAATTTCGATTTGAATTTCATTAAAATCGGCTGACTATACCCTATAGCTTCCATAGGAACAATCAGGAAAAAAAAAGAAAAAATTATAACTTTGTCAGTTTTCAACGAATTTTCACCAAATTTGATAGTTAGCCATATTTTAGTATTCCTGAATTTCGATTTTAATTTCATTAAAATCGGCTGACTATACCCTATAGCTTCCATAGGAACAATCAGGAAAATAAAAGAAATAACCATAACTTTGTCAGATTTCAACATATTTTCACCAAATTTGATATTTAGCCATATTTTAGTATTTCTGAATTTTGATTTTAATTTCATGAAAATCGGCTGACTATATCCTATAGCTTCCATAGGAACAATCAGGAAAATAAAAAAAACCATAGCTTAGCCGTGTTTCAAACCATTGCCATCAAATTTGAGATTTGGCAACAAATTATTATTTCAGAATTTCGTTTTTAATTTTTTGTTTAAACTCTGCAAGGGTATACAAACTTCGGTGAGCCGAAGTTAGCATCCTTTCTTGTTTGTTTTTATTTTTCCTTGTAAATCAATATAATTACAGTATTTAATACTAAGAACTAAAAATTGAAAGCAAAAAACTATACTTAATTATTTAAAATTAAAAAAATTTTCTTGAGCCTTGCGGCAGAATAGGATCCAAGGCAAATGTTTACGAAAATACATGTGAAGTTTTATCCACTGAGCTATGGACTTTGCCAATGAATTGGAAGACATTTGCATTATATGTAAATTTGTCTCTCTTTTTAGTTTTTTGCCTTCTTAATCTTATTCTTTTACATAATTTTGGCACGCGCACGCGAACCAATGTACTTGCAATTATTACATTCTTTGCATCTGCAATAACCTTCACGCTGTGCCCCCTGGATACCGATTTGAATATAATTGGGAAAAATAACAAAAGTATGAATGAATATAATCTAATGACATTTTAGATCGTCTAGTTACTGCAATATAATTAGCGCCGTACATGTGTCAGGCCCGAGACTTTTAAGCCCGTGTATGGGCACAAACGCTCGTCGTTGCAATAAACATATACGCTGCAGCTGATTAAATTATATTTGTTTTACGTGAAGAGTGTATGGGTATGTCGTCGTCGTGCCGGGAAATCCACTCATCTCCGTAAAGTTTGCCTGCCAATTTGATAGGCCATGATTCTAACAACCGGACATAAGCTTCTGCATTTGTTCTTGTTGGTAGAAAATATATTGGAGATTTGCTAGCATGCCCAAATATAGCTCAAACCAGTAATAAGATTTCATCAAAATTTAATTTAAGGCAAAGGAGCCGTGATTGTCATTTATCCAGAGTTCGCAGGGTTAAGTCATATTTTACAAAGAAATTGCACCTAGCTGGTTACCTAATCGGTCAAACTCTTAATAATAATATCTCAGATGGGAGCTTTATCTTTTCTCGCTCTTTTAAATAGGTGAGACAGAGCCTTTTGAATAAATTCGGTTGATTCGCAGAAAGTTTAAAAGTAAAAACAATGGAATGTTGGTGGTAAAACTAAATTTGTAGAAAAAGTTGTTAATTAGAATATGTTAATAAGCATTAGTTGTTATTTAAATTACATAAAATAAACTATGTAAAAGTATACTATACAATGAGTTCCAAGAGACATGTAAAGCAGTACCCACCACGGTGGATAAAAGAGCTTAGCAATCTCGGAAGAAGGGCGCAGAAGTCCTTCAGCACTAGCTATGGAACCAGGGACTGGGAACCATACAAAGAGCCTCCAAAAAAGCAATTTACGAGGCCAAAAAGGACTCATGGCAGAGCTACTGCGAGTCATAAGAAGGCGTAAAAGACACTGTGAGACTAAGTATGATTTCCGCCAAAGACCACAATGATAGAGGAGTCACTGAAGCTACTAGTAGTTGACACTCACTTCCCAGGGAACCTGAGGGAGAACATAGAACCCGAAAGGGGAAGAAACTCTCAGGTAGACACATCGACGAAAGATATCATTACCACGGAGAGAATTTGACGGAGATTTGACAAATACAAAAGCCCAGGGCCCGGACGGCGTAATACCGACCATGCTATAAACAGCCAAGGATAGAATCTGTAGATGGCTAAAAGCCATATACAAAACTTGCATAAGACTGACGTAACTAGGTAGGAGAGGGCACATCCTAGAAAAGGATTACAAGCCGATAAGCCTCACCTCATTCGTCCTTAAGACACTACGACGGAAACAGCACTACACGTAGTCGTGGATCATGTCGGGAAGGCACTACAATACAAGCATTACACGATGGCCGCCTTCATAAAAATCGAAGGTCCGTTCAACAACGGCAATGCCGATTCCATTCTGAGCTCCCTCAACTTGTTAGGCAATTAAAATTTTATTTTAGGATAAAATCGGAATTTTGACCACCCTTAACATGCCAAGTGTAAGCAGCACCAAGTTAACACTAGGAGTGATACTGGACAAAAAATATAACATGGAAGAAAAATGTAAGGGAAGAATGGAACAGGAAAGAGTAACCGTAGAGGACGAGGTATCCCTCTACACCAACGGCTTCAAAATGAGCTGTGGCGTAGGGGCTGGAATCTACGCTGAGCACTGGGACATTGAGTCTTTCAGACTCGGCGACGGTCTCCCAGCCTGAGCTGCTCTTAATAAGGGAAGCAGCCAGACTTTCTATACGACGAGGACTCAGTGATAGCAAAATATGGATCTACTCGGAAAGCTGCCGTGAAAACCAACTCACGGATAGTGGCTGAATGAATTTAGGCCCTTAATAGACTAGCAGAGAACAATAAGGTACAAGTAACCTGGGTACCGGGACATAACCACATCCCAGGGAACGAAGAAGCATACGAACTGGCTCGACTGGGCCTAGCACTGACATATAAATACCGCTCCCTAAACTCGATCCAGACAAGGATCCACGACTAGAGAACAGATGAAGTGGGCCAAAAACGAGCACAGCTCTAATTGGAGGCTCTAGGTTGCGGCCTTATAGCTTGAACCTACCTGCCTACCATGTAAAAGTTAAGATAACCTTGAATTTTTTTTTAAAATATTTTGTGTTCATGTTTTGTTTGCCGAATAGTTTTCATTTTTCGTAATAAACGCATGTATTTAAATTCTTCTTCATTCTCTCGTGCTCTCGGTTCTCACTTAGATGCGAGCTAAAAATTTTTAATGCCGCTCCGCTTGTTGGTGCACTGTCCAACCAGAATTGCAAGCGATTCTAAATAACCATAACATCTGCGAGAAATTTCCAACTCAAAGGAAAATAAAACAAATTCTCTCCGAAAAAATTCGAATGATTTAAACTGTTGGCCGTTTGTGCAAGCTCTGTTTTTATCCCATCAATACCATTGGCAGAAGTCAGGGCTGTCCATACATTTCACATTATTTTTTCGTCCAAAAATATAGCTGTATACCCTCCGCTGCCCATACTTTGTACTTCTCAGAAAATTGTAAGCAAGCGATAAGGACTGGCCGAATCTGGCAATACCACTTTTTATGATATATTGCCAAAGGACTAAATAGGTATAGAAATACCATTGCAAAATCTATCAAAAATTCGAAAACTAATTTCACGTTGTAAGATACCTTTGAATAGTAGCTCAAAGGAACAAGTCTTGCACTGACATCATAGGTTAACTAAGGCTTGAATATTCAGAAAATGAGCGAAAACGAAACGGTTATATATTCTCTTCGCGACGCTGAACCGTGGGTGCTAAAACGTCTTACAACTACTTGTTGCTACGATACAAGACATCACTGCCATTAAGTTCAATTTGGTGAAGTCTCATTATTAGTTTGGGGGGATTTGGCTATGTTGGGAAATCTCTTATTGATTTTCTATCCAACAAAAAATGCACAAATCTATGTCGAGTGGTTAGAAACAAAGATTCATTAAATTCGCAAACAAATACACGTGATAAAACGTTTTTCCGGCAAGACGACTTAACAAGACTTAAATTTATAGAAAACAAGAAAAGAAGCTAACTTCGGCTCACCGATTTTGTATACCCTTGCAGATTAAATTAAATAATTAAAAAAATTTAATCCAAAAATTAAAAACAAAATTCTGAAATAATAAAAAGTGTTCCCTACTTAGGTGCGTGCGTGGCGAAAATGCTAGGCACCTACGCCAGGAATTTTCATAAAATTAAAACAGAAATTCAGGAATAATACGAAGTAAACAAATCTCAAATTTGATGAAAATATGTTGAGAAATAGCGAATGTATGATTTTTTCTTTTATTTCCCTGATTGTTCCTATGGCAGCTATAGGATTTAGTTGTCCAATTTTAATGAAATTAAAACTGAAATTCTGAATAATATTAAATGGCCAAATATCCAATTTGGTAAAAATAAGTTAAAAACGGACAAAGTTATAACTTTTTTCCGAAGAGTTTTCTGATTGTTCCTATGGCAGCTATATGATATAGTCATCCGATCCGGACCGTTTCGACTTATGTACAAGTGAGAGTATATAGAAGACTAACTACAAAGTTTCATTCAGAACGCTTCAAAACTGAGGGACTAGTTTGCGTATAATAAGACAGACGGGCGGACAGATGGACGGACATACGGACATGGCTAGATCGACTTTATATACTTTATAGGGTCAGAGATGTCTCCTTCACTGCGTTGCAAACTTCTGACTGAAATTATAATACCCTGCAAGGGTATAAAACTTGTCTTGTTTTTATAGCGATTTGCTCTAAATATGGAAAAAGTGTTCTAAAAAATGGTACATTTTTTCTTCATCGACATCTAATGGAAAAACAGCAGCAGCTGGGATTGTTTTTTTTATTTTCATGAAATTACTTCTTGAACTGGTTTTCGAAAAAGGAACATCGATCTTAGCACCAACTAATCAACCAATCGCTGCTAACCCATCGCTATAAGGTTCAAATTTTATAAAATAATAATAACGGCTTGACACCTTTTTTTTAGTTTGAATGTGAATAAATGTCGCACATCAAAGAACTGCCTATGTATAATTATTAAGAAATATATGAGTTTGGAAAAACTTGTCTAATAATTCATTGTTTTGCGCTTGTGTTTTACTGACCTGATTTATTGCTATTTTCATTTGTAGTTCCATTCGATTTATGGTCTTTGTGATATACTTTTTTTGATTTTTGTGTACATACATTTTCCTCATGCATGGTCTCTAAAATGAGAAAAAATATTTCTTGTGATGGTTGTGTGCCAGTAGTCAAATAAAGTATTCAATTTTAGCACTTACTACTATATTCACATAATATTCACACACATATAAATAAATTTAAGGTAAACATGTTTGGAAACTCAAAAAAATATAATTATCTAAAACACTAATTAAGGTAGGTACAGAGTATGATATACTTTAAACCAAAATTTTGATGCGTTACATAAAAACCAGTACTATAAGTAGTGTATATACCTTTGCAGATTGCAATTGAATCATTAAGAATTAATACAGTATACATTATACATAGTTACATGTTAATTAAAACCAATGTAATGCCTAGTTTCATTACATTACATAATATACATATTTACACTTATACAATTCCTCTAAATTTACCGATCGATTCTATGATTGCTATATGATTAAGTCGTCCGATTCCATAAAACCGAAATTCTGAAATAAAAAAAAATTGCCATATCCAAATAAGATGGAAAATATGTTGAAAATAGCTATGTTATAGTTTTTTCTATTAAATTCCTGATCGTTCTATTGATGACTATAAAAATATCTTTAAATTAAACCGAAAAACGTAATCATAAACTTTCCTGATCGTCCCTATGGCAGCTATATAAAATAGTTGTCCGATCCGTCCGTTCCGACCTGTGGTATGTAAGAGTGGGAGAGTGAGATTATCAATCTGTGACGCCCCTTCCAGAGGCGCCACGGCATTGCATATATGTACATAACATAAGTTTTAATCACAGATAAATATTAGCTATACTCATATTAGACATTAAGCCATAGGAGATAACAGCTAGTATTAATCTGGGATTTAGGGTATTTTGTAAGTTAGGATAGCCAACCCTCGAACCCTGTTAAACGCATGTTAACATGTGATAGTAAGCTAGGAAAGTTCCAGATGGATCCGATAGCACGGAACTGGCTCACGGAACGGAAGCTTGAGCGAGTAAAGATAGCGAGCAGGATCCGCTATTCGATCTCTTCCGCCAGCCACCACCGGCGAGAACAGACCCATTTTGTGTAAAAAAACTAACGCAGACAACCCTTAGTG
The DNA here is from genome assembly GCA_035045905.1 of Drosophila anomelani. NCBI lineage: Eukaryota > Metazoa > Arthropoda > Insecta > Diptera > Drosophilidae > Drosophila > Drosophila anomelani. Next base: position 513,961 of record JAWNOO010000052.1, read on the forward strand.
ACGCCGCGAAAGCCCCTTGTCGCATCCGCCAGGAGAATAAGTGCGCGCCCCGCGAAACGCTGTGCAGGCCCTACCGCACTGCCACAAACCGCGTGCACATGCACGCCGCCACGCCGAGCCGCTCCGGGCCTGGCCAGTACCCAGCTTGTTCGTAAGTTATCTAAAGTCTATCCTTTATAAACGGGCAGTAGTTTAAGTAGCGCATGATCCTACTCCATAGAAAATATAGCTAATAACTGCAAACATCTCTCCAAGTTTTTTCTTCCATCCCTCTCCCTCTCCCGCTGCAAGTCACGCGTCGCCGCCCTACCCGCCGTGACACTTCACAGTCCGAGTTCGCTTCATGCCATAAGCTGCTCACCATGGAAAACTGCCTGTAGCGGGTATGGCTTTTTATTTTTATTTCCCGAAAGGGAAATCCCCCTTTCCCTTTTGGAATACTTTTTTTCTTCTTCTAGTGCCCCTATACAGACCAGGTAATCCGGGGGGCGATGCGAAGACTCCAATGAAATCGGGGTAGAATACACGGTTTAGGCGTGTTTCCGGGGGTATTATCCGCCTAAGTATGATATTTCCTACTCCCACTTTTATAACAAGATGGACATACAGTCGGGTGTCCCGATAGTAGAATACCATAGAACAGTAGAATACCATATAAAAGAAAGAGAATAAGAATAAAAAACGGAGACAAATTTACATATAATGCAAATGTCTTCCCATTCAAGAGCAAAGTCGATAGCTCAGTGGGTAAAGCTGCACATATATTTTTGTAAGCAATTGGCCTGTGTTCGAATCAACCGCAGGCATACGGAATTTTTTCAATTTCAAAACATTAAGTATAGTTCTTTGCTTGCATTTTTTTATTTCTTAGTATTAAATACTGTAATTATTTTGATTTACTGAAAAAAAAATTGCTAAAAATAAAAAAGCTTTCACTCGGCGCCGACGGGATTCGAACCCGTGACAACTATCATTTCATAAAGGCTTCAGCTTAGCCAGCTGCACCACCAACCAATTCAAAAATAGTAATCTTATTATACCCTTGCAGGGTATATTAGTTTCTGTCAAAAGTTTGCAACGCAGTGAAGGAGGTATCTCCGACCCTATAAAGTATATATATTCTTGATCAGGATCAACAGCCGAGTCGAGCCATGTCCGTCTGTCCGTCTGTCCGTTTCTACGCAAACTAGTCCCTCAGTTTTAAAGCTATCTGAATGAAACTTTGCAGTTAGGCTTCTATATACTCTCACTCGTACATATGTCGGAACGGGCCGGATCGGACGACTATATCATATAGCTGCCATAGGAACAATCGGAAAAATAAAAAAAAAAATAAAAGAAAAAACCATAACTTTGTTAGTTTTCAACATATTTTCACCAAATTTCATATTTAGCCATATTTTAGTATTTCTGAATTTTGGTTTTAATTTCATGAAAATCGGCTGACTATATCCTATAGCTTCCATAGGAACAATCAGGAAAATAAAAGAAAAAACCATAACTTTGTCAGTTTTCAACATATTTTCACCAAATTTGATATTTAGCCATATTTTATTATTCCTGAATTTTGATTTTAATTTCATGAAAATCGACTGATTATATCCTATAGCTTCCATAGGAACAATCAGGAAAATAAAAGAAAAATTCATAACTTTGTCAGTTTTCAACATATTTTCACCAAATTTGATAGTTACCCATATTTTAGTATTCCTGAATTTCGATTTTAATTTCAAGAAAATCGGCTGACTATACCCTATAGCTTCCATAGGAACAATCAGGAAAATAAAAGAAAAAACCATAACTTTGTCAGATTTCAACATATTTTCACCAAATTTGATATTTAGCCATATTTTAGTATTTCTGCATTTTGATTTTAATTTCATGAAAATCGGCTGACTATATCCTATAGCTTCCATAGGAACAATCAGGAAAATAAAAAAACCATAGCTTAGCCGTGTTTCAAACCATTGCCATCAAATTTGAGATTTGGCAACAAATTATTATTTCAGAATTTCGTTTTTAATTGTTTGTTTAAAGTCTGCTAGGGTATACAAACTTCGGTGAGCCGAAGTTAGCTTCCTTTCTTGTTTTTATTTAATGTCTCACTTACGATTCTACACTTCATCGATTGCGGCATTTGACTCGGTTAACCACGCTATTCTCAGTACTAAACTAAAAATCCTTTTTAACTTTTCAAGTACCGCAGCTCGGTTTATAGAATCATATCTTTCTAATAGACTACAGGCAGTTGTTTCGGGTGATCGAATTTCAAGTTTCAGTGAGCTCATGCGTGGCGTTCCCCAAGGATGAGTCCTGGGCCCTTTGTTGTTCTCTATGTATGTCAATGATTTACCTAGTCTCTTGTCTGATTGTGAAGTTTATTTGTATGCGGACGATGTGCAAATTTATGTTAGTAGTCTTATTAATCAGTTAAACGTTTGTGTTAGTGTCAGTAACAGAATGCTTGATGTAATCGACAATTGGGCAAGAAGTAATGGCTTGAGTATTAACCCGACTAAGTCTAAGTGCGTAGTTATTGCCAAAAAACCTGTTAATACTAAAAATACACCTAAATTATTAATCAATAATAGACCGATACAATTTGAAGAGCACGCAGTTAATTTAGGATTTACTTTCAGTAATACCCTTAGTTGGAGCAAACATATCTCCAAAGCTACAGGGCGCACATACGGGTTGCTGTGTCAGCTCTCATATTCAAAGACTTTTCTTCCGACTGAAATTAGACTTTTGGTAGCAAAGGTCATTCTTATTCCGACTATGTTTTATGGGGTAGAAGTTTTTGGACACTGCACAATGGTCCAAGAGTCGTATTTTTTGGCATAAAGTCGAAATTTTTATGTTAATGTTTTGTATTTTTGGTTTTAAATTCTTAAAGTTAATACATCATACTTTTAAAAACTTAAATAATAAAGCTTTAAAAGCTTTACGGAAGCTTTATATGAGCCTTCAAAAGAATGCAATCGATCAGCTGCTTAGGATTAAGAAATTGGCGCAAAATTCTTTTGTTTACGTTTGTGCGTGAAATTAAAAATTATCTGTCCGAACAAACTCAAGTAAATAATAGAAATTGAAGATCAAGGTGTGTAGTATTCACTGAATATTGTACATTTATGTGTAATTTTAGTATTTGAGTTGTGTTTAATGTCCAATTTATGTGTATTTTTGTTGAAAATTAACATGCGTCCCCTGTGTTTCGTGGATAAAAAAAATCGACCCAACGCCTTCCGACAAAAACTAACAGCGTCAGTTTGTTCACATAAATGTCGTTTTTCAGCGCTAATTAACACATTTTCCCCGTTCGTCCCCCTTTTCTTACAAATCCACAATATTCAGGGACGTTCGAGTTTCGCCATAGCGATCTTTTCGATATTTGGCGCAGCAACAATCGCAAAATATCAATTGTGACTGATTGGATTTACGAAAAACTGAGCAAATACCACATAGAAGATAGAAAAGAGTAGATATAAGTAAAAAAAGAAAGGAAGCTAACTTCGGCTCACCGAAGTTTGTATACCCTTGCAGAGTTTAAACAAAAAATTAAAAACGAAATTCTGAAATAATAATTTGTTGCCAAATCTCAAATTTGATGGCAATGGTTTGAAACACGGCTAAGCTATGGTTTTTTTTATTTTCCTGATTGTTCCTATGGAAGCTATAGGATATAGTCAGCCGATTTTCATGAAATTAAAATCAAAATTCAGAAATACTAAAATATGGCTAAATATCAAATTTGGTTAAAATATGTTGAAATCTGACAAATTAGTGGTCCGATCCGGCCCGTTCCGACATATGTACGAGTGAGAGTATATAGAAGCCTAACTGCAAAGTTTCATTCAGATAGCTTTAAAACTGAGGGACTAGTTTGCGTAGAAACGGACAGACGGACAGACGGACATGGCTAGATCGACTCGGCTGTTGATCCTGATCAAGAATATATATACTTTATAGGGTCGGAGATGCTTCCTTCACTGCGTTGCAAACTTCTGACTGAAACTAATATACCCTGCTAGGGTATAAAAAAAAAAAAAATTCCTGAAAAAAGAATCGTTAGACAGTACAAAATAATTACAAGGTCTCGACAGAATGTTAAGTTTCCTGGACCAGCGAATCCGAGTACTGGGAACAGGAGGAAGAAACAACAATCGAGAAAGGAGAAGAAGGGCCCAACGTGTACTTCCGCCAGCGCTGGAAGGCTACTACACTGCACCATTCTCCAAAAAGAATCATTGGATATACAAATGTGATGATTTCCGCAAAAAGACAATACCCGAACGAGTCAATTAGGTACAAAACCAAAAACTGTTTCAGCAGTGACCACAAGCCAAAGGATTTCCGAAGCAAATAAATAAAACACCGTACATTGCTGCATCTTGAGGCTACATCAGATACAGCAACAGTGTCACAATTACCTTCTGTAACAAGTAACAAGAGTTACAGTTTGCTGGCCACAGTCAAGATATCAGTTAAAACAAGTAATTGTGAGATAGCCACAATTAGAGCTTTGCTGGATTCAGGATCACAAATAAATATGATCTCTGAACAAATAACTTCAATGCTATCACTAAAGCTTCACGGTGCATCATTACGTATCGAGGGTATTGAAGGCAATCCAAAAACCAGCCGAGATAGAGCAAACGTTCTTATGAAATCTATTTATAATGACTTAACTTAACAAGTAGAAGCTTTTGTGTTACCACATATCATAGCTGATCAACCAACTCATGATTAAAATTCCCAAAAACTACAATTACCAAAAAACATTACCCTGGCTGATCCAAACTTTGACAAACCAGGAAAGATCGACATGCTTATCGGAACAGAGCAATATTATTCTTTGCCTCTACCAAACCAGATGCTATTAAAGTCGGGAGGCCCAATTCTCCAAAATACAAAGCTTGGATGTATTGTTGCCAGTAAAATTTCTGCTGAGCACGATTCAACAGCGACTTGTGTAGCGGCAACCACAGAGGAAGAGATGGATACGATTTTGGACACTAGAAAATCTAAATACCCAAGAGAAGACTCGATCTCCGATAGAAGCTTACTGCGAATCTCATTTCGTAGCAAATCTCCAGGTGGCAATAAATGGAAAATTCATTGTACGAGGTGTGTTCAAAAAGTAAGGTGACTTTTCAAATTTCGCGGGCAACATATTTTCGATTATCGATTTTTTTGTTTTGTTATATTGGTACACTCTTCCCTAACATCTGTACCAAGTTTCAAAGGAACATCCTCTTTTGTTTGGTTGTGAGAGGCGTAAAGTTACAAGTTATTTTGCGAGCTCGGCGATTTTTTGCTATCGAAAAATATGGATCAAAGGATTTGCATCAAATTTTGTGTAAAAAATAAAATTAAGTGCTCTGAAACACTTGAAATGTTGACAGTGGCATACGGTGAAACTGTTCTGAGTAAAAAAAATGTGTACAAGTGGTACAAACTCTTCCAAGATGGCCGGGAAGATGCCAATGACCAGCCTCGCTCTGGACGCCCAAGCACGTCAACAACTGATGAAAACGTTCAAGCAGTGACGAAAATTGTTTTGGAAAATCGTCGAATCACTATCAGAGAACAATAAACAGTATTATCTGGAAGTTATGCGCCGTTTGCGAGAAGCAATACGAAAGAAACGTCCAGAATTGTGGAAAAACAATTCATGGCTTTTGCATCACGATAATGCCCCTGCTCACTCATCTTTGCTTGTGAGAGATTTTTTGGCCAAAAACAACACCACAATAATGCCTCAGCCACCATATTCACCGGATTTGGCCCCATGTGACTTTTTCTTGTTCCCAAAACTGAAGAGACCTATGAAAGGACGGAGATTTGCAACGATTGAAGAGATAAAGACTGCATCGCTGCAAGAGCTCAAGGCTATACCGAAAAGTGCTTATGGGAAGTGCTTTGAGGATTGGAAAAACCGTTGGCATAAGTGTATTGTATCTGAGGGGGATTACTTTGAAGGGGACAACATAAATATTGATAAATAAATTAATAGTTTTTCTTGAAAATACAAAGTCACCTTACTTTTTGAACACACCTCGTAATACTTTAATTTTCTGAAGGAACTTTAGGGCATTTCAGAAGACGGCAACCAACAGAGTCTTGGCGTTAGAGTCATCCCGGTGTGTTGAAACCAGAAAGCAGCACTACGAAACATGTGTTCGATGCTTTCTGTAAAACGACAAGCAATAAATTATTGAATGATATATTGTACGCTGGACCGACGGTTCAGGGCGAGTTGTTTGCAATATGGCTACGTTTCCGCGCCCACTGATACATACATATTTACCGCAGATATAGAGAAGATGTATCGCTAGGTGTGAATCCACCGTGATCATCAGTTCCATCAATTAATCGTAAGGCGAAAAAAACAATCAGACGATCTAAAGTTTTACCGACTTTAAACCGCCAAATACGGTACAAGATCCATTCTTAACTACAAAATGCTTGGATTATTTGGCCGTGACGGCCAAGAACCATCTACTGCTTGGATCATCCGTGCTCAAGCATGATTTCTACGTCGACGACTGTCTCACAGAAGCAGACAGCATTTCAAAAGAAGTCCAGATTTAACAAGAATTTAACAAAATACTGCTACCATTCGGTTTCAAGCTCCGAAAGATATTGTCACTAACGTCAAACTAGACGAAACACTCCAACAATGTATTTTTAAGACTTTGGGTTTGCTTTGGATGCCACAAAAGGATCAGTTAAGTGGACGATCCCCAAAAAGAGAAGCCTCAACCATCACCAAACCAATGGTTAGCTCAGAATCATCGCAAATATTCTATCCACTAGGATTATTTGCCCTCGTTGTGGTTGAAGCAAGTTTCTGTCCGATTGCTCTGCTCAAAATCGAGAGTAGCACCATCACCTAAGGAAACGCTAGAACTATGTGCCACAGAGTCAGGAAGAATTTAGGCATGGCTTATGATAAGGCATCTGAGTATTTATGAACTGATTTAACTGTAGTCATGTCCTGGATAAATTCATCTGCATCATCATACCACACATTTGTGGCAAATCGGATCGCAAAAATCCGAGCTGTGTCACACCAAATGCATATTTCCGTTTTTTTCAATGATACCATGTTAAGAAATTATCAACCTGCTATGATCCATGCCCTAACGGCACGTGCCTGGTTCATAAAGACCACTTCAGTGTACTGACCGTAGTACATCAACGTCCATATTTAAAATGTTAACTTAACAGTTAAGTGGTAAAATAACAGCTGTTAAAGTTAGCTGTTACAAGCGCACACTTCGTGCTGTCATAAAGTTGAATTTTGAGGTTCAATTTCAAATTGCTGTCTCCGGCAAAAAACGATTTTTAAATCTAATTCAAAATTAGTGTTCATTCTTCAGGTTAGTACTATGTGTTGATACTAATATGTTGCGTTTTTCGTTCGTATTTTTCTAACAATTTGTATATTTAGCAAGTGGTGTCCCCGTGTCACTTTTGGAAAGAAAGTTGAACTTTCCAAAGGGTTTTAGGTTAAAGGTTGTATTGTATTGTATCAGTGAGTGTCCATATACATGTTGCAGATTTGTCAATTCTAAATTCAGAATATCAAGCTCAAGTAAGTAAGCAAGATCAAATTGAAAGCGCACTATACAGTTGCAACCACTTTCATAACAAGAAAAACCGAGCTCCCACAACCACTCTGAGTGAATTGACTCATGCCAGGACAAACATCCTAAGCACCATTCAGAAAATTTAACTCCACCAGACAGTGGACAAATGGAATTTAATCATCTCGCAGTCTCCTATAATTGGAAATGACGGACTTATCAGAGTCGGCGGGAGATCGGAAGAATCTAATCTTCCATATAACGTAAAGCATCAGATCCTGTTTCCATACAATGATCCAATTGTGAAGATGGTGTTGCGAAAGATGCATGAAGAAAACATGCATCGCTCAGAGCCATAGCCAGGCAACGATATTGGATAACAACACAAAGGCAAGGAGCATCATACACAGTTGTATCAGGTGTACAAGAGCACGACCCAAATTGATGCAACAAATTTGGGCAATCTACCGGCTGATCGAGTGATTTGGATTTATCATAAAATTGGTGAAAAAGACCAGATAAGGCCTATATTGCAGTGTTCTGCTGTTTTGCCACTAAAGCAGTATATCTGGAGTTAGTAAGCGACCTAACGACAGATGCCATCCTAGCCGCTCTTCGGGGATTCTTGGGTAGACGTTTAAAGTGTCAGATCATTCATTGTGACAACGCACCAAACTTTGTCGGTGCCAACAACTAGATGAAAGCGTTAGAGGAAAAAATCATCACAGAAAAGGCCCAGAACAGGATGATAAACTAATGCAGTAGGTGGAATTGCAGTTCATACCGCCTCGAGCGCCATCATATGCCTGTCTATGGAAAGCTGCGGTAAAATCAGCTAAGCGGCTACTGGTATCAGTCAAAGCCACATCATCATTAACATTTGAAGAGCTCAACATTGACCTCATTCATTGAGGCGATCCTCAATTCAAGGCCCCTCACTTCGATGCCATCTGATCCTACGGATACAACATTGCTCACCCCAGGTCATTTCCTAATTGGTGAGTCACTAACAGTTCTTCCTGATGAAACCTTGCCCTACCCGGAAACACGCTGGTAAACAGATGGGAGTTAGTATCTAGGCTCAAAAAATCATTCTGTAATTAGTGGTCCATGGAATATCTGCCAGAACTAGAAATGCGCACCAAATGGAAAACCATGTTGCAGGAATTTTGAAGAAGGGGTATTAGTAAAAGAAGACAACGTGCCAGTAATCAGCTGGCCTTTGGGACGGATAGTATAAACATATCCAGGCAAAGACAGCTAGGTCCGAGTATTAGACATTAAAGCGGCAGATTACAAATAAAATCAAAAAAATAAAAACAAAATTCTGAAATAATAAGAAGTGGTCAAATTCCAAATTTAATAAACATGTGTTGAAAAACATCAAAGTTATCACTTATTTTACTTATTGAACGCCCAAAGTGTTGCCTTAACGGCGTGCGTGACGAAAATGCTAGGCAGCCACGCCAGGGATAAGAAATAGTCGTTCAATTTTCATAAAATTAAAACCGCAATTCAGGAATAATAAAGTATGGCTAAATCTCAAATTTAATGAAGGAGACATTTCCGACCCTATAAAGTATATATATTCTTGATCCGTCTGCCCGTCCGTCTGTCCGTTCGTCTGTCCGATTATACGCAAACTAGTCCCTCAGTTTTAAAGCTATCTGAATGAAACTTTGTAGTTAGTCTTCTATATATTCTCACTCCTGCATAAGTCGGAACGGGCCGGATCGGACGACTATATAATACAGCTGTCATAGGAACAATCGGAAAAATGTTCGAAAAAAATTATAACTATGTCAGTCTTCAGCATATTTTTTTTAAATTATTTCCAAATTTGATATTTGGCAATTTAATATTATTTCAGAATTTCGGTTTTAATTTCATGAAAATCTGACAACTATATCCTATAGCTCCCATAGAAACGATCACGGCATACGGACATAACATCCGCCATCCTGAAATTGCGCAGCTCAATTTCGGGACGGAATTAAAGGCTGATGTGAACATTCTACTTTCAACTTATTCTATACATATCTCTTTTGGTCAAAGCTTATAATAAACTGCCAAATTAGCTCCAATTCCATCAGCTATATCTTCTAATATATAAAATTCTCATTTCACGTGTTAGTCATTATACTCCTCCAAAATGGCTCTACCGATTTTCGTGAAATTTTGTGTACATATCCGCTAGGGTAAAGGATCGGACAACAGCAATTTTTTTTAATTTAAATTTTTAATTTTGTTATTAATTTTTTTCGACAAAATCAAACAATAGTAGGAGATGAGATATTATTAATACTGTAGTAATAATATAGTGTACATATGTTTAATTTTAGTCGAATTTTAAAGTTGCGCACTGCAATTTCTTAAATAAAAATGCGCATCAGACTTGGAGTAACAAATCACCCATCTTAAACAGTTAAGTAATTTTGTCTACAAACGAATGGTAGCAAATTAGAGTTTTGAAATACATCTTTAGGTGAATTGAAGTTTTATTATAATGGCAAGAAAACGGAGCGCTGCGAACAAGAAGCATGCGAATAAGAAGATCCGAAAGAACAGATGAAGAAATTCAACTAGAAAATACTAATGTTCGAATTAACATATTTCGTCAAGAACGAACAAACGATGTACGATCAGGAACGCAATGAATAAAGACGATTAGCACAAATACGTTTCATAGACGATAGACGCAGAACAAATAACCAGCAACGCGTCCAGGTAAGCAGAGCATTAACTTCAGACTCATTCCTACGCCTACTACGCCTACTACAATAACTGTTAGATATTAGTGATGGAAAAATTGCAAAACATAAAACTGGATTAATACAATTACCTGCCGATTGAAGGGGGGATCACCGATTATTTGACTTAAACCCACCACGGCTGTGCAACGGTACAAGATTAATCGTTAAAAACTTAATGCAAAATGTTATTGAAGCCAGAATTTTAAATCGTAAATTCAGATGAGAAAATATATGAATACCACGTCCATTTTATACCAATTTATTTTGAACAGACGTGCAAATTGAATTTAAACGTATTAAATTTCCAATTAAATTGGATGGCTCGCTTAAGAGCCATGTTTTTTACATGGACAACTTTAAGTGGCGTGCTCTCAAATGGGTAAACCATCCAGTTTATTTGTGTTAGCGGAAAATATAAGGGGTGTAAACTGAGAAAAATGGGTCGTCATAGCTGTACAGCGTTAAAGTCCATTCTGCTCTAACTCACTTGAACTCTCTATCTCCCTTCTCTTTCTCTCTATGTGTGAACACACTTATAAATAACAAACCATCCCACTTCCCTTAGACCCAACCTACGCTGCATACAGCACATTTCTCTCTCTCTCTCTTTCTCTTTCTATCTGTGTTGATTAGCGTTTTACACACAACATATACATAAATCAATCCACTCCCCCACTCCCAACTAGACCCAACCTACATTGCACTTCTCAAACTTAACTTAAAAGACACAGAAACCCAATCGAGTAGGAGAGACAGTTGAAGTAACACATAACTTGAAAAACATCTTTCCAACAACTCACAAAACACTATATTTGTAGACCTGGTGTAATTGGTGACAAAATTCAGATTTAAAACAAGAAAGGAAGCTAACTTCAGCTTACCGAAGTTTGTATACCTTTGCAGAATTAAGTCAGAAAATTAAAACCGAAATTCTGGAATAATAATTAGTTGCCAAATCTCAAAATTCATGAAAACATATTGAACACCAGCGAGGTTATGATTTTGTCTTTAATTTTCCTGATCGTTCCTATGGGAGCTATAGGATATAGTCGTCAGATTTTCATAAATTTAAAACCGAAGTTCTAAAATAATATTAAGTGACCAAATATTAAATTTGGTAAAAATATGTTGAAAAATGACAAAGTTATATTTTTTTTTTCGAATACTTTTCCGATCGTTCCTATGGCAGCTATAGGATATAGTTGTCCGATCCGGACCGTTACGACTTATGTACGAAAGAGAGTATATAGAAGACTAACTAACTAACTGAGGGACTAGATTGCGTATAATCGGACAGACGGACGGACAGACGGACATGGCTAGATCGACTCGGCTGTTGATCCTGATCAAGAATTTACATATATACTTTAAAGGGTCGGAAATGTCTCCTTCACTGCGTTGCAAACTTCTGACTGAAATTATAATACCCTGCAAGGGTATAATGAAAAAGCTTCGCTTCTTTCGGGCGTCCCACGACGGCTCTAATTTTGTATACCCTGTACCAAAGGTACACAGGTACACATTTTGTGCGAGTGCGATTTTCTGTAACAGGCAGAAGGAAACGTAGTAGACCCCAAAAAGTTACCTAAATATTGGTCATGACCACTAAAGGAGTCGATATAGCCATGTCCGTCTGTCCGTCCTTCCGTCTATATGTATGTAAAAACATCTAGATCTCAGACACTATAAGAGCTGGAGACACCAAACTTGGGATTTAGAGTTCTTATATTTGCACGCAAATCAAGTTTGTTTTCAATTTTTGCTACTCTTCTTTTCGGAGGAGCTATTTCAAAAAACCGTATATCTCCTAAATTTATAAAGTTATGTAAACCATATTCAAAATCTGTATGTATTTTATCAAAATCCAAATTTCATTGCGATCGTGCCATAAATAGCGGAGATATAGGCTTTTTACTTTATACACATTACGTGTACAAGAGGCAGCCTAGGCAGAGGGCTCCAAATAAATCGAAACGTTCATTAAACATTCTAGTTATGTTCACATTATAATGAAAATAAGATTACTCTTTTTGAATTGGTTCTTTTTCAGTCTTTTTGAAATGTTAGTTGTCACGGGTTGGAATCCCGTCGGCGACGAGTGAAAACTTTTTTATTTTTACAAATATGTTTTTTTTTTTTATTATTTTTTCCAGTAAATCAAAATAATTACAGTATTTAATACTAAGAAATAAAAAAATACAAGCAAAGAACTATACATAATGTTTTGAAAATGAAAAAATTCCTTATGCCTGGCCTGCGGTTGATTCGCACCCAGGCCAATTGCTTACAAAAATGTATGTGCAGCTTTACCCACTGAGCTATCGACTTTGCTCCTGAATGGGAAGACATTTGCATTATATGTAAATTTGTCTCCGTTTTTTAGTTTTTTTCCCCTTATTATTCCCTTTGTTTCATATAATTTTGGCCTTGTAATGGTACAGGGTATTCTACTGTCGGGACACCCGACTGTATAGCCACCATGTTTTTATTACGTTTGGGTTATAAGAAACAAACAATTAGGATCGAGACGAAGTTCGTTGGGTCCTCTAGTACTATTATATTAATAATACAAAATGTAGTCCGTCATTGAGCTTAGCAAAAGAACTTAAGACCGTTTTTATAAGTTAGGTATTGAATAAGTTTAATGTAAACCTTTAATATAAGCCCTTCGACCCTGTCCAGTTTATACAAAAATACGGATACCACAATGAAAAGAAATGCGTTTATTGAAGAATTCGTCATAAAGTCATAGAATTTTCAAAATAAATAAAAACAAAACTATTTTTGTTTATTCTACTTAAAAACAAGTAAGAAAGCTACAGTCGAGTGAGCTCGACTGTGAGATACCCGCTACCCATACTTAAACCAGAAAAGCGTCAGGACGCCATAAAAAACAGTTAATACAATATGTAACAGGTAAAAGGAAGCATTGCCTGCCTGCCTGCCTGCCTGTCCGTCTGTCCGTCTGTCCGTATGAAACACTGGATCTCAGAGACTATAAGAGATAGAGCTCTAATTTTTTTTCGACAGTATTTCTTATGCTTGCACGCAGATCAAGTTTGTTTCAAATTTTTACCACGCCCACTTCCGCCCCCGCAAATCATAAAAAAGCGTATTAAGCGTATAGTTTTAAAGCTAGAGTCGCGAATTTCGGTAAGTATATTAAGAACTATAGTCTGTGTGATTCCTGAAAATTTGGTTGCGATCAGATAAAAATTGTTATTAAATAATAAAAAAGTTATTAAAGAAATAATTTTGTATGGCCACAAACGGCTGCTGGCAGCATGCCTCATTTGGTTGACCAATTAGACCAACTAAATATTCTTATCAGTTCTTGGTTGTGTTCGGAAAAGAATCTTATAGGATATTCGAGAAGCATTTTTAATAAATGGTAATAATTATTAACAGCTTTAATGTAATAATAACGCATTTCTTCACACATAGATATGTACATGGGTATGCATTTTTGTATGCATGTGCTTATATTAGACTTGCATTGGCATTTGTCCGTTATGTTCAGAAATGGATTAACTGTGGGTAGCGGGTATCTCACAGTCGAGCTCACTCGACTGTAGCTTTTTTACTTGTTTTTTTCTTGACTGTATATCTAAAGAGTTAAATTTGAGGCATTTGTAGGTTTACGAATTTTAAACTTCAATCAATTAAATTTCAATTGCAGATTACTCAATTAATATTTTAATATTTCTGTTTAGTTTGCGTCTCATTTCAATTGCCACCCAATACTTTGTTATAAAAGAAAGAGATAGGCTAATTCCAGAACAGCTCTCGCGTATAACAATCACTTAGACCTTCAGTTTATTGATATGGTAACTCATATAATTGTTTGCAATACGTTTCAATAAGGGAACCCAATTCAATTGAATATGATTTTCTTTGAATGATAAGGTCAAACTTATACCAAAACGATGCGCATTTATGTGCGGAAGGCGTATAACTATAACTAGGCATAGCGTTCAAAAGCAATTGCTTTAAGAGGGTCATGCCGTGTTAAAAGTTGTTGGAAGCTATATAATGTAATGGTCCGGTTTTCATAAAATTAAAAAACGAAATTCTGAAATAATATAAAACTGGCAAAATCCTCAAATTTTATGAAAATGTGTTGAAAAAACGAAAAGTTGGGTTTTTTCTATTATCTGCAAAGATATTCAGATAGCTTTAAAACTGAGACAATAGTTTGCGTAGAAAAGGACAGACGGACTGTTGATGCTGATCAAGAATATATATGTATACCTTATATGGGCGTAGATGTTTTCTTTACTGCGTTGCAAATATATGACTAAAATTATAATTCGTTTTACTTTGGAAGGAGGATGTTGCCAAATAGTCATTAAATTTTGTAAATCATAGTTTATTAGGGAAAGAAAAATTCTGGCCTAACAGCTTTAAAATCTTTGCAAGCAAGAAAGATTTGGAGGGGGAAATTGGGATTGCCTTGTACTCCTTGGGGTGTTCTTCAAAATACAGCATAATGTGTGTATTTTTTGTGTATGTAAAATAATTGAGTGCCAGATTTTATTATAGTTTTGACTTAAGGTTGTCGAAATACTTGCTGGCTAGTATCTACTAAAAGATATCCTTACCTAAGAGAAGATCATGGCAAACAATTAGAGGATTTGAAGACAATACACAAGTTCTATCATAAGCCAAGGTGTGCAAATTTCGTGGCGAACACTGTAAAGATGTTTGTCATTTATTACCTGCAAAAATAAAGGTTTCTTTTAAATTATGCATATAAACAATTATTGTTTTGTGTCTATTCTGCGTTAATGCGATTAGAACCAAACGCCGTTTTTTTAAGTGGAGACCTTTTGATTTCGACTAGTTTTGTTTGATTTCCACTTAATATCAAAACAAGTAAGAAAGCTACAGTCGAGTGAGCTCGACTGTGAGATACCCGCTAGCCATAGTAAATAGTTAATACATTTTTGAATATAACGGACAAATGCAAATGCAAGTGTAATATAATCACATGCATACAAAAATGCATACACATGTATCTATATGTGTAAAAACGCGTTATTATTGCATTAAAGCGGCTAATAATTGTTACCATTTATTAAAATTGCTTCTCGAATATCTTATAAGATTCTTTTCCGATCACAATTAAGAACTGGTAAGAATATTAAGTTGGTCTAATTGGTCAACCAAATGAGGCATGCTGCCAGCAGCCGTTTGTGGCCATACAAAATTATTTCTTTAATAACTTTGACAATTTTTATCTGATCGCAACCAAATTTTCAGGGATCACACAGACTATAGTTCTTAATATAAATACCGAAATTCGCGTCTCTAGCTTTAAAATTATACGCTTAATACGCTTTTTTATGATTTGCGGGGGCGGAAGTGGGCGTGGCAAAAATTTGAAACAAACTTGATCTGCGTGCAAGCATAAGAAATACTGTCGAAAAAAAATTAGAGCTCTATCTCTTATAGTCTCTGAGATCCAGTGTTTCATACGGACAGACGGACGGACAGACAGACAGACAGACAGACAGACAGACAGACAGACAGACAGACAGACAGACAGACAGACAGACAGACAGACAGACGGACATGGCTAGATCGTCTCGGCTGTCGACGCTGATAAAGAATATATATACTTTATAGGGTCGGAAATGCCTCCTTATACCTGTTACATACATTTCCTGTCGGCACAAAGTTATAATACCCTTCTACCCTATGGGTAGCGGGTATAATCAGGCTGACGGCTTACAAATGAAAGGTTTTCACGGTCAACAAAAGTTTACAGTTAAGAAAAACTCGAAGGTTATGGAAGGTATCACATCAACCAGTTGCACGAGTTAGGCCAGTTTAAACTTTTATTGTGCGTTCTTGCGTTTCCTTAGATTTAGTTTATATTTCATGGAATACATGGAATGGAGTTTGTGGAATTTATGTATTGTTAAATATGCATATTTCAAATTTGTGCATACTTGTACACGAAGAAGATGGAAAAAGCTGGCATTATTTTCCCCTCATTGGAATCTGTTTAAAAAATCTGCGTTGAGGTGGAACTCTGAAAATGCGGCATTAATACCTTAAATCTATTAATGTTTTCTTTATGTATTGCGTTTTTTAAGTTGCGTAAAGTCTGTAAAGTTGCAAAAATATATAAAATAAATTGGTTATAGTACAAAAAATGCCTAATCTAAATTTGAATCTGGTAAAAATTAACATTCTTAAAATTTTTTTTTCAGTTTTTAAATGATTTTTATTTGAGTAAATCAATAATTATACAGCTAAAAAAATTAAATAAGAATTTAAAAAAAACATGAGAAAATTCTATTTTTTTACTTTGATACCCTCTAAATGGGCGAATGGGTGGGCGTGTCACATTGTACACTACGTAGTGAGCCAAGCTTTGAGTAGGACGTGCTTACCATCGCTCTACCTTCGTTCAAAGATTTTATTCTGATTATTTGATCCTTAAAGTCTACATTTTTGGCAAGTGATCTGTGTTTTGGCGCTCTTTATTTATTGAAAATATCTGGATCAAATCGTATTAAGACAGTGACTTTGATCTACGAAAACAAATTCGGTTTTTATTTTATTTTTCTATTCTTTCCCATTTGCTTCGGTGCAGTGTTGTTGTTAGCCCAAGCAATACCACGAGCAGTCACACTAACTCATATTTTCGAGCGCCTAGATAGATATATCTTTCTTGCTCTGTCTCTGTTTTGATCGGTTCCGTCGCCTTACAATTAAATTACCCCTTTTACTTTTGTTTTTGATAATTTATGGGCTTATACTTATTATCAATAATTTAATTCAACCAAACTATAGCTACCTGTTGCGCCCCTAATTGTCGTAATGACCGCAAAATCACTTCAATATGATGAAACTGAAAAGTGACTCACCAATTACCAATTTGGGCACTCTCTCAAATAATCTTTTGCATGTTGCAGACCCTGGGAACCCCCTTATACACACACAAAGGCTGTTACTGATGATGGCGCTGCGTTTGGTCATGTATCGGCCCCTAGTTCTGGACTAGCCGATCTCGAGCTTGCAGTCAGTCAACGTTGATAAGGCACTTACTTCGCAGGCTGCTGCCGCAAATGAAGCGTTGCGATTCCCCCGGCGGTCATCGTCTCATCACCCTCAATTATCTCAAATCTAGCCCCAGACCACATCTGTCAACGATTTCTGAAGTTGCCAAAAAGCGGCACCTCTCGCCGGTGTAGCCCCAAAAAAGCTTGTTTTCGTTTCCCGCCTTAATCCTGATGCTTCCGAAGAAGACGTTGTCACCCACTAGCGCAACAAACTGAATGTTTCTTGTACTGAATTCTCCGTCTTAAAATTCAATTTTAAGCTGAGATGAGATATATCTTCATTTAAAATTACACTTTCAGATTAATCCTCAGGCAGGAATATCTCAGACTCCCTGAATTAGGCCTCCAGAAAACTAATCGAATTTTCTTTGCACTATCAAAATGTTCGCTTTCACTGAAACGTGGCTCAACTCCTCTGCATCCGATTGCGAATTATTCGCTGCAACTATACTTACTTCTTAACTCACAATTCTGAATGTTCCTAAAACGAGTTCCAGGCTAACCCTAAGCAATTTTACGCGTTTAATTCAAAACGAAAGTCCCAATCCTTCTTGTCTCCAATTCAATACTGAGTCGGCTTTCAATGAGCCTGACATAGCGAACTTATTCGCAAAAATTTTCCAGACTACGTATTCATCTATTGGCTTCGATACAACCTCTTCGTATCCATATCCCATTCCGCAATCTAATTGCATTTTCCAGTCACAATCTAACTCTCAAAGAGATCGGTCGTGCCTATTCCCTTCTGTAACACAAACATCAAAACTAACTAGACAAGCAACATAAACTACCAACAACTCCAAACGCTCTGTGCAGCTTACAGTTCAAGTGTAAAGCAAACTAAAGAACATCTCCAAGCAACTGTACAACACAGTGACGTAGTGATGGGGGACCCCCCTGATCGCGGGCCTACAAGAGCCCCAACCAAAGATGATCTCCTTAGATCCCCAGGCCCCAAATACCTCGTCATCTCCAGAACTGACCCGGAACTTAACCTGAACAACATCAACCCATTCCTAGTTAAAAAACAAATCGACTTTGTCTGTGACGGCGAAATAGAACAATGCAAAACACTCCGCAACGGCACTCTCTTAATAAAAACAAAAACAAGCCTACAAGCCTGGAAGCTGATGCAGCTCAAAGATTTTGCACCCAATATCAACGTTAACGTCTCCATACATAACTCCCTTAATGCTACCAAGGGAGTTAACTACTCCAACTCCATACTCAAGAGAGACAACGGTTCTCTTAAGGAGACTGGTCTATTAGTAGTTACTTTTAACACACACAATCTCCCTGAATACGTAATGATTAGATACCAAAGAACAGCGGTTAGACAATATATTCCGCCACCCATTGGATGCTTCAACTGCTTCAAATTTGGCCATCTTAGTAAATTCTGCAAAAATATAAATATTTGCTTCAACTGCGGAGAAGTACAACAAATAGACCCTTCCTCTACTGACAAGTGCACTAGACCCCAAAAATGTATTAATTGCGACAACGAACAACAACAATCAAGCCCACATAACTCCACCAACAAGAAATGCCCAGTTTTCCTCACACAGCAAGAACTACAAGCCATTAAAACAACACACAAATGCGACAACAAAACAGCTTACACAATTCTCAAAAAACGATCCTCTGTTAAAACGCCACACTCGTACTCAACAGTCGCCAAGAACGCCAGCCCCCAGCAATCCAACAAAACAGCAGAATCTCTACAACCCAAAGGACACGGAACCAGTAATCTCGAGCAATCCATCTCCAGGCCGCCACCTACATCCTACTCAGATCTCTACCCTACCACCAGCAACAACGCAACCAACCAACCAAATCCGTCAAAATATTACCCCTGAACACATCAAAACGCGTAATAGCTTCAATGAAAAAAGATGCAAAAAAAAACCGAAAACAAACGCCAAAAAAACCTCCGACGCCTCTAGCGACTCAGGGGATATGGACATATACTAATTAAAACACAAGACAGGTTCGTTATACTAAATTTTAAGCCATGTTAAGAGTAATTCAATGGAATGTTAAAGGGTATAGGAACAACTACCCAGAATTACAAATACTCATTAAGCAACACCACCCCCAAATTATAGCCCTCCAAGAAACCCACCTCATAGATACAATTTCCCTACCAATCCCCATAAACTTTTCCCTATATTGCAGTGACAGCACCAATAGGTTCGGAGGTGCAGCCCTCCTAGTCCACAAATCTATCGCACACAACATTAAAACTCTAAACACAGATTTCGAAGCCATAGGAGTCTCTATTAAATCCAAAACAAACATCGACATTATTTCTTCTTACATTTCCCCCTCCAAACAGTTCAATGTAAAAAATCTATAAAATATGCTAACCCCCTCTGCCGCCCCCACTATTGTTCTGGGCGACTTTAACAGCTGGCATCCATATTGGGGTTCCCCTAAGGCCAACGCCAGGGGTAACACTCTCGCAAAATTTGTAGATAAATCCAACTATATACTACTAAACGACAAATCTCCTACACACTACACAACACATAATACGCTAACACACATAGACCTCTCACTTGCCACAGCCAACATTTCCCCCGAGATCACTTGGAAAGTCCTCGATGATCTTCACGGAAGCGACCACTTCCCTATCCTTCTCTCCATCTTCCCCAACCCCCTTCCCCCACCACTCCTAGCCAAACCAACATTCAAAATTAAAAACGGCAACTGGGACCTCTTCAGAGAGCTCATTACCAAACAATCATCACTCTCTCAACCCAGTAACAAACCTAACAAAGAAGCAGCCAACATAAAAAAAACTTTTATCCAAAGTGCACACCTCTCCATTCCCCAAAACACAACCTTCTTCCTCCCCCATACCGTACCCTGGTGGAACAAAAACTTAGCACTCCTAAAAAAACAAAAAAACATCAAATGGAGAACTCTGATATTGAATATAAATACAATAAACATGATAGAGTACAAAAAAGCCAACGCCAAATTCAAGAGAGCAATTAGAGAAGCTAAGAGAGACTCCCTCCAAAACTTCACCGCTGAAATCCACCCATACACTGACCCATCTAGAATATGGGCAAACATCAAACGGCTTTGTGGCATGTACCCTACAAAGCACATTCACAGCATCCTCAACCCAACAACACAAACACCAACAATAGACCCAACAGAAATAGGCAACACATTCGGAAACCTATGGTCAAAAGGGGCAATGGACTCCAACTTCTCCCCCGAATTCCGCACCAACAAAACCCTCCCTACCCCTCCCAATACCTATCCATTATCCCCAACAGCCTTAGAATTGGAAAAGAACATTACACTCATAGAACTTTGCTCAGCTATTAACTCTTTAAAAGGACATACACCAGGTCTAGATCGCATCTCCTACACCATGATAAAAAATGGTCCCATCTCCTTCAAACTCCGAATCCTCCACCACTTCAATAACATCCTAGACTCTCACATCCCCCAATCCTATAAAATCAGCTTTGTACTACCCATCCTCAAACCCAATAAGCCACCAACCAACCCTAATTCCTACCGCCCCATTTCCCTTAACCCATGCATGGCCAAAGTCCTTGATAAAATACTAGCAAAAAGGCTATGGTGGTTCGTTATAACTAACAAACTCATACATAGCAACCAATTTGGTTTCAAAAGAGGCAAGTCGGTTCAAGATAGTCTACTTTATGTAGACCACCGTGTATCCCGATCTTTGTCTCTAAAAACATCTAACAATTCTATCCCTTGACTTCGCAAAAGCATTCGACAAAATTGGCATCCACACCCTAACACGACAGCTGGAAGAATGGAAGCTAGGACCCCGCATAATAAAATACGTCCGCAACTTCATGTCCAATCGGAAAATTCTATTTAAAAACGGCACATCCCTCTCCAACAGCTTCCCACTAGATAATGGTATCCCACAAGGATCACCCATATCAGTTATCCTGTTCCTTATTGCCTACAACTCCCTTAACACATAAAATTAACGGCATACGCCGACGACTTTCATCTCATTATCGAACACAACCGTAACAAAAATCCACAAATTAATCTCTCAACCCTATTCCAGCAAATCGGAGAATGGTGTTCCTACTCTGGTTCATCTCTCTCTTTAGATAAATGCCAATCCCCACACATATGCAGGAAAAGAAACTGTACATCAAACACAATTACAGGCTCCATCAATATCCCTACCACAGAATCCACAAAAATCCTTGGCCTGACAATAAATAAAATAAATAAATAAATAAAATATAAACATCCTTAAAACATCCCTCTCCCGCCCACTCAACATTATAAAACACCTCTCCTCAAGAAAATACAACTGCAACACAACCTCCCTCATCCACATTATTAACTCACTTCTCATCTCCAAAATAGACTACTGCCTACCCATATATGGGATAGCCTCAACATCCATGCTAAACCGCCTCAAATCCTGCCAAAACTCCGCAATAAGGGCGCCTTCAGAACTACGCCAACAAACAATCTTCTGATTGAGTCTAAAATAAACACCCTAGAAAACCGGCGTAATCTCCTTACAGGCAAACTAGCTACAAAACTTATAAACTCTTATGACTCCCCAATTAAGAAACTACTCAAACCCTCTAAAAGAAAATATAGCCTCCCTAGCACAATAGATCGAATCACTAACTTCTGTAAAGCCCTATCCCTCCCACACTCCTCAACCAAAAACCATCCTTCCAAAAAATACAACCCAGAAATAATCCTAAAAGCCACAAACTCATCTCTATCCCATTTCAACAAAAACACTACACCTCCTATAACCTACCATCAACTCTTCCACTCTATAAAAAACTCCTTACATAACCACCAATTTCTCTACACAGACGGCTCTGAGGCCAACAACACTGTGAGCTTTAGTGTTACAAACGACACTAACGCTATCATAACTGGACTCCTACCCCAATACTCATCTGTCCTTACAAGCGAACTCATAGCTATTCTCGAAGCCGTCAAATTCTGCAGCAAAAATTCAGGCAAATACGCTATATGCACCGATTCCCTATCCTCCCTAAGATCCATAACCAACTCCGACAACCATTCCTACTACCCCACTCCAATCAGAAACACTATTACCCAACTCTTCCCAAAAATCAAACTCATTTGGATCCCAAGCCACATTGGCATAAAGGGCAATGAGAGAGCTGACAGGGCAGCCAGAGAAGCTTCCAATTTCCCTCTAATAACCACCCAAAATCTCAACTCCAAAGATATCACGCAACACCTCAAGAAACACTATACCCTCAAACAGAATAGACTACTAAACCAAACGTCCGATACAAACTGATCGCACAAAACACCCCTCCAAACTTCTCCTTTAAAACCACAAACCTCAACAGACAACAACAAATAACAATCAATAGACTACGCCTAGGCCACACAAAACTCACAAATGCGCTCTACTTGGATAGAACCCTCCAAAGCACCTGCCCCTTATGCAATAATGCTGAAATAGATACACAACACATACTAACAGACTGCACTGCACTTTCCCAACACAGAATCTCATAATTTCTCTGCGAAAACCCAATCCAACTCCTTGCAAACCCAACATCAGAAAACTCTATGAAAATCCTCTCCTTCCTCCACAACCACAACCTTCCAACCTCACCCACAAAATTTAATAAGTAACTCATTATACCTGAATATCTGTACATAATTTAGTCCATTAATTAGAATAAAATCATGAAAAACCTTAATCGAGCGGTAGGCCACAGCAGCCAATGCTCAAATTCATCAGTTAGCTTCTAGTTTTATACTTCCTGCTAGCTTTATATAAATAAATAAATAAATAAAAATAGCATTTTCATGCCCATCATCCGCGAAGATGATGTTTTTCAGAATCTCAAAACATTAAAGCCTTCCTTTTTTTCTGGTCCAGATCTTGTACCTAACTGAATTTTAAGATATTGTTTTAAGATACTGGTTCTTTATGTCGACCACTGTCTATACTTTTCAAGATGTCCCTTCAACATTCATTTTTTCCCGAAAGGTGG
Organism: Drosophila anomelani; assembly: GCA_035045905.1. Lineage (NCBI taxonomy): Eukaryota > Metazoa > Arthropoda > Insecta > Diptera > Drosophilidae > Drosophila > Drosophila anomelani. Next base: position 537,405 of record JAWNOO010000052.1, read on the forward strand.
AGAGAATAAAAAAGGCAGCAAATCCAATATTGAAAACTACAGAGGGAATGCAAAACTTAGTGCTATCCCTAAGTTATTCTTATTACTGCGCAGCTGCAGCACCAATGCCAATCAACAATGCCCCCCTCGCAGCACGGCTTTATGAAACATAGGCCAAATTATGTTTGACACTGACGAATTCTCATTCACATACGCTTCTGCAAACTGACTTGAATAACATGCAATCCTGGTGCACAAACAATTTGCTGTAAATATATATGTAAAAATATATGGTAACATACTAGAAGAAAGCTTTCTGTCATCATACTGCCAAACGAACCAAATCTTGACTGCAGAATAAGAACATTGAGGTCTTAGATTGGCCATCAAATAGTCTGGACCTAAGCCCTATCGATAATATATGGGGAATAATGAAAAGAAAACTAAAAAATTAGCCTCAAAGAACACTGTCTGAATTAAAATATAAACTCCAAGAGGTTTGGGACTCAATTTCAACAGAGCAATACCAAAATTTATTAAAATCTATGCCAAATCGTTGTAAATGTGTCGTAAAGACCAAAGGCGATGTTACCCAATATTAATATTAAAAACAACCAAGTATTTCTCATAAAAACTTAATATTAAACGCACCGTACGAATTAATAGTGGTCGCATTTATATTATCAGTTTAATGACACATTAAAAGAAATAAATATTATTACTGTTGTTGTTAAACTTAAGAGAATAAAGTCAGAATACTATAAAAAATCATTTTTATGTATGGTATACCTTATTATTGACAATATCGTTTGCTGAACATTGTATACGAGTAAAAAAGCTTGCCGTACGAATTAATAGTGATCGGGGCTCGTAGACGTACACGTCGTGGTTCATGTCGAAAAGGCACTACGACACAAGCAATACACGATGGCCGCCCTCCTAGACATCGAAGGTGCGTTCAACAACGTAAATCGGCATTCAATCCTGAGCTCCCTCAACGCGTTAGGCATTAAGAAAGGCATCATAGAATGGATCGGGGTTATGCTAACGAGTAGGATGATAACATCTGAACTGAGTGGCACTCACCTCACGCGAGCAGGGAAGGGAGCACACCTCAGGGAGGGGTACTGTCACCCTTACTCTGGCTGATAAACATAAACAGCATATTGGAAGATCTCAATATGGGAGGCATTAAAGCAGTTGCCTATGCAGATGACGTGCTACTGCTAGTATCAGGACCCTCTACTGACGTTATCAGCGGCATAATGACAGACGCGATGGGACAGTTAAGCGAATGGGCAAAAACTTATGGACTAGGCATCATCCCCACAAAAACAGAACTAATGATCTTCACCAGAAGAACTAAGGTTCCAGCTTTCAACATGCCCAGTGTAAGTGGCAAGAAGCTAACACTATCTGAGCATGTAAAGTACAAAGTCCAGTGATACTGGACCCAAAACTCGCATGGAAGAAAAACGTTGCAGAAAGAGTCAAGAAAGGACGTTAAGGACATTGCCGCGCAGAGTCCAGTAAGACTGAAAGCAAGCTATTGCTGGAGGGAACACGGCACAGGGCACGGCAAGATACTGGAAAGCATCAAGCATCACCGACGGCTGCAAGATGAGCCGTGGCGTAGAGGCTGGGATCTTCAATGAGCACTAAGGGATTGAGGATTCGGACTCGACGACGGTATTCCAGGCTGAGCTGCTCGACAAAGGGAAGCAGCAAGGCTTTCAATACGACGAGGACTCAGCCATGCCAACATACGGATCTACTCGGACAGCCAAGTGGTTATCAAATCCCTAGCTGCGTGAAAATGAATTCACGGCTAGTGGCTGAATGCAAGGAGTCCCTTAATAGACTAGCGGTACAAGTAACCTGGGTCATAACGACATCCCAGGGAACGAAAAAGCAAATAAACTGGCAAGAACATGCTTAGCAGGGCCTAGCACGGACACAGAAATACCGATCTCCCTAAACTCGATCCAGACAAGGATCCGCGACCACTTCAAAGAAACAGCCAACGAGGAATGGTTGAATAGGAGTGTATGCAGGAGGTCAAAGAAATGTTGGCCTAGTTTTGACAAAAACCGAACGAGGGAACTGTTATCCAACAGCAAAAAGGATATCAAAAATAATATTAATGATGATAAAAAAAAATGTTTGCCACATTTTACAAAATGACAGATTTGTGGCAGCGCAATCGCAGCTCCGAGCCCCATTATTGACACGTTTCACTCCGTAATCCTAGTCGGAAATTCAAAAACAAAATTTATGGCAGATATAAGATATTTAGCATCCCAGGTGATTGTATTTACTGAAACCTGGTTGAAGCCAGAGATGACTTCAACATACCTGGAGCTTCTGATGGTGTGTCTAATGTCCTTCAGACTGCGGCATAGCATGGCCTCATAAATGGCTTACTTGATTTATCTTTGTTTCAATTTAACCATGTCTTCAATTCTTTAAACCGCTTACTGGATCTATGCTTTGTCTCCGATCATGCAGGCGTAAACCTAAATAGTGTTCCTGCAATGACGCAACCTAAAGATTCTTATCATCCAACTTTCGAAGTGACTATCGACACTGGGACAGTTTTAGCAACCACATCTGGTAGTAGTTTAAACAGAGTCCGCTGTTTTCGAAAGACTAACTATCAGAGGCTAAACACTTTAATAACAAATTTGGATTGGTCGAAGCTTTACATAAGCTCTGACATGGCAACAGCCGTGATTATCTTTTACAGTGCCATGAACTCATTTTTCTCCTTATATGTTCCGGTAATCATCCGTCGGTTTCTAATAAACCACTTTAATTCAACAAAGAGCTGACACGCTTAAAAAACGTAAAATCTTTATAATAAATATAAAATCACCGGTTCAAGAACAGCTTTTTCATCTTATCTTAGTGCTCGGCCTAACTTTACAGTGCTTAACGCTCAGTGTTATAAAAATTATTTGACTCGTTGCAAGGTCCAGTTCAAGCATGATCCTAAACAGTTTCATAACTTTGTTAACTCTAAACATAAACCCACCTCAAACCAAAGACAATGGAATACAAGATTCGTAATTTTTTGCACACGTTTTTTTCGTTCTGGCTTTTGAACTGGCTCCAGGCCCTCTCAAATTTTGTTCAAAAACCAGAGAGAGCACTCTAGAGCCAGCCGCTCTATTTAACGCATACAGCGACAAACGCCGATTGTTTGTGTGCACACATATTCTCATGCATCGTAATTGTTGTTCTTGTGTTTACTCATACAGCAATTCGATTTTTACGCTCTCAACTTTATGAGAGCGGATAGAGAGCGATTGTCGTCGCCATCAAAAAAGACGCTTCATATTGCAAAACGAATGTATAGACGTTCCTCATCTTTATGATTATACTGTCTTTGCTTGTTGCTTTTATTTCTTGAATCTTCTCTTTGCGAGACTAACAAGAGGTGAATCAAATCTTATATTTTTAACTTAACTAACAGTCGTATTGACTGATACGGAGTTAGACGTTAAAAATCGATTGCTGGGTTGGGAGGTCGTTGCGTCGCAGGCGGGATCTGCTAGAAATCCGAGTCAATCCCCGAGCGAGGATATTTGGGTGGGAAGACAGTTTTTCTTTGAAGGACTCTTTTTGCTTCAGGATTTCGTCTTTCACTGCGAGGATGCCCAGATCCCGGTGGACGTTTTCGTTGCGATTGTGCGCACTGTATGATATCTATGTTGCTGCTGCCGGCGTTCCCCCACAGCTGAGAGTCATACGTCCAGATTGGCTTTAGGACTGAATTGTAGAGTAGTAACTTGTAGTCCAGACACAGTGGCGATCGTAAGTTTATGATCCAGTGTAGGGTGCTGACTTTCAGTCAGTTTCAGGTGCATCTTCTTGCATTCGATGTGCTTGCGCCAGGTTAGTCGTCTGTCAAGGTGGACGCCAAGGTATGTTACTTCGGGGTAGCGACATATCTCCGCCGAACTAAAGACGACATATCTCCGCGCGGAGATATGACGTTTGTAAGCGACATTACATTAAGTTTTAAAGCGTCATATCTCCGCGCGGAGACATTTCGTCTTTAGTTCGGCGGAGATATGTCGTTTTCAAAACGTCATATCTCCGCGCGGAGCTATGTCACTGTGAAACGTCATATCTTCGCCGATTTATTAGCGACTCATCTTCCACTTGAATTAATTTAATGACTTTTTAATTATTTTATATATAGTAATATAATGTATAATAATATAATATTATATATAATAATAAATAATAAATACTTAAAATGAAATAGCGATATACCCTCTGATTTCGGCCCTTGTGTTTATTTCTCTATGCTATTTTGTTTAATCACATTTGGTCACTTCTGGTGGAAGCACTGATGAGTACATATGAGTAGAAACGCGCCAAAATTGCAAAAACTTTGGTATCCCGTTATTCGCTAGTATGTTCAGTACACTTTTAAAAATTTTCGGGAATTAACAAATTAACATATATACATATATATAGATTTTAATATAGTATATATATATATATATATATAGGTCTAATCTTATTTCGATTGTCATTGTTAAAAAAAAACATGAATTATGTTCTTAATTTAAAAAAAGAGAATGTGTAAAGATGAATATTTTGTAGTGTTAAAAAAATTTTTTCAGTGTAATAGAAATAACGGAATTGGCGTGTGTGAAAAATGTTCGCTGATCTTTGCTTTGCAAATGCAATCACTTGATTTCGGACTGTCAATAGGTGTGCGTTGTCGATACTTTAAAGTGAGAGTGAAATGGATTTGGAGGACATTAAATTTGAATTTAAGGAGGGAAGCCGAGCAGGTTGCTCTCAACTCTTATTCGCTTCAGGTGACAATCAAATATACATAAAAACAAACAATTAAAATTGAATGCAATCGCTTATGTGTGCCGCGTAAAAGATTGTAGAGCACGGGTTTATTTAAGTGCAGATAAGGCTCGCGTTTTTTCCAAGCCTGAGAATATAAGGCATATTCATGGGCCACAGGGCCATGAAATGGAAAAAATCGATGTGCTTTCTGAAATAATATTGAAATGTCAAACTAATTCCGACGACACAAAAAAATATTTAATGATGTTCTGGCGAGGTAAGTAGACATACATGTACGCATACATACAAGAATTAGTATACATATACATATATGGTAGATATGTATACATATGTATATGTATATGTATATATTATATATTATACATATTTGAATTTAATTATTTTTGTTTCGTTTTATAATAATTTAGAAAAACAAAAGGAGAGGAGGAAATTGAAATAAGTTATGATACGGTCAAACGGACTCTACAAAGGAAAAGACAACCCTTTCTTCCAAAATCGTCAATAACTCCAGAGAATGTGCGCGATGCATTTAATGATGAAAATATCATGAACCGTTATGGCATGACGAAAGGAAATCTTCCGACAGTTTTTTTTACGAAATTATATGCATCCAGTTCATTTGCTTATTGTATATTCGCGTCTGACAAGGTCATCACTTTGATGCAAAGCAATATTGAGGAGCAGGATAGGCATTTTTTAATAGATGCTACCTTTAAAGTTTGCCCTTTCGGGGACTTTAAGCAACTGCTTATTATTTATGTTAAACACATGCAAAAGGAGATTAGTTTATTGTTTGTTTAATTTCATATTTTATTTTAAATTAGTATTTATTTTTTAGATAACACCTTTTCTATTTGTTTTGATGACACGTAAAACGGAGGTCTGTTACCAACACCTGTTTACTTATGTTGACTCTAACATTTGCTGTCTTAGAGGTGCATCATTTATTTCTGATTATGAGAAGGCGATGCTTAACGCTTTAAAAATTTGCATCCAAATATGAATTTTTATGCTTGCTGGTTCCATTTTTCCCAAGCATGTAAAAGAAATGCGAGAAAAACTATTGGTTTGGAGAAAATGCTTTCGTGCAATAAACATGCGTATATGCTGTTTATGAAATTTCTATATTTGCCTCTTCTGCCGGAAAGCAAGATTGTTGAAGCATTTAGCCTTCTTGAAGCTCAAGCCACAGCTCTAGATAGGAAGATGTTTTCTCCCTTTTTAAAATATTTCAAGAAGCAGTGGCTTGAGAAGGTATCTATTTCATCATTTTAAATGTATGCCCTCATTTATTAATTTTATTATTTATTATAATATATAATATTTATTATAATTTTATTAATTTTTAACCTAAAAACATAGTATACAAGCGATCAACAAGAACTACGGGCTCTGTTGAAGCGTATAATTTAAATCTGGGCAACAAAATTCGAACAAAGGGACACTTTTTTAAATTTGTCGAATGTATTATTGATGCGGAGTATGAAAAAAGTCGAGAATTCGCTCTTCTCTTTCAAAATGGTGGGATAGGTAATTCAACCCAACCAAAACATATACGTGTAAGTATATACGAAATTTAATTGAAGTCATTTAAATATAACAACAGTACTTTTTAATTTCAGGATCGCGCTCAGAAAATTATGGATTCAATGGATTTATTTGACACGGGAGAAATTGACATACAGGGTTTTTTGACACGTACTGTTTCCCTAAATGATCGATTTAAAAAACAGGACCTGTTCGACAATGTACGTTTGGACTCCAATTTGTCGGGAATGTCATCTGAGATGAAGGCATCAACATCTTCACTTTCGTCGAGTGAATCAGACACTAGTCACATATCCGATTCGTCTATATTTCAAACGAATCCTTGCAATGTATGTCTGATAAACCCAAAATCGGTTTTATTACGCCCGTGTAATCACCTTAATATTTGTGTTGGGATCAAATTCTGGCTATTAATAAAGAAGAAAACGAAATCCTTACGATCCTGACAGTGGTGAACCAAAATGTCCAACGTGTCAACAAGTTGTTAAAGAAGCTATTTGTAATATTTACATATATAATTAAAAAATGCAAAGCTAAGATAACATTTAAGAAATAATAAATAAATATGCACATATGTAAGTAATATGTATAATATACATATATGTTGAAATGATGTATAAATTTTTTTTAAGCTTGGTTTTATTTATTTTGATTAATTTGATTTTATATAATTTAATTGATTTTGTATAAAAAATAATAGAAGAATAATACTAAATAAAGACTTGTGGGAAACTGCGTTTTTTATGGGATTGATTATTTTATCGTTAAATTATGTATTTAGATTTTCCATTTAACTTTCAGTATAATTGGAATTGGAAGAATTGGATGAATTCGAAGTATTATTAGCTACTCATCTTCCAATTCAATTAATTGAATGCCTTTTTTCGGCGGAGATATGACGTTTCATATCTCCGCCGAACATAAATCGACATATCTCCGCGCGGAGATATGTCGTTTTGAAAGCGACATATCTCCGCGCGGAGATATGAGGTTTTGAAAACGACATAGCTCCGCGCGGAGATATGAGGTTTTGAAAACGACATAGCTCCGCCAAAAAAAACGACATAATTCCGCTCGAAAATTGTACCGAGCGGAGATATGTCGTCGGAGATATGTCGCTATGCCGTTATTTCGTTAGCTTGGAGGATCTGCATACTGTTAAGTGAAAGCGGAGGGCATGTTTGTCTATTGAGAGTAAACGTTACATGTCTACACTTTTGTTCAAGCATTTTTCAAACAATTTAGACAAACAAGAGAGGAGGCATCTGTACGATGACGGAATTGTGTGGTCTTTTCCAGGCTTCGGTATCATTATAATGATGGATTTCTTCCACATTTTTGGGAAATAGCCAAGATTTATGATCCCATTAAATAGTTTGCAGACAACCTCTATAGCGCATTTTGGAAGTTCAATCAGCATCTTTGGTGTCAGTAGGTCACCACCAGGAGCCTTTTTTGGCTTTAGCCCTCTTATGACAATCCGCGCGGAGATATGTCGTTTTATGTTCGGCGGAGATATGACGTTTTGAAAGCGACATAGCTCCGCGCGGAGATATGAGGTTTTGAAAACGACATAGCTACGCGCGGAGATATGAGGTTTTGAAAACGACATAGCTCCGCCAAAAAAAAACGACATAATTCCGCTCGAAAATTGTACCGAGCGGAGATATGTCGTCGGAGATATGTCGCTATGCCGTTACTTCGTTAGCTTGGAGGATCTGCATACTGTTAAGTGAAAGCGGAGGGCATGTTTGTCTATTGAGAGTAAACGTTACATGTCTACACTTTTGTTCAAGCATTTTTCAAACATTTTAGACAAACAAGAGAGGAGGCATCTGTACGATGACGGAATTGTGTGGTCTTTTCCAGGCTTCGGTATCATTATAATGATGGATTTCTTCCACATTTTTGGAAAATAGCCAAGATTTATGATCCCATTAAATAGTTTGCAGACAACCTCTATAGCGCATTTTGGAAGTTCAATCAGCATCTTTGGTGTCAGTAGGTCACCACCAGGAGCCTTTTTTGGCTTTAGCCCTCTTATGACATTTTCGATTTCGTTCGGCGGGAATGAAGGTGCGGTTGGCTGGGGGGTAGCCTCTGGCTCAATTATTGGCAGAAGGAATGAATTTGAGGCAGTGTTTGGCTGGAAGACACTTCGGAGATGTGTAGCGAATGTTTCAGCTCGGTCTTCGTCGCTGCGAGCCCAGCATCCCGAAGAGTTTCTTATCGGGGTGATCGTTTCCATTGGGGCGCTAAGATTTGGGTGGGCCCTTTACAGGGGATACTTAGTGCTTGTTGGCAAAAGATTTTGGATGTACCTCAGCTGTGCATTTTCTTCCTGTTGGTGAAGAGCCTGGTCGAGTAAACAGTTTGCTTCCTTAAGGCGTTGCTTTGAAGCTGGTGATCTGCTGTTTTGCCATTCACGACGCGTGCGCCTCTTTTCTCGCACGAGTTATGTAGAGATCCACTTCAGAAAGAATAAGTCTAACCAGCATAGTTTCGCAATAACTACAAAAGCGTATAGAGTAAGCTAAATAAGAATTCCATTTGAGTACACCAACACAAACCAATTGTAACCCAAATGTAAACCCTTTAAATATGACATTTTCAATAAGGAGTGATCAGTTATGATTCGCCACTAAAAGACTAAACATCGTGTCCGTGTTTATTTATTTCTTTTAACTAAATCCGCCTCGCAGTACAGAATTGGCGCAGCCGGTAGGATTCTTTTTTATTAAAAAGAATCCAGTGATCGAACCGAACAAATAAATAAATTTAACTAAACGGAGAATCGGAAAATAAAATTTTAAATTCACAATCGACCGACAAAAATAGTGCAGTGAAATAACTCACAAAGTGCAACTAAAAATAAGTTGCCAAGGAATCCCAGGAAGGTCAACTAAAAATTAGTTGACAAGGACTCAGAAGGAGTTCAGCTAAAAATAAGTGGACTTCTAAAGCCAAGGAATTCCGGGAAGCTAAACTAAAAATAAGTTGACAAAGACATCGAGGGAGTTCAGCTAAAAATAAGTGGACTTCGAAGTCAAGCTAAAATTGATCCATCATCCAAAACGGCATCGAGAAGACGAAACCGAGCGAATAAATACGACGAGGCAAGAATGGCACAAGAAAACCCCCAGATGCCATAGGCAGACCCACTGGAGCAACTGGCAATCCGGGAAAGGCAGTAGGAGCAACTCCAACAAGCCTATGTACAACTACAAAACAACCTCCCGGCCAACCCTGCACAGCTAGAACGGCTGTTCAACACTATAAACCACCTGGCGACGCACAGTAGCGCCTTTTTATACCCGTTACCCATAGGGTAGAAGGGTATTATAACTTTGTGCCGGCAGGAAATGTATGTAACAGGTAGAAGGAAGCATTTCCGACCCTATAAAGTATATATATTCTTGATCAGGATCAACAGCCGAGTCCATCCTGCCATTTCTGTCTGTCTGTCTGTCTGTCTGTCTGTCTGTCTGTCTGTCTGTCTGTCTGTCTGTCTGTCCGTCCGTCTGTCTGTCTGTCCGTCTGTCTGTCTGTCCGTCTGTCCGTATGAAACAATGGATCTCAGAGACTATAAGAGATAGAGATCTAATTTTTTTTCGACAGTATTTTATGCTTGCACGCAGATCAAGTTTGTTTCAAATTTTTACCACGCCCACTTCCGCCCCCGCAAATCATAAAAAAGCGTAATAAGCGTATAATTTTAAAGCGAATTTCGGTATGCATATTAAGAACTATAGTCTGTGTGATTCCTGAAAATTTGGTTGCGATCAGATAAAAATGGTCGAAGTTATTAAAGAACTAATTTTGTATGGCCACAAACGCTGGCAGCAGGCTTCCTTTGGTTGACCAATTAGACCAATTAATTATTCATATCAGTTCTTGGTTGTGTTCGGAAAAGAATCTTATAAGATATTCGAGAAGCAATTTTAATAAATGGTAATAATTATTAGCCGCTTGAATGCAATAATGACGCGTTTTACAAACCATGGATACATGTGTATGTATTTTTGTATGCATGTGATTATATTACACTTGCATTTGCATTTGTCCGTTATGCTCAATATTGTATTAACTGTTTTTTATGGCGTCCTGACGCTTTTCTGGTTTAAGTATGGGTAGCGGGTATCTCACAGTCGAGCTCACTCGACTGTAGCTTTCTTACTTGTTTTTAAGTAGAATAAACAAACATAGTTTTGTTTTTATTTATTTTAAAAATTCTATGACTTTATGACGAATTCTTCAATAAACGCATTCCTTTTCATTGTGGTATCCGTATTTTTGTATAAACTGGACAGGGTCGAAGGGCTTATATTAAAGGTTTACATTAAACTTATTCAATACCTAACTTATAAAAACGGTCTTAAGTTCTTTTGCTAAGCTCAAGCTAAGCTGTACCATTACAAGGCCAAAATTATATGAAACAAAGGGAATAATAAGGGGAAAAAAACTAAGAAACGGAGACAAATTTACATATAATGCAAATGTCTTCCCATTCAGGAGCAAAGTCGATAGCTCAGTGGGTAAAGCCGCACATACATTTTTGTAAGCAATTGGCCTGGGTGCGAATCAACCGCAGGCCAGGCATAAGGAATTTTTTCATTTTCAAAACATTATGTATAGTTCTTTGCTTGCATTTTTTTATTTCTTAGTATTAAATACTGTAATTATTTTGATTTACTGGAAAAAATAATAAAAAAAAAAACATATTTGTAAAAATAAAAAAGTTTTCACTCGTCGCCGACGGGATTCCAACCCGTGACAACTAACATTTCAAAAAGACTGAAAAAGAACCAATTCAAAAAGAGTAATCTTATTTTCATTATAATGTGAACATAACTAGAATGTTTAATGAACGTTTTGATTTATTTGGAGCCCTCTGCCTAGGCTGCCTCTCGTACACGTAATGTGTATAAAGTAAAAAGCCTATATCTCCGCTATTTATGGCACGATTGCAATGAAACTTGGACAATCTGTGTATTTTGATGAAATACATGTACCAAAGGTACACAGGTATTATAGTTTTGTGCGAGTGGGATTTTCTGTAACAGGCAGAAGGAGGCGTAGCAGACCCCCAAAAGTTACCTAAATATTGGTCAGGACCACTAAGGAGTCGATATAGCCATGTCCGTCTGTCCGTCCGTCCGTCTGTCTGTATGAACGCCTAGATCTCAGAGACTATAAGAGCTAGAGAGACCAAACTTGGGATTTAGACTTCTTAAATCTGCACGCAGATCAAGTTTGTTTTATTGTTTTGCTGCTCCCCTTTTTGGAGGAGCTATTTGAAAAAAACGTATAGCTCCTAAATTTATAAAGTTATGTAAACAATATTAAAAAGCTTGATGTATTTTATCAAAATTAACAGATTGTCCTAGTTTCATTGCGATCGTGCCATAAAGAGCGAAGATATAGGCTTTTTTCTATATACACAATATGTGAACAAGAGGCAGCCCAGGCAGAGGGCTCCAAATAAATTATCACGTTCATTATACATTTTAGCTTTGTTCACATTATTATGAAAATAAGATTACTCTTTTTGAATTGGTTGGTGGTGCAGCTGGCTAAGCTGAAGTATTTTTGAAATGTTAGTTGTCACGGGTTCGAATCCCGTCGGCGACGAGTGAAAGCTTTTTTATTTCTTGCAAATATTTATACATTTTTTTATTTTTTCCAGTAAATCAAAATAATTACAGTATTTAAAACTAAGAAAAAAAATTCAAGCAAAGAACTACATAATTTTTTGAAATTAAAAAAATGTCCTATGCCTGCGGTTGATTCGAACCCAGGCCAATTGCTTATAAAAATTTATGTGCAGCTCCCAAATGGGAAGACATTTGCATTATATCTAAATTAGTCTCCGTTTTTTATTCATATTCTGTTTTTTTTATATAATTTTGGGACGCGCTTTGGAATGGTACAGGGTATTCTACTGTCGGGACACCCGACTGTATTTCCATATTGTTTAATATATATATATTTTTTTTTTAATTGATATGAATGGATTATTAATGATCCCATTGCAATCTGTAAGGATATGAAAACATCGGCGTGCTAAATTTAGCTTTCTTGTTTTTATACCCCTGTAGGGTATTATAATTCTAGTCAGAAGTTTTCAACTCAGTAAAGAAGAAATTTTCGACCCCATAAAGTACATCGGCATCAAAAGCCGAGTCTCAGTTTTGAAAACATCTGAATGAAACTTTGAAGATAGTCTTCTGTATACTCTCACTCGTACGTAAGACATGTTTTTAACAAATTTGTGATTTGGCCATATTTTATTATTTCAGGATTTTAATTTAAATATAATGAAAATCGGAAGGCTATATCGTATAGCTGCCATAGGAACAATAAGGAATAAATATACAAGAAAATCATAGCTTTCCTGATTTTAAACATATTTTCAACAATTTTAAAATTTAGCCATATTTTATTATTCCAGAATTTTCATTTTAATTCTATGAAAATCGGACGACTATATCCTATAGCTGCCATAGGAACAATCAGGAAAATAATAAAAAAAATTAATAACTTTACTATTTTTCAAAACATTTTCCATCCATTAATACTAGCAAGCCCGGCGAACATTGTTTCGTCCCAATTTAAATCTGTTCTGTCTTAAAGGCAGATTATTAGTTATTAATCGTTTATTTTTGTTTCTGTATGTTTGAACTCAGGTTCCTTTTGGCTCCTGCGTCTACCAGTCTCTTTAACACGTTTAAAATGCATGTTTTCCATCGATGACCTGGTGGCCGGGAGCCCAGTATATCCGCACTGACTTTGCCGTGCTGAGGGTATCTAGTGCCTCCCTGCTTGCCAGTACATTTTTGGAACTTACCGCTGGCGATTACATGGATCACCGCTTCACTGTTTTGAAACACCTTGTGGGCGGCCTTTGCTCTGCACAACCTTTCGGCGTGGCTAGAGACATAATTTCTGAAGTAAAAACCAGATAGTAACCTTATTTTTCAGGAATAAATTAATGGGTTTAATAATGAAAAAGATCTCAGATTTATATTTTTTTTATTTTTGTTATGTATGGCCGTGTATAAAGTACTAATAAAAAAGAATTCTAAATAAAATAAAAGCAAATTATTTCGATTTAATCGATTTTGTTGTTTTTCTGAATTGCAAAATCTGTTGGAAAGTGTAGGCGAGGAGCTGTAGTAATATAGTACATGATACGATTGTATCATTATATAGTGTATGTTTAATCTCAGTAACATTTTAATGTGAGTACTGCAATACAGTAAAGTTTATAAAATAAATGTACGCATCAGACTAGAAATATTACAACGCGTATCTTAATTTTGGTTTATGAATTTGTGTAAAATTATGAGTTTGGAAAAAGAATTGTAAGGGAATTAAGACGATTGAATCTTTCCCCGCAAACCGTAATGCAAGAAGGATACTGCAAATAAATTGAATTGAATTGAATGAGAATCCCGATGATCCCCACCGAAATGCCATTTAAATTTAAAAGACGTTAAACTTCCGAGCCGTCTTGCATTTGCCATAAAAGCAATCCTTAAAAATTTTTGGTTTGAATCTAAAATAGCTCTCATATTCAAAGACTTTTCTTCCGACTGAAATTAGACTTTTGGTAGCAAAGGTCTTATTCCGACTATGTTTTATGGGGTAGAAGTTTTTGGACACTGTGACTTGCGGGATATGCTCAAGCAAATAGTTGCATTAAACTCTATTGTTAGATATGTTTTTAATTTAAATCGACTTGACCGTCTATCGCACTTGACTTATAAAATTCTGGACCTAAACTTGACTTCGTGGATTCAATATAGGACGCTAGTATATTTACACAAAATTGTAATTTCTCATGAACCAAACTATTTGTTTGACAAACTCGTATCTGCCACAATGCATTGTGCTCGAATAGGCAATTTTTTATAAACGCTATCCGTCTGTTGAACAATCTACCGCATAGATATAAGACAATTAGGGTCGCAACTCAGTTTAAGTCTCATATTAAGAATTATTTAAAATAATGGAAAAGAAGAAAATTTGTTAATATTAAGTAATGGTTATAAGTTTATGTAAGCAAATGTTTTTTTAATTCATGTGACTAGTTCTATAATCATAAGTGTAAACTTGTTGCACTAGGATAAGAACTTAATAAAAATGGAAATTAAATATTGATGGGTCCCATGGTCAATTATATGTACATATGTATGTATGGACATATGTGGCACATATATTTATGTATATACATATGTAAGTGTCGGAAAACCATCTGCGTTGTTAGTTTTTGCGCCCTATAATGAAACGAATATGTCACATATCACAAGGTACTTATGGAAGTAAAGACCAACCTATGTACATATATGTACTAAAATACAAAAACAGTAATTAATGATTAATGTAGGCACATAATTTTTTGTTGCATTTTCTAATTATAACAAAAAAATTAATCTGCCTAAATTGCCTATAAGGCGGAACAGAATTCAAAGCTTTACTCTGTGTTAAGACTAAGTTCGCCGAACGAAATGTATTAAGACGGACCCAATATGCACATGTGCGCAATGTAGAAACCCTATCTCAAAATAGACAAAGTTTTACCAGAAGAAAACAAACTGTAAATTATAAATTTGAATTATCTGCGTTTCATTATCCCTGTTATATAAAACATCAATTAGGGGCGAGACAAAGTTCGCGGGCCGTATAGTATATATACATGTATACATATATGTATACAATCTGGGTCAATGTTACTGCGGACAACATCCTACGATAATCAACAAGCCACTTATGAACATATGTACATACATATGTACAAAAACTAAAGTGGCATACGTTTTTACACATGTACATACATACATGTACAGACATATATATGTACATACTTTTGTTTTCATTTATTTAAAATGGATTATTATTATATACTGCTATATAAAATATATTATATACATATGTATATGTACATATGTATCAACGATTTCCCTCAAATACATTACACGTCACTGAAATGGCCAACGAATCACAACCAAATACTGCTTGCAGGTTCAACGTCCTTAATGTTGTCTTAGTCATTACCCATTCGAAAAAGACGTGCTAAGGCTCTATAATGTGATTCGCAATAGTCTTTCGTTTCGTATGTACATACATGCATTTGTACATATTTATGCTATAGCTGTGCTTTTCTGTAGCATTGTCATTGTCATGAGTGCACACTCACCTTAGGTTTTATTATTTAGGCAATATAAAATCGTCTTGGAGCAAAATCGTAAGCCCACGCATACACCCGTGAAGAATTACTGCACGTTTTTAATATAAATTGAATGAATACACCTGCTTTAACTAAAATTGGTTGTTACATGACAGGAAAATTGCAGTTTCTGCTTATATGTCTCCATAATTCGTTTACGACTTCGATTAAGGAGCGTATATTTAATAATTTTAAAACGATATTATCTATTTAAACAGCTTTATTTTAAAATAATTTTAATATGTAAGTTTTATTTATATTTTTTTTCAAAATATATACAAAAACAAAACGCGAAAAACGAAAAACGGGCGATTTTCTCCCAAACCTCGACCAGTATGACCTAGGGTTGTTGATAATATATCAAAATATCGATATATATTTTTTTAAATGATATATTTATATCGTGATATTTTTTTTTGCTCAAATATCGAAATCACAATATTTTTTATTTTTTTATTTTTTCCTCGGTCGATCTGAATTTAAATCTTAAGGTGTTAAAGTGAACAGGAAAAGAATTAACGTGAAAAGGAAAAAAGAAATTAATGTAAAACAGTGGTCTGCGCGTTGCAACCACATGTGGATGAAAGAGACTCTGCCGGCAGCGCTGCCAGCACACAGACAGTATGAAGACTGTTGCTCAAAGCATCAGTTACAGTGCTGTGGCTAAATCTAGCCACTTTTAGCTGAAAATAGCTATTTAGAAAGTAAGAGCTATTGATTTTGCATAGAAAACCAAATGATAGCTATATTATTATATAGTTATATTATCATATCTGGAAATAGAAGTAGTTTACTCAATCACACATATGCAATTTTGGATTGCAATTGTGATAGTGCCGACCACTGATGTAAAATCAAAAAAATTTTATAATAAAAAAAAAAAAAGTATATCAAAAATATCAAATATATCGATATTTTTAAATATTATCATAATTTTTTTTTTATAAAAATATCATCGATACGATATTTTTTAAATATTCGATATCCTTAGTGTGAACTAATTAAATACGTGAAATGACAATAAAATGTACTAAAACAATTGTTATTTTTTTATTATCGATAATATATTTAGTCGTTCAAATACTAGAGCTGGGAAAACATCGATAGTGAGCAAATTCGATGTTTTCGAGGTTTTTCGAACATATATTCGATACTATCGATAGTATCGAAAAAAAATCTTAAGCTTAAATTTTATTTAGACTCTAAATTTTAGAATAATAATTAAAGACAAACTTCTTATTAATCTTGTAGTTTTTTTTACTTTCATAAAAACAAAATAACGCTTATAATATAAGAAATTAAATTATTCGGAAATAATAATGCATTAGGTTTTACATTCTAAATATATATGTTAACACCGTTAAGGAGTAGTTATAAGTCGGTACATATCTTGGGTGATTATTGGATACCCCTAGTGTTTAATTGCAGAATCAGCATAAACATCTTTAGGGGCCGGGCATGATTCTTATTGGTGCACGGTATGGTGAGTTATGTTGATTTTGCTAGTGTCAGCATTTTGGCTACACGAGCGGTCGGCTTGCCGGCCGCACTCAGCTTACGTATATTTCTTTGTCTTCAGTTTTAATTCAGAAATCAAATAAAATACTTGAACATAAACTCCGGCATTCGCCGTAAACTTATTTTATTCATTGATATTGGTTAGCGCGCCTTAAGGGCCGTTAGCAACGGAGTTAGTTACTCCCAACATAATCTTCCTAAATTGGAAAGGAAAGAAGAGCCAGCGGCAACCGCCCAGCTCATACACAACAGCAGCCAGCGACGGCTGAGTCATCGCCTCCTACCCCGGAAACAACTGACCGCGGCGAGGGACAGTGCGGAGATACACTTAAAACATAATTTATACACTAATAATAATATATAATGCTTATAATAAAAATTGGAGGCATTTCCACTTGTTTTGTACACTTTATTGCATTGCATGCAACTGGCCGTTTTGCCATCTTTCGACCTATTAAAGTGGTTCCAAACCTTTGATTTCCCCATTCTTTTGACCGCGTTAGCGTCCTCCTCCGACGTGCCATTTGCCTGTAAACAATGATATATCAGAAATTAGATTTTGAGCTGGGGCGCAAACATGCAAATCTAATGCAATAGTTTAGATACCTTTCTTTATCGTTTCCGCCTATCAAAAGTTTTTCCATTTTCTCCGCCAACACCAATATGAATTTCCGCGTGTAGTTTTATGTAGTTATTCACCAAATGTAGAAGTGCACACATTTTTTTTCACATCATGTGATTTGAGCTTTTGACGCAATCGTATGAAAACTCATGCCTATGGGCTCATAGCTCACATCGATCTGCTCAACCAACACTATCCAATCATAGCAGATTCAAGTAAATGATTGGGTATACCCGAAACTTTAATACTCGTTGCAGATCTCTGATATGTATATAGATTCTAACCATTATCTTTTTTTTTTTTTTATAGTTAGTAAATCTGCACCAAACTCCTGTAATGTTTTTTGAAAATGAAACTGATTTACGGAACTGAAAAAGGAAGAGCGAGAGGGAAATGGTCGAGAACAGCCTGTTTTATTAAATTTACCATTTTTTTTCGCATCCCTCTCGGGAAATACTAAATTCACTTTTCTAGTTTATTGTTTTTGTGTCTGGATACCACCCTTTGAAACGGTCGCTCACAAAAAATAATTTTTTAATTTACTGTGCTTACAATGACAATAAAATATACTAGATTCCAAATTTTACCGATATCAATATACTGCTCTAGTGAACAAAATTGTAATTGAAACGATAATATGGGAAAAAAAAAAAAAATTAAGCAGGCCAGTTGCCTCTCGCTCTTGGTTGCAGTGTTTTCACATATTTTAAATTATGGATCCCGCCAAAAGCAATAACATGTCGAATTCATGAAAAATTTTGGAACTTCGGCAATTATATACCAGTCATTAGCATGTCATCTATCACAACGTACAATTTACCAACTATTTTAACTGCTTAATAACAGAAAAAGCGCAAATTGCAGTACATATTCTTGGCACTATACCATAAATAAAGTACCAATTAAAGTACAAATTTGCTTTAAATATTAAATAGTAGGAATTCGGGACAATTTGCGGCAAAAGTATTCCGGAAAACACCGATGTGTTTCTTTGTCAAACTTTTATATGTGACCCTTTAATATTCCACTAGTACTTTGCCAAATTTGTTTGTAAAATTTTAACCTAGTAAAAGAAGAATTCAGAGTTTCACCGAAACACTGTTACCTCCACAAAACAAGTCCATCAAATTTGACGGAAGAAGGCAAATGTATAAAAAGGTCCGATTTACCGTGAAAAAGAGAATCTGGCAACAGTGATTAAAAACTTGCTTAATATTTATGGAATTTTTTTAGCTTTTAGTTTAGTGTGAAAGACACAGTTTCGTGACTCAGGGACACCCGGATTTGACAATGAATTAATTCATTTTTAATTTAGATGGATACGCCGAGCAATAATGTAAACGAATTCAGCTAGTTGCAGGAAAACAATACAATTTTCTTATGTATAATAGACTGGTGGTGGTATTTAAGTGAAGGCTATTGGAACTTTAAATTTTTTTTATCATATTTGTTTTTTAATAAACAGCTGACTACACAATTTGCACAAGTCTGGCATCTCGGGTAATATGAATGCATAATGTATTTTTATGTGTCGCTGTCACATTGTCGACAGCAGCACAACTAGGTCCGTTTAATAATAAATTTAACAAACCTAAAGTAAGTAAATAAAAGGAAGAAAAACAAAAAAACAAAGAAAAGAAATTAGTTTTTGACTATCATCAGTCATCGTTAAAATATAATAAGTGCGTACAATAAAGGACTTTGAACCCTCTGAGTAAAAGCCGGCAGAACCCTATTGGTGCTCAGACATTAGCATGATTGTGAGCAGAAGTTAAACAGATACTTACTTATACATATTAACTGACCCGACTATTAAAACATAATAATCATCGACTTCACTGCGCTTATTCATAACTAAGTTAATTAAACTTAGTTTGTGCTTATATACAAGCTACGATGTTAGTTTGTGTTAAGAGTTCACTTCATATCATCCTTAAGATTAGACCATTTAGGTACAAATTCCAAAAAGGTTGTCAGACATTAATTCATAGCGAGAAATATTTAATAATGCATATTTAAAAAAATACTTTCCGTATAGCAATGGCCACCGTTGAAAAATTATCCACCGACCGGAAAGCTAATCCTATCAAGTCGTTTATTACGGGTGGATTTGGCGGAATTTGCAATGTTTTGTCTGGTCATCCGCTAGACACAATAAAGGTAAATTATGATGTTCGTTTAGCGGCTTGTTGACATTTTTTGTATACATAGGTGCGTTTGCAAACGATGCCGCGACCGGCGCCTGGAGAGCAGCCTATGTATAAAGGCACTTTGGATTGCGCTGCGAAGACCATTAAAAATGAAGGCGTGCGGGGCTTATACAAGGGCATGTCCGCCCCTTTGACTGGTGTTGCTCCTATTTTTGCAATGTGTTTTGCTGGTTACGCATTGGGAAAACGTCTCCAACAACGGGGCGATGATGCTAAACTCTCATACCCGCAGATATTTGTTGCTGGCTCGTTTTCTGGCCTATTCTCTACTCTGATTATGGCCCCAGGAGAGCGCATCAAAGTATTGCTGCAAACGCAGCAGGCAACAGGGGGTCAGCGTAAATACAATGGAATGATAGACTGCGCTGGAAAGCTCTATAACGAGGGAGGACTTCGCAGTGTTTTTAAGGGGAGTTGTGCAACAATGTTAAGGGGTAAGTTTTTGTTTCGAAAATATAAGGAATACAACAAACAATGTAAGATAGACGGGATCAATGCCGATCCCAGTATCCATCTAAGAGCGCTTAATCCCAAAATAATTAAAAATTGATTATTCTCGGCGATGCGAAGTTTTTATACCCATGCAGATTGCAATTAAACCAAAAAGAATAAATACATTATGTAATATATATGAACATATATAAGTTTAAAAAACAGCAAAATAATTTAAAATTAACAAGAAAGGAAGCTAACTTTGGCTCACCGAAGTTTGTATACCCTTGCAGATTAAATTAAATCAAAAAACAAGAAAGTAAGCTAACTTCGGCTCACCGAAGTTTGTATACCCTTGCAGAGTTTAAACAAAAAATTAAAAACGAAATTCTGAAATAATAATTTGTTGCCAAATCTCAAATTTAATGGCAATGGTTTGAAACACGGCTAAGCTATGTTTTTTTATTTTGCTGATTGTTCCTATGGAAGCTATAGGATATAGTCAGCCGATTTTCATGAAATTAAAATCAAAATTCAAAAATACTAAAATATGGCTAAATATCAAATTTGGTGAAAATATGTTGAAATCTGACAAAGTTATGGTTTTTTCCTTTATTTTCCTGATTGTTCCTATAGAAGCTATAGGGTATAGTCAGCCGATTTTCATGAAAATAAAATCGAAATTCAGGAATACTAAAATATGGGTAACTATCAAATTTGGTGAAAATATGTTGAAAACTGACAAAGTTATGAATTTTTATTTTATTTTCCTGATTGTTCCTATGGAAGCTATAGGATATAGTCAGCCGATTTTCATGAAATTAAAACCGAAATTCGGAAATAATACTAAATGGGCAAATATCAAATTTGGTGAAAATTGGTTGAAAACTGACAAAGTTATCATTTTTTTCGTAGATTTTTCCGATTGTTCCTATGGCAGCTATATGATATAGTCGTCCGATCCGGCCCGTTCCGACATATGTACGAGTGAGAGTATATAGAAGCCTAACTGCAAAGTTTCATTCAGATAGCTTTAAAACTGAGGGACTAGTTTGCGTAGAAACGGACAGACGGACAGACGGACGGACAGACGGACATGGCTAGATCGACTCGGCTATTGATCCTGATCAAGAATATATATACGGAGATGCCTCCTTCACTGCGTTACAAACTTTTGCCTGAAACTAATATACCCTGCAAGGGTATAATTAAAAACAAAATTCGGAAATAATACAAAATTTGGCCTACTTAGGGGCCAGAGATATGATATCGTCAACCGATTTGCATAAAATTAAAACACAAATTCAAGAATAATACAAAGTGGCCAAATCTCAAATTTGATGAAAATATGTTGAGAAACAGCGAAGGTATGACTCTTTCTTTTCATAAAATTAAAACAGAAATTCAAGAATAATACAAAGTGGCCAAATCTCAAATTTGATGAAAATATGTTGAGAAACAGCGAAGGTATGACCTTTTCTTTTCTTTCCCTATGGCAGCTATAGGATATAGTTGTCCGATTTTCATTAAATTTAAACTGAAATTCTGAAAAAATATTAAATAACCAAATATTAAATTTGGTGTAAATATATTGAAAACTGTCAAAGTTATAATTTTTTTTCCAAGATTTTTCCGATTGTTCGTATGGCAGCTATATGATATAGTCGTCCGATCCGGCCCGTTCCGACTTATGTACGAGTGAGAGTATATAGAAGACTAACCAAAAAGTTTCAGTCAGATAGTTTTAAAACTGAGGGACTAGTTTGCGTATAATCGGACAGACGGACGGACAGACGGACATGGCTAGATCGGCTCGGCTGTTGATCCTGATAGGGTCGGAGATGTCTCCTTCACTGCGTTGCAAACTTCTGACTGAAATTATATGTAATACCCTGCAAGGGTATAATAATCATTGACTTTACGGCTTATTCATAAAGCAGTCAATTAAACTTAGCTTTTTCTAATATGTACCAATAACTTCCAGTGCATTTTCTTAAACCACAAGGTACGATGTTAGTTTGTGATAAAAGTTCACTTCATTCCGTGCTTAAGATTAGACCATTTGAGTACAAATTCCATTTACAAAAGCTTGTCAGGCAATAATTCAGAGCGTGAAATAATTAACACTGCTGCATAATTTTTATACCCGCTACCCATAGGGTAGAAGGGTATTATAACTTTGTGCCGGCAGGAAATGTATGTAACAGGTAGAAGGAAGCATTTCCGACCCTATAAAGTATATATATTCTTGATCAGGATCAACAGCCGAGTCGATCTAGCCATGTCCGTCTGTCTGTCTGTCTGTCTGTCCGTCTGTCCGTATGAAACACTGGATCTCAGAGACTATAAGAGATAGAGCTCTAATTTTTTTTCGACAGTATTTCTTATGCTTGCACGCAGATCAAGTTTATTTCAAATTTTTGCCACGCCCACTTCCGCCCCCGCAAATCATAAAAAAGCGTATTAAGCGTATAATTATAAATAAAGCTAGAGTCGCGAATTTCGGTATGTATATTCAGAACTATAGTCTGTGTGATCCCTAAAAATTTGGTTGCGATCAAATAAAAATTGTCGAAGTTATTAAAGAAATAATTTTGTATGGCCACAAACGGCTGCTGGCAGCATGCCTCAGTTTTCAACATATTTTCACCAAATTTGATAGTTACCCGTATTTTATTATTCCTGAATTTTGATTTTAATTTCATGAAAATCGGCTGACTATATCCTATAGCTTCCATAAGAACAATCAGGAAAATAAAAGAAAAATTCATAACTTTGTCAGTTTTCAACATATTTTCACCAAATTTGATAGCTACCCGTATTTTATTATTCCTGAATTTTGATTTTAATTTCATGAAAATCGGCTGACTATATCCTATAGCTTCCATAGGAACAATCAGGAAAATTATAACTTTGTCAGTTTTCAACCAATTTTCACCAAATTTGATATTTGCCCATTTAGTATTATTTCCGAATTTCGGTTTTAATTTCATGAAAATCGGCTGACTATATCCTATAGCTTCCATAGGAACAAGCAGGAAAATAAAAGAAAAAACCATAACTTTGTCAGTTTTCAACATATTTTCACCAAATTTGATAGTTACCCGTATTTTATTATTCCTGAATTTTGATTTTAATTTCATGAAAATCGGCTGACTATATCCTATAGCTTCCATAGGAACAATCAGGAAAATAAAAGAAAAATTCATAACTTTGTCAGTTTTCAACATATTTTCACCAAATTTGATAGTTACCCATATTTTAGTATTCCTGAATTTCGATTTTAATTTCATGAAAATCGGACAACTATATCCTATAGCTTCCATAGGAACAATCAGGAAAATAAAAGAAAAAACCATAACTTTGTCAGTTTTCAACATATTTTCACCAAATTTGATAGTTACCCGTATTTTATTATTCCTGAATTTTGATTTTAATTTCATGAAAATCGGCTGACTATATCCTATAGCTTCCATAGGAACAATCAGGAAAATTATAACTTTGTCAGTTTTCAACCAATTTTCACCAAATTTGATATTTGCCCATTTAGTATTATTTCCGAATTTCGGTTTTAATTTCATGAAAATCGGCTGACTATATCCTATAGCTTCCATAGGAACAATCAGGAAAATAAAAGAAAAATTCATAACTTTGTCAGTTTTCAACATATTTTCACCAAATTTGATAGTTACCCGTATTTTATTATTCCTGAATTTTGATTTTAATTTCATGAAAATCGGACAACTATATCCTATAGCTTCCATAGGAACAATCAGGAAAATAAAAGAAAAAACCATAACTTTGTCAGTTTTCAACATATTTTCACCAAATTTGATATTTAGCCATATTTTATTATTCCTGAATTTTGATTTTAATTTCATGAAAATCGGCTGACTATATCCTATAGCTTCCATAGGAACAATCAGGAAAATAAAAGAAAAATTCATAACTTTGTCAGTTTTCAACATATTTTCACCAAATTTGATAGTTACCCATATTTTAGTATTCCTGAATTTCGATTTTAATTTCATGAAAATCGGCTGACTATATCCTATAGCTTCCATAGGAACAATCAGGAAAATAAAAAAAACCATAGCTTAGCCGTGTTTCAAACCATTGCCATCAAATTTGAGATTTGGCAACAAATTATTGTTTCAGAACTTCGTTTTTAATTTTTTGTTTAAACTCTGCAAGGGTATACAAACTTCCGTGAGCCGAAGTTAGCTTCCTTTCTTTTTTTTCAGCTCTGTGATAAGGCACACTACCGGGGTAAAGTTTATCTGAATAGTTGTAGTTTCTAGTATTTTTAGACAAAAGTAGAAAAAACAAGATGGACATACAGTCGGGTGTCCCGACAGTAGAATACCATGTACCATTACAAGGCGCGTCCCAAAATTATATAAAAGAAAGAGAATAAGAATAAAAAACTGAGACAAATTTACATAAAATGCAAATGTCTTCCCATTCAAGAGCAAAGTCGATAGCTCAGTGGGTAAAGCTACACATACATTTTTGTAAGCAATTGGCCTGGGTTCGAATCAACCGCAGGCATAAGGAATTTTTTCATTTTCAAAACATTAAGTATAGTTCTTTGCTTGCTTTTTTTTATTTTTTAGTATTAAATACTGTAATTATTTTAATGTACTGGAAAAAAAAAAAAAATTGCTAAAAATAAAAAATATTTCGCTCGTCGCCGACGGGATTCGAGCCCGTGACAACTAACATTTGAAAAAGACTTCAGCTTAGCCAGCTGCGCCACCAACCAATTCAAAATGAGTAATCCTATTTTCACAGTAATATGAACATAAGTAAAATGTTTAATGAACGTTTTGATTTATTTGGAGCCCTCTGCCTGGGCTGCCTCTTGTACACGTAATGTGTATAAAGTAAAAAGCCTATATCTCCGCTATTTATGGCACGATCGCAATAAAATTTGGACAGTCTGTGTATTTTGATAAAATGCATTAAGCTTTTTAATATGGTTTACATAACTTTATAAATTTCGGAGATATACGTTTTTTTCAAATAGCTCCTCCAAAAAGGGGAGCAGCAAAAATTTAAAACAAACTTGATCTGCGTGCAGATATAAGAAGTCTAAATCCCAAGTTTGGTGTCTCTAGCTCTTATAGTCTCTGAGATCTGGGCGTTCATACAGACAGACGGACAGACGGACAGACGGACAGACGGACGGACGGACGGACAGACGGACATGGCTATATCGACTCCTTTAGTGGTCCTGACCAATATTTAGGTAACTTTTGGGGGTCTGCCACGCCTCCTTCTGCCTGTTACAGAAAATCGCACTCGCACAAAACTATAATACCTTTGTACCTTTGGTACATGGTATAATAATGCTAAAAAGTAAACCACTGTTTGAAATACCCTTTGCGGTGTCAAAAAATTCTCGAAGACAAATTATTGAATAGCAAATGGATGTGTGTGCAAAATTTCAAAACGATCGGTTCTATAGTTTCCAAGAATTTCTTGACACAGATTTTTTTAAGAAATTTCGAGAAAGTTTTTATCAAGTCTGTAATCTTTGTCTAATTATACCCTTGCAGGGTATTATAATTTCAGTCAGAATTTTGCAACGCAGTGAAGGAGACATTTCCAAACCTATAAAGTATATATATTCTTGATAAGTATCAACAGCTAAGTCAATCTTGCCATGTTCATCTGGCCGTATGTCGGATTGTACGCAAACTAGTCCTTCAGTTTTACAGTTATCTGAATGTCGGAACGGGCCGGATCGGACGACGACGATAGGAACAATCAAGGAAATAAAAGAAAAAATCATTCGGTTTTAATGATTTTGATTTAATTCTGCAAGCGTATATAGTAAAAACTTCGGTGAGCGGAAGTTAGCTATGTTTATGGTTTAAGCTTAATTTAAAGCTTGTGGGTAGCAGAAGTGCTATCTGCAATGTTTCCACTAGCAACTTATTGGAGTCAAAAAGCATTTCGTCAGAAGAGGTCATGTCATTTGAAAACAGCCTGTTAAGGCAACCCGTCCCGAAGCTTTTTACTTCGGGTAGAGTGATGGGGCGTACGGGCCAAGAGCCATATACAGGAGCTTCAAGGGACCTGTTTCTAGAATCATTCGAGCCGGAATCTTCGAGGCCACTTGCCTCATAAAAGAGCGCAAAGTTTGAGCTCTCATCAAGGGTAATTTTCTCCAAAAATAATTAGAGGCAAATGGTGGAAAGTCAGGTCAAACTCATCTCGGACAGTGAGCCTGCTCACTTAGGTAAACCTTTGTATATATAAAAATTTATACACGAGAGAGTACTCATCCTGCTGTACTGGTAGTGGGTGGGTCTGGCGATTCCTAGTACTTAAAATCCACCGTTAGAAAGGACATGATAAAGAGTAGTGCCTCTGGTGCAGTGGTCGGCACTATCACAATCGCAATCCCAAATTGCATATGTGTGAGTGAGTGTCCAGATACGCAAATATAACTATATAATAATATAGCAAGCATTTGGTTTTCTATTCAAAATTAATAGCTCTTACTTTCTAAATAGCTATTTTCCGCTAAAAGTGGCTAGATTTAGCCAGAGCAATGTAACTGATTCTTAGAGCCACAGTCTTCATACTGTCTGTTTGCTGGCAGCGCTGCCGGCAGAGGCTGGTTTATATAGAACGAACTCTTTTGAAATAGATGGTCAGAATCTGTTCTCTATGGTTCAGATCAAGCCACATCTGCAAATGATAATCCTTGCCTTACAATCGAGTTTGGATTAATATTACTTCCACTTTTACGCCAAAATATAGGTCACACCTCGCTTACGAACGAACCCTTATTAAAAAAATCCAACCCTTCTTGTTCTATAACTTGCCTCGTGGTTACCAAAACAATTGAAACAAACCAGGTTCACACTCATTCGAGCCAGTCCAGCGGGAATTAGTGCATCTAACACATTTCAGTTCAATAAGACAAAGGTTTTTGTGTGATCAAAACAAAAGCAACGATAGCATTGGCGCTTGCTAGTCTTTCTTCTAGGCATCTCCATCCTGACTCTTTGTCTTTCAACTTTGCAGATATTCACTTTCAGCACTTCCAGGAGTATTGCATGGGTCAATAACGGTGGAGTGCTCAGATTGTGGTTAAACTTTCATTTTCGGGTTATAGGTATTTACCGCAGTGTGGCCTTAGGAGGTGAAAGCATCGAAAATTTGCTGGGTATAGGAGTATTAGCTTCTAGGTTGTACACCACTATTCTACAGGCTTTGTGTCCAGGGAGGCAGATTAGTGATGGCTCTGTGAATATCTGAAATGCCTACGTTACCATTGCAAAAAACTTTATGCTCAAAGGAGTCAGGAGCCATTACAGAATCAAGCAGTATTTTCAAGGCAGTACAGATCACCAGTACTGTGATTGGACTGGGGCGTGGCGGCTTCTTGACCGATGAGTTTAGAGGTTTATGAGTAACTTCGATCCGATTGTCGATAATGCGTAGCAAACTGATTTTCATCAAGAGAGTTACCACTTTCAGTAAGAAAAGACTGGTAACCTTTTCTTTTTAGCCGAGACTTTCTGCCATGGAGCACAGGCCGGCTGCCATTCACAGGAACTGGCAGGAGGCGGCTAGAACTGAGTTGTTGTTTATCTGCATTGTAAAGGGCTTGTCATGCAGTTCGCTTTAGCTGATATACTTGCTAGTGAAGTCGGCAGGTTGTTATCCTGAGGCTGAGCTGAAAAAGCGCTACTCATCACGGTTGTATTGCTAATTGAACAGACCTATCGCTGGGCGGCATCTGCGCATCTGTCCATCAACATTTTTTAGAGAACATACTTTTTTCACCACGAAACGCGTTTGGTTAGTTTTTAGTTAATATTCATCAATATTTATTTGTTACCTTTAAAATATTATTCTACACAAGCATTGCCAATTTCTAATGATCAAAACATGATTTGTAGGCGGTGCTCGAAATCGCCTTCAGTTCCCCTTACCCATTTTCTTTTACGGCCTCAATCGAGTCGAAACGGTTTTTACGTAGTGTTACCTTGATTTTTAAAATACAGTCCCATTAAGCAAAATCCGGTAAATGTTACATTTTATGAAACGACAAAACTGGAAGCTAGGCACAAACTATATCGCTGTTTTGCTACGTCTCTTTCCAAGGTAAGACCAATGAGTACGTACCTGTAAAATTAGTAGAAGAATTTTTGTGCAAAAATGTACATCCATCGGTCCAGTATATTTGTGTTTTCGTATACACCAGGAAAGCACCATAAAGTTTGTAATGCGCATTCCCTTTTAGGGTATTATAGTCAAAAGTTTGCAATGCAGTAAAAGGGCCAGATCGGACAACTTTATCTTATAGCGGCACTAGGAACAGTCGACAAATTTTTAGAAAAAACTCTAACTTTTTCAGTTTTAAACATTTTTATTGACTATTTCCGATTTTTTGTTTTTTTTTTTTTTTATAACAAGAAAGAAGTACTCTAACTTTGGATTAACGCAGTTTGTATACTTTTGCAAACTGTAATTACATTATAAAAATAATAAAAGTAAATTTTGGAATAATAAAAAATGGCAAAAATATATAGGGTTAGGTATTAATAGACGCGATGGAAAATATAGAAGAGAACACAAGTTTTTAGGTTAGGAAGACTATCAACATGTGAGAATACAAATCATTATAACTTGCATACAGTGCTCTAAAGGGTTCATACACTTCATAGGAAGATCTACAATGGCGCAAAACTAAGAGTATATACGATCTAGTAATTCTACTCGGAACGTGGAAATTGAGCTGGCCTAACAAGCTTTCTTTCCACATCACCGTGAATAAGTTTATAAATAAAGGTAATGTCTAGCATAGTTCTACGATTGGCTAAGTTAATTAGGAGAAGTTAATTGGAGGGTAATCTTTGTTCAGCATCCCAATTTAAACCGCGCAAAGCGAAAAGTAAAAAGTTCCTTTGAACCGATTCAATGCGTTTACTGTGGACCCCCCACTGGGGGCTGTTTAGAATCCTGAGTAAATCGAACCCTGCAACGAGTCAAATAGTTTTTGTAACACTGTGCGTTCAGTACGATAAAGTGTGACCGAGCCGATAAGTAGTTAGAGAGGATAGAACGAGAACCGGTTGTTTTAAGTTTCGTGTACAGCCTTGACTTTACATTTTTCAAGCGACTCAATTTTTTAATAAACCAAGGTTACACATGTATAAATCAGACCAGTTAAAGTCAGAAATAAAATGATCGAAGTCAGACTTGCGAAAGCAATAAACTCTTTTGGCTGGTCTATCAGATATTTTATGTATATCAGAACCAATGTCGAGTGTCACATCGAAAGTAGGATGATAGGGATCTTGCGTCAGCATTCGCCGGATCAGAGACAAAACAAAGATCAAGCAAGCGCTCTAAGGAATTTCGTACATGGTTGGAGGAGGAATGTAGGAACAAGTAATAAAAACAAAACGACCATTAAATGATAGCTTCACACAAAGGAATTACACTTCGCTGCTTTCCTCGAAAGTTAATAATTATGACGTGAGAGTGGAGTTGACCGCTATGAGGACCCCACCCCCGCGCCTGACAGGCCGATCTAACCATTACTTAAATCGGCTTCTGTGTTTCTGTTTTTGTGAACACAATAACGTAGGAGGCGAATGCAAGACTATCAGAATAAAATTTATGCAGCTTGCTACGCAAGCCTTTTGCATTCTGATAGGAGATTAACAGAGAAGTATTTAGTTTTTTTGGGCAGGCCAGAATTTGGTTGAGCATATCGTGCCAAAGAATTTATTTGGGACATTTATTTTGAAAGATGAAATATCCCTAGCGTAAGAAAATTTGAATTTTTCCACCTTTAATTTTAAATTTTCAGCTCTGACTTTGCCTCGTATAAAGGCAATGACATCTTCAGACGCTGACCAGGGGAGAGCCGCGAAACAAATATCTGTTTTTTAGGTGGGATAGCAATGAGGGCTTGTGGCAAGACAGATTGAGTGCCTGCCTGCAATTGTCGGCCGGTAGTCTCTGGGGGGATAAATTTACGGGGCTATGGGGGGTCAACATTTGTGATCGCATAGGAGACGAAAAGGAAATTAACGGAGGAACGTTTAATCCCTCAGCACCTTCGGATACCGACTCTTTCCTAACATTTGATCTCAGAATTCTGGGATTTAATTCCGAGGTCGAGGGCTGTCTTATGAGTTTTATTAAAATTTTATATTGTTATATGCTATATGTTATATAATATAGTCGATATAGATTTATATTATCTTACCGATTGTTTAAATTTTTAATTTAACCATTCATTGCATTTTTTAATTTTTAATTTTACAATTCAATTGCAACTCTTGTTTTCAATTTTTATTTTAATCGACGACTGTTAGACATCGAGTCCAATTAAAATGTAATTTTTTTATGAAAGCTAATTTTCAAGCTCGCAGTGAATACGACGTCGACGTCTTTTTTTGTTTCAATTCTTTCGCTAGTCGTAGCGCGTACGAATGAGAGAACAAAAATGAAAGTAAAGTTTTTTTGTGTTCTGTTAGAAATATTGTTAAGACAGAAAGTGACCGTAGTTTCAGAGTGTTAATTTTGTTTGCCTATAATATCTACCATTGTTGTGTGAGTGTTGAGTGTCGTAAACCACAAGAAAAGAATACAATTTTTTAAACTTCTTTTTAATTGAGGGTGCCATAGTTACTTTTATCCCAACCAATAGGTAATTTGGTTTGATTTTCAGTTAACAGGGCTTCTTATGTGCAAGAAGATCATAACCTAAAATATTTAATATATATAAATTACAGTGAAGCTTACATAAAGGTTTCTATACATAGGACTTAATCGTACTACAATAAACATATGTATATATATTAAATATTATTGAATACTTTTAATTGGCGCGGCTGAGGCAGTTTATTTTTCCCTATGACAAACTCGAGACTATTGGCTTGTTTTTTATATGAAATACTTTGTGAATGTCGCATCCTTGGCCACAAATTTATTTCTTGCAGTTGTACTTTTCGCCAGTATGGCAACCCTACGCCCTGATAGGAGGGTTGAATGATTTTTATAGCGCCACAGTTCATCTGCCTTCGGAGAACGTAGTAGACACTGCGTCCGTTAAAATTAGCGCATCGTGGTGTCAGAGTTTTGTCTATATTATACGTAGTGACATTTCTACATGATAGTCTGTTAGAGTTGCCTTTGAGGCATATCTCTTTAGTAGGTCCTCGCATTACATTCGTTAAGTGTGCCACCCAACTTGTCATCTGGCATGTACAGTGCCAGGGATTCTGATCGAGGCGAACAACCCTGACGCGTGGCAAGTTAAAAAACTGCAGAGGTAAAAATGTTAGTTGGTTTCCTTGCAGTTGAACCTCTTCCAACTCAAGCTGATCATCCAGTAAACCTGGCGGAACGTTTGTGAGATTATTATGGCTTAAGTTAAGCAACTGCAGTCGTTTCACTCCCACTAATGCGTCCATAGATAGCTCCCGAAGCATGCAATGACTTATGTCTAGATCCCTTAGCATATTTAATCCAGCAAACACATCAAATTGTAGACTATTGATTATTCCACGTAGTGTAAGACGTTCTAAATTGTGAAGACCCTGTAAAAATTGTTTACTGACCAGATGTATGATTTAGCGTTCAAAAGTGTCTAATTACCATAAATACGCCGTGCTCCAATGCTTCCGTGGTAACATTTCCTAATTTAAGCGTTCTTAGCTTATGGAGCGAATCGAATTGTCCATAAATGTTCCAAGTCCGTAGATTTAGAGCTGCTTTGTCACTTCCTATATAAAGCTCTTTTGTGGCGTTCATCACCCAAAATGTAGCCGGTAGAATGTGTTTCAATGGATTGCCTTGCAGGTCGACCATCAGTAATTTGGGAAGGGGCGGGAAACTTAGTTCACTCAAGCGATACAGCTGGTTGTCAGACAGATTCAGTGTCTCCAGCTGAAGCAATCCTGCTAAACCTAAATAGTGCAAGCGTACCAGTGAATTGTGGGCCAAGGACATACTTTTTAATTGCAAAGCCCCTGAAAAGGCAAATGGCGGTATTATTCGGATGTTATTCCCCTCCAGACTTAGGTGTCTCAACTGGTTCAACCCGTCAAACATTTGCCAGTGCAGCTCATTCAAACCGCAATTGTGGATGCGCAATACTTCTAAACGTGACCATCCGTAAAAACATGGCATTCGCGTCTGTTTACGTCGTTGAATGTGCTGCTCATAAGTTATTATTTCTGCGGAAGAATTTATAAATTGAAGCGGATATTTGTTGTTATATGAAAGGAGTTCACTAGGCGGCTTGTACTCGTAATCTTCACTGGGAAACTTCGCTAATTTGGGACGCTGCAGCATTTCACTGGTCTGCACCTGAATGTTCTCGAAATTGGCATGTAGCAAGAAATCCATAGGCTCATCAATAACCATAATGGCACCCGATCCTCGGAACTCTAAAGATGTTAACTGTTGAAGTCTTCGAAAGTCGCTAGCTTTTACTGTTAAAAGTAAAACAATTATATACATAGTTACTAACTGGAATCCATGATATATATATTATATATATATATCATGCTGGAATCTAGCTTATTTACCTAATAATTGATTTTCTTGGTTGCCACCTGTGTACAGTAAAATCAAAGCTTGCAAATTGGCAGGAAGTGAATCCAATAGTCTCTGCGTCTCACCTTTCGGCTGCAGAAGGCAAGTGGCCAGTTTTGTAAGTGATGGACGTAGTTTATGGTTGTTATTACCACCTGTTTCTTTATAATAATTAATCCAACGAGCAATTGGCAATTTTTCAAAGGCGGCATATTGACACACACAGCTGTTTGGGCAACTAAAGACTTCCTGTTCCAGTTTCACACTCGGCTCAATCAATAATGGCTTTAGACCTACAGAGCCATTGATGCTCTTAATTAATTACAGTTTTCAGTATTTATCTATATGGCTCTGCTAGAGGTAACTTACAAATGTGAGCAATATCATGATAAGACTTTTCATCTTAAAATTCAAAGATTAATGATCACCAGTATTTTACAATTAAAAGTATTTATACGAAACGCTAAAGTTGAATACCACTTAAAAACTGAACCACACTTTCAGAGTAACAGTTTCTTAATGTATAAAATAAAAAAGATATGAGGGTGGTTTCCACATTTGATTTGAAGCATTGTAGTATTTTGTGATTCTATTTGCTTTAAAGGAAGTTGCTCCCGATAAGAACATCCTCTTCATGTTTGGATAAGAAGAAATTAATGCATGTATACACTTAGAGAAAAATATATATATAATTTTTTTTTAATTATAAAAATAGAACAAAATGTATAATTGTTTCATATAAGTGCAATCTTGTAGATCTATTGCCATATGTTTGTCTGGTTCTTCGATGTTATATTTAACTAGCTGCCAAATATGTTTTCCTTAGTTTTTGTTTATTAAAATGAAAAGTGAACAAAAATAAACAAAAGAATAGGAAAACAAATTCGGTACTAATGACTGTTTTAGAGAATTTATAAAATAATCATTTCTGGAGGTTCTAAATCGGGGAGGAATTTCATAAGAAGAGCAGTGAAAGATTTTTTAAATGAATTGTCTACTGCGCGCTCCAAAAATTTCTACGCAAACTAGTCCCTCAGTTTTAAAGCTATCTGAATGAAAATTTGCAGTTAGGCTTCTATATACTCTCACTCGTACATATGTCGGAACGGGCCGGATCGGACCACTATATCATAAGCTGCCAGAGGAACGATCCGAAAAATTTTCAAAAAACAATTATAACTTTGTCAGTTTTCAACCAATTTTCACCAAATTTGATATTTGCCCATTTAGTATTATTTCCGAATTTCGGTTTTAATTTCGTGAAAATCGGCTGACTATATCCTATAGCTTCCATAGGAACAATCAGGAAAATTATAACTTTGTCAGTTTTCAACCAATTTTCACCAAATTTGATATTTGCCCATTTAGTATTATTTCCGAATTTCGGTTTTAATTTCATGAAAATCGGCTGACTATATCCTATAGCTTCCATAGGAACAATCAGGAAAATAAAAGAAAAAACCATAACTTTGTCAGATTTCAACATATTTTCACCAAATTTGATATTTAGCCATATTTTAGTATTCCTGAATATCGATTTTAATTTCATGAAAATCAGCTGACTATACCCTATAGCTTCCATAGGAACAATCAGGAAAATAAAAGAAAAAACCATAACTTTGTCAGATTTCAACATATTTTCACCAAATTTGATATTTAGCCATATTTTAGTATTTCTGAATTTTGATTTTAATTTCATGAAAATCGGCTGACTATATCCTATAGCTTCCATAGGAACAATCAGGAAAATAAAAAAACCATAGCTTAGCCGTGTTTCAAACCATTGCCATCAAATTTGAGATTTGGCAACAAATTATTATTTCAGAATTTCGTTTTTAATTGTTTGTTTAAAGTCTGCTAGGGTATACAAACTTCGGTGAGCCGAAGTTAGCTTCCTTTCTTGTTTATATAAAAATTCTAGTCGAACATAACAGGCTTTGTTTGGAAGTGTCCTTGTAAGCCTTATTCTTAGCATGATACAATTATATATTTAGTCCAGTCGGAAAAATAAGCACCTTGTTCGGCTTGTCAAATTCTAAATAAGAAGTGTTAAATAGTTAAATCGAGTGAAAAGACAATATAAATTTGTTAAACAGACTGTTTTTTTATACCCTAGCAGGGTATATTAGTTTCAGTCAAAAGTTTGCAACGCAGTGAAGGAAGCATCTCCGACCCTATAAAGTATATATATTTTAGATCAGGATCAACAGCCGAGTCGATCTAGCCATGTCCGTCTGTCCGTTTCTACGCAAACTAGTCCCTCAGTTTTAAAGCTATCTGAATGAAACTTTGCAGTTGGTATTCTCTCACTCGTACATATGTCGGAACGAGCCGGATCGGACGACTGTATCATATAGCTGCCATAGGAACAATCGGAAAATTTTTAGAAAAAAAATTTTTAATTTTGTCAGTTTTCAAAATATTTTCATCAAAGTTGAAATTTGGCCGTTTTCTATTATTCCTGAATTTCGTTTTTAATTTCATGAAAATCGGTCGACTATATCCTATAGCTTCCATAGGAACCATCATACAGCTGCCATAGGAACAATCGGAAAATATTTAGAAAAAAAATTTTTAATTTTGTCACTTTTCAAAATATTTTCATCAAAGTTGAAATTTGGCCGTTTTCTATTATTCCTGAATTTCGTTTTTAATTTCATGAAAATCGGTCGACTATATCCTATAGCTTCCATAGGAACCATCATACAGCTGCCATAGGAACAATCGGAAAATTTTTAGAAAAAAAATTTTTAATTTTGTCAGTTTTCAAAATATTTTCATCAAAGTTGAAATTTGGCCGTTTTCTATTATTCCTGAATTTCGTTTTTAATTTCATGAAAATCGGTCGACTATATCCTATAGCTTCCATAGGAACCATCATACAGCTGCCATAGGAACAATCGGAAAATATTTAGAAAAAAAATTTTTAATTTTGTCACTTTTCAAAATATTTTAATCAAAGTTGAAATTTGGCCGTTTTCTATTATTCCTGAATTTCGTTTTTAATTTCATAAAAATCGGTCCTATAGCTTCCATAGGAACCATCAGGAAAATAAACAAGTAAGAAAGCTACAGGCGAGTGAGCTCGACTGTGAGATACCCGCTACCCATACTTAAACCAGAAAAGCGTCAGGACGCAAGAAAAAACAGTTAATACAATTTGGAACATAACGGACAAATGCAAATGCAAGTGTAATATAAGCACATGCATACAAAAATACATACACATGTATCTATGTGTGTAAAAACGCGTTAATAATTATTACCATTTATTAAAAATGCTTCTCGAATAACTTATAAGATTCTTTTCCGAACACAATCAAGAACTGATAAGAATATTTAGTTGGTCTAATTGGTCAACCAAATGAGGCATGCTGCCAACAGCCGTTTGTGGCCATACAAAATTATTTCATTAATAACTTTGACAATTTTTATTTGATCGAAACCAAATTTTCAGGGATCACACAGACTATAGTTAATATAAATACCGAAATTCGTCTCTAGCTTTAAAATTATACGCTTAATACGCTTTTTTATGATTTGCGGGGGCGGAAGTGGGCGTGGTAAAAATTTTAAACAAACTTGATCTGCGTGCAAGCATAAGAAATACTGTCGAAAATTAGAGCTCTATCTCTAATAGTCTCTGAGATCCAGTGTTTCATACGGACAGACGCACAGTGTAAGATTTTGCCAATCTAGAGCGCATTTATTAAAAAAAAAAAAATTATTTTTGGGATCAATGAGATTTAAGCACCACTTTAAGAAATGTTCAAATATGAGGAAATCACGATCAAAACAAAACGAAAAATTTTTGTTTTGAAGATAACGGATTTTAAAGTGCAACGTTAGAAATGCATGCGAACTTGCATTGGGCAGCGCGCATCAGTTGACAAAGCTTAGCCGTTTCAAGTGGATAAATTAATTAGTGGGAGCAGGCAACAATTATTTTTACCATATCAATTGATCAATTTTGAATCTATTTTTCCTTTTTTAGAAAAAAATACCAAAAAGAAAGTGTTTTTTCATGTTTCCTATTTTTGGTGGAAAAAAACTTATATAATTCTATTCCATTCTATTACACCAAAACATACACCATTTGCACACATTCATATAGAATCAGATTAAAAAATAAAATCTTTCTCATATTTTGCACAAATATCTTAAATTTGAAAATGTCTGAAATAACCCGTGCTGAATTTGTCGAGGTTTGGGCAGACAGACAGACAGACAGACAGACAGACAGACAGACAGACAGACAGACAGACAGACAGACAGACAGACAGACAGACAGACAGACAGACAGACAGACAGACAGACAGACAGACAGACAGACAGACAGACAGACAGACAGACAGACAGACAGACAGACAGACAGACAGACAGACAGACAGACAGACAGACAGACAGACAGACAGACAGACAGACAGACAGACAGACAGACAGACAGACAGACAGACAGACAGACAGACAGACAGACAGACAGACAGACAGACAGACAGACAGACAGACAGACAGACAGACAGACAGACAGACAGACAGACAGACAGACAGACAGACAGACAGACAGACAGACAGACAGACAGACAGACAGACAGACAGACAGACAGACAGACAGACAGACAGACAGACAGACAGACAGACAGACAGACAGACAGACAGACAGACAGACAGACAGACAGACAGACAGACAGACAGACAGACAGACAGACAGACAGACAGACAGACAGACAGACAGACAGACAGACAGACAGACAGACAGACAGACAGACAGACAGACAGACAGACAGACAGACAGACAGACAGACAGACAGACAGACAGACAGACAGACAGACAGACAGACAGACAGACAGACAGACAGACAGACAGACAGACAGACAGACAGACAGACAGACAGACAGACAGACAGACAGACAGACAGACAGACAGACAGACAGACAGACAGACAGACAGACAGACAGACAGACAGACAGACAGACAGACAGACAGACAGACAGACAGACAGACAGACAGACAGACAGACAGACAGACAGACAGACAGACAGACAGACAGACAGACAGACAGACAGACAGACAGACAGACAGACAGACAGACAGACAGACAGACAGACAGACAGACAGACAGACAGACAGACAGACAGACAGACAGACAGACAGACAGACAGACAGACAGACAGACAGACAGACAGACAGACAGACAGACAGACAGACAGACAGACAGACAGACAGACAGACAGACAGACAGACAGACAGACAGACAGACAGACAGACAGACAGACAGACAGACAGACAGACAGACAGACAGACAGACAGACAGACAGACAGACAGACAGACAGACAGACAGACAGACAGACAGACAGACAGACAGACAGACAGACAGACAGACAGACAGACAGACAGACAGACAGACAGACAGACAGACAGACAGACAGACAGACAGACAGACAGACAGACAGACAGACAGACAGACAGACAGACAGACAGACAGACAGACAGACAGACAGACAGACAGAC